>CM031621.1:62570008-62572508 GCA_018398815.1 Conus ventricosus
GGGGGGGGGGGGGTTTGGGGGGGGGGGGGGGGGGGGGGGGGGGGGGGGGGGGGGGGGGGGGGTTTTTTCCCCGGGGGGGGGGGGGGGCCCCCCCAAAACCCAACCTCACATTTTTTTTTTAAAAAATTTTTTTAAAAAAAAAAAATTTAAAATTTACTATACATGATCATAAAAAAACAAAAAAAAACCCCCAAAAAAAAAAAAATTTTTCTTTTTGAACTTCACAAAATCATTTATCTAAAAAAATTTTTTTAAAAATTTTAAAAATTTTTTTTTGGGGGGGTTTTAAAAAAAAATTTTTTTTTTTTTTTTTTTTTTTTTTTCCCCCCCCCCAAACCAAACCCCCCTGGGGGTTTTTTCCCCCCCGGGGGGGGGGGGTTTTTTTTTTGGGGGAAGGGCCGGGGAAAGGGCCCCCCGGGGGGAAAAAAGGGGGTTTTAAAATTTTTTTTTTTTTTTTTTTAAAAAAACCCCAAAAAAAAAAAAAAAAAAAAAAAAAAAAAAAAAAAAAAAAAAAAAAAACCCCCCCCAAAAAAAAACCCCCCCAAAAAAAAAAAAAAAAAAAAAAACCCCCAAAAAAAAAAAAAAAAAAAAAAAAAAAACCCCCCCCCCTTTTTCCCCCCTTTTTTTTTTTTTTTTTCCCCCCCTTTTTTTTTTTTTTTCCTTTTTTTTTCCCTTTTTTTTTTCCCTCTTTCCCCCAAAAAAAAAAACCCCCCCCCTTTTTTCTAACCCCCCCCCCTTTTCCTTTTTTTCCCCCCCCCCCCCCCCCCCTTGGGGAAAAATTTTTTTTTTTTTTTTCCCCCCCCCCCTTCCCCCCCCCCTTTTTTTTTTTTTTGGGGGGGAAAAAAATTTTTAAGGGGGGGGGCCCCCCTTTAAAAAAAGGCCTTTTCCAAAAAAGTTTTTTGGGGGGGGCCCCCTTTTTTTTTTAAAAGGGTTTCCCCCCGGGGTTCCCTAAACCCCCCCCCTTCTTAACCCCCTTCTTAATTTGGGGAAAGGGGTTTTTTTTCCCCGGGGGGGGGAAAAAAAAACCCCCCCCTTTTTTTTAAAAAAAAAAATTTTTTCCCCCTTTTTTCCCCAAAATTTTTTTTTTTTTTTCCCGGGGGGGGGGGGGCCCCCCCGGGGGGGGGGAAAAACCCCCCCCCCGGGGGGTTTTTTTCCCCCAAAAAATTTTGGGGAAAAAAAGGGGGGCCCCCCGTTGGGGCCCCCCCCAAATTTTTTTTTCCCCCCCCCGGGGGGGGGTTTTTTTTTCCGGAAAATTTTCCCCCCGGGGGTTGGGGGTTTTTTTTCCCCCCCCCAAAAAATTTTTTTTTTTCCCCCAAATTTGGGGAAAATTTTTTGGGTTTTAAAAATTTTAAAAAAAAAAGTGCCCCTAAAAAATTTTTTTGGGGCCCCCTTTTTTTTTTTTTTGGGGAAAAATGGCCCTTTCCCCCCCTTTTGGGGCCTTTTTTTTTAAAATTTTTTTTTTAAAAAAAAAATTTTTGGGGGATTTAAAATTCCCCCCCCGGGCCCAAAAAATTTTTTCCCCGGGGGAAAAAAAAAAAAAAAAAAAAAAAAATTTTTTTTTAAAAAAAAATTTTTTTTTTTTTTTTGGGGCCCCGGGGCCCCCTTTTTAAAAATTTTTGGGGCCCCTTTTTTAAAACAAAGGGGGTTTTTTTGGGGGGGGTTTTTTAAATTTTTTTTTGTTTAAACCCCTTTTTTGGCCTTTTTTCCCCCGGGGGGGGTTTTTTTTTTTCCCCCTTGTTTTTTCCCCCCAAAAAAATTTTTTTTTGGGGGGTTTTTTTTTTTTCCCCCTTTTTTTTTTTTGGGGGGGGGTTTTTTTTTTTTTTTTTTTATCCCCTTTTAAATTCCCTTTTTCCCCCCGGAAAGAATTTCCGGGAAAAAATTTTTTCCCCCTTTTTTCCCCCCCAAAATTGGGGGGGTTTTTTTTTTTTTTTTTTCCCCTTTTTTTTTTTTTTTGGGGGCCCCCCCCCCTTTTTCCCCCCCCTTTCCCCCCCCCCCCTTTGGGGTCCCTTTTTTTTTTTAAAACCCCCCCCCCCCCTTTTTTTTTTTTTTGGTTTAAAAAATTAAAATTTTTTTCCCCCCCCCCTTCGGTTTTTTTTGTCCCTTCCCAAAAAATTTTTTGGGGGGGGCCCCCCCCCCCCCCCCCCCTTTTTTTTTAATTTTTTTCCCCTTTCCCCGGTTTTTTCCCCCCCTCTTTTTTTTTTTTTTTTTTAAAAAAAAAATTAAAATTCCCCTTTTAAAATTTTTTTTTAAAAAAAAAAAAGGGGGGGGGAAAAAAAGGGAATTTTAAAAAGGGGGGGTTTTGTGAAAATTTTTTCCCCGGGGGAATTTTTTTTTTTAAATTTTTGGCCCTTTTTTTTTAAAAAATTTTTTTTTTGGGGGGGGGGGGGGGGGGGGGGCCCCCCCCGGGGGGCCCCCCTTTTTTTTTTCCCGGGGCCCCCCGTTTTTGGGGGGGGGTTTTCCCCCGGTCCCCCCCCCTTTTCCCCCCCCTTTTTGGGGGGGC
>CM031621.1:62590008-62595008 GCA_018398815.1 Conus ventricosus
AATGAATGTTTAAGTAAAAGTGGCGGAAGTTTCGCTTTTATGTGTTTTCATCTCTGTCGATCCATCTATCTGTCTGCCTCTGTCTCTCATTGTCTTGTCTGTCTTTATCTCTGTCTGTCTATATCTACCTATCTGTCTGTCTATCTATTTGCCTGTTTGTTCTCTCTATCTATCTGTTTGTCTCAGTCTGACTATCTGCCTGTCTGTCTTTTTATATAGCTATCAAATTTTTTCTATAGCCGGATAGCTAAATCTACGTATCTATCAATCTAAATATGTCTCAGTCTGACTATCTGCCTGCCTGTCTTTCGATATAGCTATCAATTTATTTCTATAGCCAGATAGCTAAATCTACGTATCTGTCAATCTAAATATCTATCCGTTTCTCTAGCTAGAAAGCTATCCATCCTGTAATTGTCTGTTTATCGGGCTTGCTAGCAAACTAACTTACCTCTCCAGTGATTGTCTCTCACGCTTGTCTGGTGGTTCTTCAACCGGAACTAGGATGTGCGCAATTCCGCGCATGCGCCGTCGGTGCACGGCCCATTCGGACGGTTCGGGGGGGGGGGGGGGGGGGCTGCCGTTTCACCGAGTTCAAAGGAAGCGAGCGAACGGAGTGAACGAACGACAGACAGACAGACAAGGGCAAAAAGGCCGCTCGGTGCCCGTGTGTGTGTGTGTGTGTGTGTCTGCGCGCGCGCGTGCGACGCCCGTGTAGCGATGTGTACTGGATTTCCATGGTGACTCCCGCCTGTCGCCAGGCAACGCCTGTAGTTAATGCTGTCCTGACGGGGGGTGGGGGGGGGGGGGGGATGGGGGAGAGGGGGAGTGAGGGGGCGGTGTATAGCGACGTGGAGGGAGCTGGATGACATTTGACTATCTGCAGGCGAGGACGGGAGGAGGAGAGGGGTAGGGGGGGGGGGGGGTGGGGGGGTGGGGGGGGGGGGGGGGGGAGAGAGAAGAAAAAAGAAACGGGCGACATTTTGATATGTGTGTGAACTTCTTTTTTTGGACGCTGCCCCCCCTCCCTCCCCCCTCCCCCCTCCGGGATGGAAAATGGCATTGAACGCTTGATGTGTCAACGACAGAGAAGAGAGAGATGAGAGAGAGAGAGAGAGAGAGAGAATGTATGTGTTAGTGTTAGTGTGTGTGTGTGTGTGTGTGTGGTCAGTACAACAATATGTTAATCTGACAGTAAATAGTTTCAGTCAATCAGTCGATGTGTGTGTGTGTGTGTGTGTGTGTGTGTCGTATGTAGGCTATGTTGCCACCTCATTTTATTGGATACCAAACGGTGGCTGAGTTAGGAGGTGAAAGAGTGGACGAGTGTATGGTGAATCATACATTTATTGATTCAAAACGTTTGGAATGTCGTTGAATTTTTTTCCCCCCTCACTATGTTCGCCGACTTTCTTAGTGCTTCAAGCGCCAGTCTCTCCCCCCCCCCCCCCCCCCCCCCCCACTCTCCCGTCTTCCGTCCCCCCCCCCCCCCCACCCCACCCTCTCTCTCTCTCTCTCTCTCTCTCTCTCTCTCTCTCTCTCTCTCTCTCTGTGTGTCCTGGTACAACCTAATATTAATCTAAAAAGAAACTGCTTTAAGTCTGTGTAAGTTTTGTGCTTCCGTGCGTCTAAGAGCGCGGTTGCGCACAGATGCGCGGGGCGCGCGCGCGCGCGCGCGTGTGTGTGTGTGTGGGGTGTGTGGGGTGTGTGTGTGTGTGTGTGTGTGTGAGCATGCATGCGCCTATCGTTATCTTGTATGATTGCAAGTCACAAAAACGCAAAAAACGTCGAATATGTTTATCATTCAAATTAATGCATGGGGTTTTTTTCTTTCTTTCTTTCAATCTTCGTGTCTCTAAAATCAAAGGCAAACAGATGGAAATAAACCCAATTTATACGCAGAACGTCTTCCAGCAGACACCCAAATCCTTCAAAGCATGCGATACAAAAAGTATGTGGGCGGGAGAGAGAGAGAGAGAGAGAGAGGAGAGAGAGAGAGAGAGAGGGAGGAATGCACTGTAGTAGATAAGAGCAGTGACCATTGGTCAGCACTCACATAGTATACTGGTGCTGTCAAGATTTCAATAAGAACAAAAGTCTTAGGACTAACTAACCCTGTCAACCGTGAGTCGTGAAGACATTTCGTACTCATATCATCGTGCTCCGAGGGGTTTCCCTGTTATATGTTTCCCGAATGTGACATACTTTCCGTAAGAGATAGTCTTAAACTGGGTTTTTTGTGTGTTTTTTTGCGCGTGAACTCATTCATTTCACGACGTGCTGTAATACGGTGAAAATTCGTTTTTTTTTCTGTGTGTGTGTGTGGTGTGTGTGTGTGTGTGTGTGTGCGTATGGGGGAGGGGGGGGGGGGCGTAAAATCGGGATGCAACTTTGGAATCTTAATCAGCTCATACAAGTTTTCCATCTCAAACACCAGACTTGGGAAGGTGTTCGTCTTCTCTCCCTCCCCCCCCCCCCCCTCCCTCACCCCCTCCCCTCACCCCCTCCTTTTTCTTCACCCTAAATCATTCTTCGTGAAAATGGACGATCATGAAGATAATTTCTGTTGTGGATTCCCCATTCCAGTCCAAAAGACTACATGAGAGGTCTGTATTCTGTCCCTTTCTTTCATAGAACGCCCTGGCGTCAACCAGGCCCGAGGACATACGGACACCTGCAGTGTTGTTGGTCAGGAAATTGGAGCAACGCTTTCAGAGGACGCTTCCATGAAGTGCATGAGAAGCTGGATGGTGTGGTTCCAACTTCCCGTTGGAGCCCACGGCGACCGAGGCCAGACATTTCCCTCAGATGAAACGCCCCTGGTAGGAGAAATCGAACCAACGGCTTCCCAGCTCTCACGCCCACAACCAACACCCACAAAACACCACAAATTTTTCTTTTGCGTTACTCAATTTTCCTCCAGGGGGAAACCCCAAAAAAATCCCCAAACATGCGGAGTGGAAGCAACAAAAACCCCCGAAAAGGAGGAGAGGGGGGGGGGGGGGGGGGGGGGGGGGGGGTGGATTTGAATAGGACCCACCGAGAAAAAAAAGCCCTTTTTTGGGGAACAAACCAGTTTTCCCCTTTAAGGAAAATGCTGAAGTTTTTTTGGGGGGAAATTGGGCAAGGGGGGCGCAGCAAACACAAAGACAAGACACATAAAGCGAAAAGACAAAACCGAAAAGGGGGGAAGAGAGAGGAAAAAAAAAAAACAAAAAAAAAAAGAGGACACGCCCAACAACCCCAACGGGGGAAAAACCCCGCCGAGGAGAAAAATAAGTCTCAAGAAGGAGGGGAGGAAAAAGGAAAAAAAATTTTACAAATGGCGGGGAGTGAAATAAAAAAAGGGCCAGAGAAAACAAAAGCCACAAATTAGAGCCCGTTGGTCCATTTGGGACTGCAGGGGTAATTGGGGGGGGGGGGTGGGGGGGGCGGGGGGGGCCCCCCCAAAAGGGGGGGGGGGGGGGGGGGGGGGGGGGGGGGGGGGGGAGGGGGGGGGGGGGGGGGGGGGGGGGGGGGGCGCGGGGGGGGCGGAAGGGGGGGGGGTAAAGGGGGGGGGGGAAAAAAAAAAGGGGGGGGGGGGGGGGGGGTTTGGGGGGGGTTGTTAAAGACACCCGCCTGACTTTACTCTTCAAACCGTTCCATTTTATGCCAAAGGGGGCCGCAATCCCCACATTTGGGAGACAAGGTTTGGGGGGGGGGGGGGGGGGGGGGGGGTGGGGGGGGGGGGGGGGGGGGGGGGGGGGGGGGGGGGGGGGGGGGGGCCCCATGAGGGGGCTCCCTGGTGCGGGGACTAAGGGCCAAACCCTTTTGCATCTTCTTACGATTTTCCCGGGGAGTTTTTCGGGTCCATTTTTTTGGGGGAGGTCTTTAAACCCCACACAGGGAGTCTGTATTTTGGGGGGTTTTTGGGGGGGGGGGGGGGGGAGGCTTGGCCACTCGAAGGGTGACTTAAATGGGTTTGCCCAGGGGAGGTGTTGAAAAAAATAAGTCCCCAACATGAGGGGGGGGGGGGTGGGGGCCGGTTTTTGGGGGGGGGGGGGGGTAGTGGGGGGGGGGGGGGTTTTGGTCCCCCCCCCCCCCCCCCCCCCCCCGCCCCCCCCCCCCCCCCCCCCCCCCCCCCCCCCCCCCCCCCCCCCCCCCCCCTCGGGGGGGGGGGGGGGGGGGGGGGGGGGGGGGTAGGGGTGGTGGTAAAACACACACACATCGCACACCACTGATAAACCAGCTTTAACCTTGACAATTTCATTCTTTTATCTGAGTTTGCTGTTTTTGGATCAAATTTCGCTAAATAATAAAATCAAACTAAACGTTTTTAAAGGGGAAGTTTTGCAAAAATATAACTGCCTTTGGGGTGAAATGATAACAAACCCCAATACTTTTTTCACTGCAAACATTAAAAAACCTATTACCACCTCTACCGAATTGTTCTCTGGATACATTTGTAACCGATTTATCACAAATGTTAAAATTGCTGTTTCTTTGCGTCAAAGTCCTTTTTTTCTTTTTTTGTAAAATAGGAACTAGTTTTTCGAAACGCCTTTTTATGACCGGTTATTCTTCGATGTTTTATAGTTAGTTTTCCATTTTTGCTGTTGCTGTTCTTATAATTTAGTTCGTCAATTCCAAATGTGTATAGACTTTAAATTTGAAGACCTAACTCACCCCCACAACACACACACAACACACACACCCCCAAAAACACACACACAAAACACCAAACCCCCCCACTTTTCCACAGGGAGTGCGCGAATCGTTACATGAAGAACAGCTGGTTTGAATATCACGCGGGTCTTTTTTTTGTAGTGTTTTCCCTTGTTTTGTGGTGCATGGATCCTGCTTGTTTTACTTTTTTTTGAAGCGTTCCTTTGTTTTTTTGTGGCGTGGGGTCGTTTTGATTGAAATTTGTTCGTGAATGTCTTGTTTTGTTTTTTTTGTTGATTGTGTGATTTGGGGGTGTGTGTGTGTGTGTTCTCCCTCCGCCCCCCCCCACCCCCACC
>CM031621.1:62600008-62602508 GCA_018398815.1 Conus ventricosus
GGCAGGGGGTGGGGGTTGGAGGGGGGGAACTTTTAAAAATTTTTCTATATCTATAACGAAGCAGGAAAAAGTTAAACGTCTAAGATTATGAACACTCGCGAGTGCCAGTAAGTGCGTTTATGAAACATGATTTTAGCCCCCACCCCTACCCCACCCACCCACCTCTGCCCCACCAAAAAAATAAATAAAATAAAAAAAAATAAAAAATAAAAAATGATTTAAACGAATAGATAGATAACGATTCTTGAAAAAATTTTAAAAAATAATATCAGCTTCTTTCGGCCCAGATTTCACTTCACCTGCCAAACCAACAAAAGATAGCACGACGATGTCTGTGTGTCGGAAGGAGGTCGCAAAAGGAAATCCTTTCCACGTGTGTTACCGTGGTGTCATTCTGTCGGGAGCGGTGCCGGTGTTCCCGGGTTCTATGTTCCCCAGTAGCGCTGTTCCCCGTGTCTCTGTTCCCCAGTGTCGATGTTCCCCGACCGAAAAAAGCGTGCCGCTGTTCCCGTACCGGTGTTCCCCAGGTTCTCTGTTCCCCAGTAGCGCTGTTCCCAAACAGATTTCAATGCACCAACGGCAAAAACTTGGGGAACAGCGGGCCTGGGGAACACGGGACTGGGGAACACCGGGACCGGGGATTTGCGGGAATGGGGAACAGCGGGATCGCCACAGGGTGGGGAACAACGAAACTGGGGAACTTAGGGACTGAATTTCGATTTTTTTCTTGAGGGGAACACCGGGACTGGGGAATACAGAGACTGGGGAACAAAGAACCTGGGGAACAGCGGCAGGACCCCATTCTGTCTTCTCTGCGCTATGAAACAGCAACGTTGCTGTATTGGTTCCCAACAATAGTGGCATTCGTATCGCCACACTCGGAGGTAGGCATGCACACGTCCCAACTACAGGAATGAAATCTACGAATGAGAACGTTAGGGTTAGCATTGAGAGAGAGAGAGAGAGAGTGAGTGAGTGAGTGAGTGAAGAACCCCCAGCTGGCCAGATTAAATAAATGCCCGACCCAACAAAGGGGGGAGGGGGAAGGGGGGGGGGGGCGGAGTTGTGGGGGTGGAGATGGGTTGGTGGGTGGGTTAGGATGGGGCTGGGGAAGAGGGAGGGGGGGGGGGGAGGGAGTTGGGAGAGGTGGAAAGGGAAAATAGGACAAGAGATGAAGAAGGGCCTGCGCGGGACAGATCAATCTCATGAATATTTCAACAACAGCCCCCTTTTAAAAACCGGATTCCGCAAGAGTGGAGAAGGGAACAGAGGATCACCGTACTTGCTATGACATTCTCCAAGATGTCATTTTCCCCGCTTCCTCCTCCCTCATCCTCTCCTCGCCCCCCCCCCCCCCCCCTTCTCATCCTCCTCCTAAGCCACTTGTCTCGCACACAGTTCGCCCCCCCCCCCCCCCCTCTCCTTCCCACCCTTGGCTGCTCTCAAGGGACTGCTGCCCGGATCTTCAACACGTGAAGATCAGCAGGGAGGGGTGGGGGTGGGGTGCGGTAGAGAAAGGGGGAGAACCAGATGAGACGATGGCTGCTCTCCCCTGGAGTTTTCGCCCGGGATTAAAACGCATCTCTTTCAGCTGGTTGAGGGGGGGGGGGGGGGGGGCGTGAGTAGGTTCAGGAAGATTGAGAGAGAAGGGGGGGGGTGGGGTGGAAGGAGGGAGGGGAAAGGGGTAGGAGGGGGTGGGTGGGGGGAGGCACACGACAAAAAAGGGTGAGAGAACTCGTGCAATGAATTTCAGCGCTCTCCTCCACCACCCCCCACCCTCCCCCCGCATCCACCCCCGACTCCCCCCCTCCTTTCTCCTCTCCTTGCCACCGCCCCCCCCTCCCCCCCCCCCCCCCCCCCCCCCCCCCCCCCCCCCCCCCCCCCCCCCCCAAACTCCCAGACCCTTTTGAAGTGGATCTGAAATGAGTTGCAGTAATTGGCATGAATTCCGGGAATATTCCAGAGGGATTTGAACTAGATGTTATTGTTAGGAAGGATTTGACGGCGCCCTCCGTTATGATGGGTTTACGTGTCCTTTCCCTCTCCCTCCCCCGACCCCCTCCTCCCCCACTTCTCCCGACCACTATCCTGTAAACAAAAGAAGATACGTTCGAAGAAAGAAAAGAGCAGAAAGATCGACAACTTCTGTTTTATTTTCTTATTGTAGCGTGATTTTCGTTCCTTATAATGATGTGATGGTTATGAAGATGATGACGAAGATGTTGATGATGATGACCTAAGAACAACAACAACAATGATCACAACAAAAACAGGATAAGCAGCAGCAGCAACCGCAGCAGCACAGCAACAACTACAAGCAAGAATAATGTAATATAATGATGATGATAATAATAATAATAATTAATAATAATAATAATAATGATTGTGATAATATAATGATAATGATGTGCCGCTGCTGCTCCTGATGATGATGAAAACAAAAGTGATAATAACCCAGGGTGATGAACTCATGAATTATTTGCGACCAGAAAAAAAACAA
>CM031621.1:62612508-62615008 GCA_018398815.1 Conus ventricosus
AGAAGCAGCAACAAGAAGAAGAGGAGGAGGAAGAGTCGGAAGGAGGAAGAAGAAGTTGAAGAAAAAGCAGAGAGTAGAAGAATAGAAACAACAAAATACACACAGAAGAAGTAAGAAAGAAAAAACAAAAGAAAAAAGAAAGAAAAGGAGGTCGTGGGGGTGAGGGTGGAGGGGGGGGGGGGGGGGGGGGGCAGAACAAAAACACAACATAACAAAACAAAACAAACAAACAAAAAACAAAAAACAAAAAACTAAACAAAAAGCACCAGAGAATGGACAAAAGAAGAAGAAGAAGAAGAAGAAGATGAAGGAGAAGAAGAAGAAGATGAAGAAGAAGAAACAGAAGAAGAAGAAGATGAAGAAGAAGATGAAGAAGATGAAGAAGATGAAGAAGAAGAAGAAAAAGAGAAGAAGAAGAAGATTAAGGGAAAGAAGAAGAAGATGAAGAAGAAGAAACAGAAGAAGAAGAAGATGAAGAAGAAGATGAAGAAGATGAAGAAGATGAAGAAGAAAAGAAGAAGAAGAAGAATAAACAGAAGAAGAAGAAGAAGAAGAAACAGAAGAAGAAGATGAAGAAGAAGAAGAAGATGAAGAAGATGAGAAGAAGGAGAAGAAGAAGAAATGAAGAAGAAGAAGAAGAAGATGAAGAAGAAGAAGAAGATGAAGAAGAAGAAGAAGATGAAGAAGAAGAAGAAGATGAAGAAGAAGAAGAAGATGAAGAAGAAGAAGCGCAGCAGCTGAAGGAAACATTAGAAGTGAGAAGACACAACAGAGGAAGATGAAGAGAAAACAGTCCACAGGGGGGGGGGGGGGGGGGGGGGGGGGGGGGAGAAGAAGAAAATTCCATTAAGTCGTGTTGTTGGAAGCCCAGGGAAGAAGCCTGGGGCCTGGGTCAGGTTCGTCCCATCGAAGTCAGTTCTTTTCTTCCCATATAGTTTTTTTTTTTTAAAAAGAAAAAAAAGAAAAAAAAAAAGAGAAGAAGAAACTCATTGCATGTTACTAAAACATTTTCTAACAGATGCTTAAAAGTCTTTCTTACGTAAAAGTATTGGAGCAGATGACAACTCTCTCTCCCCTCTCTCTCTCTTCTCTCTCCTCTCTCTCTCTCTCTCTCTCTCTCTCTCTCTCTCTCAGGAAATAAAAAAATCACAAGAAATCCTCTCTCTCTCTCTCTCTCTCTCTCTCTCTCTCTCTCTCCCTCTCTCTCTCTCTCTCTCTCTCTCTCTCGGGAAATAAAAAAAAAATCACAAGAAATCCCCTCTCTCTCTCTCTCTCTCTCTCTCTCTCCCTTCTCTCTCCTCTCTCCCCTCTCTCTCTCTCTCTCTTTCTCTCTCTCTCCTCAGGAAATAAAAAAATCACAAGAAATCTCTCTCTCTCTCTCTCTCTCTCTCTCTCTCCCCTCCCCTCTCTCTCTCTCTCTCTCAGAGGGAAAAAAAAAATCACATCAGGTGGAACATCTTTGAACAAGGTTTTTCATGCTTGGAGTCTGTGGTAAAAATGTGCATGTCTGACATCATGCAAGTGCCAACACTGTATGAGAACATGGTCTACAGAGAGAGCAATAGAAGAAGAAGAAGAAGAAGAAGAAGAGGAAATAAAGAGGAAGAAGAAGACGACGAAGAAGAAGAAAAGAAGAAGAAGAAAGGAGGAGGAGAAGGATGAGAAGAAAAGAAGAGGTGGGGAAAAAGAAGAGATAAGAGAAAAAGGAGACGAAAGGACATCAAGGAAGAAGAAGAAAAAAAAAAAAAAAAGAAGAGAGAAGAAGAGAGAGAGAAGGGGGAGAGAAGGGGAGGGGGAGAAAGGGGAAAACATCCCAAAAAAGAAAAGGGAACAGATGGAACATAAGAAAACGTTATTAACAAACCCCAAAAAAGGAGAGAAAAAAAAAAAAAAGAAAGAGAAAGAGAAGAGAGAGAAAGATAGAGAGGGGGAGAGAGAGAGGGGAAAAGGGAACGAAGAAGGAGAAGAACAAAAAGAAAAAGGAAGAAGAAAAGAGAAGAGAAGAGAAAGAGGGGGGTTTAACAGAAATAAAAAAAAGAAGGGGGTGAAAAAAAAGATGAAGAAGGAGGAAAGGAGAAAAGAACGGGGAGGGGGGAGGAAGAGGAAAAGAAAAAGGGAAAGAAAAGACAAAAGAAGAAGCAGAAAAAAAAAAGGGGGAGAGAAGAAGAGAGAGAGAGAAGAGGGGGAGAGAGAGGGGAAAAGAGAGAGAGAAAGAGGGGAAAAGGCAGAGGGAGAGGGGTTTAATACAAAAAAAACAAGAAAAGAAAGAGGACGGGGACGGGGAAAGGGGGGTTGGGGGGGGGGGGGGGGGGGGCGGGTTGGAAAAAGGGAAAGAGGGGAGGGGGACCCAAGATGGGGGAAGTCAGGGAGGAACAAAGTGGAACTAAAAGCCAAAAAGCGGCCTCCGGGAAACTGGGGAAGTGGCCCCCCAAGAGAAAAAGGGGGGGGGACAGAGACAAAAGGGGAGGGGGGGGGGGGGGGGTTTTTGGGGGGGGGGGGG
>CM031621.1:62620008-62632508 GCA_018398815.1 Conus ventricosus
GCTGTCTGTCTGTCCTTGTCTCCTTCTCTCTCTCTCCTCTTCTCTCCTCCCCATTTTTTTCTCCCCCTCCCCTCTCTCCCCCCTTTTCTCTCTCTCTTCCCCCCCTTCCCCCCTTTTTCCCCCACATCCTAAATTTGGGATCGTTATACTTTTTTTTTTTTTTACGTCATTTTTTTCGTCAAAGTAAAAGGTTTTCCCGTATGATGATAAATCATGACCGTCAGACTTTTGAAATGATTATCATGGGAGTTCTTCTTTTCTCTCTTCTTCTCTCTCTCTCTTCTCCTCCCCTCTCTCTCCCTTCTCTCTCTCTCTCTTCTCTCCCCCGTCTTTCATGTACCCTTTTTCCTTCCCCCGTTTTTCTTTGCAAAATGTACCCCACCCACCACGGACGCACGTACAAACTTTACACACACACAACCCACACAAAACCACCCACAAACACACCCCAAAAACACCCTTTCTCTCTCTTTTCTTTTTCTTTTCTCTCTCTCCCCCCCTCTCTCTCTCTCTTCTCCCTCCCCCTCTCTCTCTCTCTTCCCCTCTCTCTCTCTCTCTCTCCCCTTGCCCCGGGGGAAAAAATGCACTATAATATGAAAAGTGCTCATGAAACGTGTTTTTAAAAAAAATGTATCACCCCGAAGCCCACACACACAAAAAACACACACACACACCCAACACCCCAACCCCACACCCACACACACCAACACACACACACAAAACAACAGACTGATGTATAGACCGGGCCGACCGGGCAGACAGCAGCCGAAAGGGAAAATATTTTTTAAAGACAAAAGTGTTGGGGTTTGGGGAAAAAACCGTCTGGGGGGGGATTTGGTTGGGTGGGAAAAACCGTCGATGACGCCGTTACAATCACAACTACATTAAAAACAGTCCTCCCCCCCCCCCCCCCCCCCCCCCCCCCCCACCCCCCCCCCCCCCCCCCCCCCCCCCACCCCCCCCCCCCCCCCAAAAACCCCCCCCTCCCCCCCCCCCACCCCCCCCCCCCCCCCCCCCCCCCCCCCCCCCCCCCGGGGGGGGGGGGGCCCCCCCCCCCCCCCACCCCCCCACCCCCCCCCCCCCAACCCCCCCCCCCACATACATACATACTACTCATACAATAGAGTCAAGAGACCTTTCACGAGTTTATACAGTACAACACTCGGACAGGTGGGGACATTATTCAATGTATAATGCGCAGCATCTAGATAACGAATGATTTCTGAAATTATGCTGTGCGTTATTCAGATGTCCCGATTTCCCCAATCTATCGTGCACAACATATAGAGACACCATCAACATTTTGGAGTGTAACCAGCACGTTTGATAGACAAGGAGGTTCCTCCGTTTTACGTAACACAATATCCACATTGATTAGGAGATTTCCCAAACTTGTTATAGCATAATACACACATAGGCAAAATTGTCCCTAGCCACGATATTCTGATGGGCAAAGAAAATGTTCACAAACTGACATTGCGTTGATAGACACATAGACGACAATATGTTTCCTGACCTATGCTGCATAACTTTCAGATAGACGAGAAGATTTTTTTCCCCCTAGAAGTACTATACTACGTTATGTCGTCTCGACAGACAAGAGGATTTCCACAACTTGTAAATCTGCGCAGTAGCCAGAGAGATACCGAGGTTTGCCCCAGACTGACGCTGCATCATGTCCAGAGAGATACCGAGGTTTGCCCCAGACTGACGCTGCATCATGTCCAGAGAGATACCGAGGTTTGCCCCAGAGTGATGCTGCATCATGTCAAGAGAGATACCGAGGTTTGCCCCAGACTGACGCTGCATCATGTCCAGAGAGATACCGAGGTTTGCCCAGACTGACGCTGCATCATGTCCAGAGAGATACCGAGGTTTGCCCCAGACTGACGCTGCATCATGTCCAGAGAGATACCGAGGTTTGCCCCAGACTGACGCTGCATCATGTCAAGAGAGATACCGAGGTTTGCCCCAGACTGACGCTGCATCATGTCAAGAGAGATACCGAGGTTTGCCCCAGACTGACGCTGCATCATGTCCAGAGAGAGACGATTTGTCAGACTTCCACTGGTTCATGTTCAGAGAGACTACAAGATTTCCTCGATCTTCAACCGCGTAATCTCCAGACAGAGCCGATTTGCCGTCATATATTGAACATAATATCCCCACAGTCTTGTACTGTGTTATGTCCAGACGGAGACGATTTGCCAGACTTATTGTGCACAATATCCCCGACAGTCAGTGAGATTTCTCAAGAACTTGCACTGCATAAATACCCAGACAGACAATGAGATTTCTCAAGAACTTGCACTGCATAATACCCAGACAGACAATGAGATCTCGCAAACGTACACTGCATAAATACCCAGAAGAGCATGAGATCTCGCAAACTGACACTGCATAAATACCCAGAAGACAATGAGATCTCGCAAACTGACACTGCATAAATACCCAGAAGACCATGAGATCTCGCAAACTGACACTGCTTAAATACCCAGAAGACAATGAGATGTTGCAAACTGACACTGCATAAATACCCAGAAGACCATGAGATCTCGCAAACTGACACTGCATAAATACCCAGAAGACCATGAGATCTTGCAAACTGACACTGCATAAATCCCAGAAGACCATGAGATCTCGCAAACTGACACTGCATAAATACCCAGAAGACCATGAGATCTTGCAAACTGACACTGCATAAATACCCAGAAGACCATGAGATCTCGCAAACTGACACTGCATAACATCCACAGAGACAGTGAGATCTCTCAGACCGCTTGACTCCCAGACAGACGAGATTTGTCGAAAGTGACTCTGCATAACATCTTGGTGGACAACGAGATTGTCACAAACTGACACTGCGTTATATCCAGATGGACTGGAAACCTCTACAAACTGACAGTGCATGACATGCGGAGAGACCAGATTTTCCAAATTCATATTGCATTAACATTCAGGTCGACAAGGGAGATTTCCTAAATTCATGCACTATGTGGAGAGCCGAGGCGATTTTCCAAACTTTCATGACGTCATATCCGGATAGCCTGGGAGGTTTCCAAACCTTTTACCGTAAAACGATATTCAGACGGGGAGATTGTCAAATTCATACTCCTCGTTGTACATGGAGACCACGAACAGTTTAATTATTTTTCAACCGAAACGATACGATTTCCAGACAGACCCTGGGGTGGGGGTGGGGGTTCCCGAGTTATAATACTACACAATATTCAAACATGAAGATTCCCAGAATTTCGGCTGCATAACATCCGGACCAGAGATTTCCCAACGTTTACATCATACAGTATCCAGATAGACCGGGAGATTTGCCGATCGTATATTTTATCTTTATTATTGTCTTATTTTTATTTTTGTTGTAAACGAAGATATTGTCCAGACGTACACAACGCAGTGACAGACAGAGGGTAGTGCCTGAACGTCAGCAGCACAACATCCAGGCGGACGGGCGAATTTTCAAATGAATATTACACAATGTCCACATTGAGAGAGAGAAATTGCCCGAATTTGTGTCAGATAATATCTCTAAGTACACAATGGAAATGTCTATAAAATTCAGTTTTAGATTACAGTATCTAGATAGGGAGATTTCCCAAACCCATATTACATAATAGATAGACATACAGGCAGACAGATGGACAGACAGTCAGACAGATAGGAAGGAGAGAGAGAGAGAGAGAGAGAGAGAGAGAGAGAGAGAGAGAGAGAGAGAGAGAGACTCTCAGAGTGTGTGTGTGTGTGGTGTGTGTGAGAGAGAGAGAGAGAGAAGAGAGAGAGAGAGAGAGAGAGAGAGAGAGAGAGAGAGAGAGAGAGTGTGTGTGTGTGTGTGGTGTGTGTGTGTGTGTGTGTATATATATATGTGTGTGTGTGTGTGTGTGTGTGTGTGTGTGTGTGTGTGTGTGTGTGTGTGTGTTCAGTGAATCTGCGCTCTCAAGGCAAAATGAGTACTCGTTTTCAAAGATTAAAAGAAAGGGAAAATAAAAAGAAAGACAAAAAAAAATCCTGCCCAAATGCATTTCCAACCCATCGGTCAGGAGATAACCCTGTTGGATTCGCTCCAAAGCCATGGCGAGTTATCGCTCTCCAAGGACACATTCATGCGCACGCACACTCGCGCCCCCCCTCTTCCCATCCTTACTCTCATCTCTTGCTCTCTCTCTCGCTTCTCTCCCCTTCTCTTCCTCCTCTCTCTCTCTCTCTTTTCTCTCTTCCTCCCCTCTCTCTTTTTCTTTTTTTTTCTTTCTTTCTTCTTCCACCCCCTCCGTCTGTCTCTCTTTTCTTACACACACACAGTCTCTCTCTCCCCTCTCTCGCGCACACACACACACACACACACACCACACACACACTCATGGTCAGGTGTGCTTGCACACACACACCACACACCACACACGCACACACGCACGCACGCACGCTCACATGCGCGCGCGAAACGCACGCAGAGAGAGAGAGGGGCAAGGAGGGGGGGAGGGGATCACATGGGATCGGGGGTGTAGAATGTGTGTAATTTTGGGGTGTGTTTTATGTGTGTGCGTGTGTGTTTTGTGTGGTGTGGGGTGTGTGTGTGTGTGTGTGTGTGTGTGCGTGTGTGTGTGTTTGTGTGCGGTGTTGTGTGTGTGGTGTGTGTGTGTGTGGTGTGTGTGTGTGCGTGTGTATTTGTTTTGCGTGTGTGTGTGTGTGTATTTGTGGTGCATGTGGTTTTTTGTGTCTGGCGTGTGTGTGTGTTGGGTGGTGTGGGTGTGTGTGTGTGGTGTGTGGGGTGTGGTGGTGTTTGTGTGTGCGCGCGCGCCCGCGCGCGGATGTGAGGGGGAGAGCAGCCAGGAGGGGGGGGGGGGGGGGGGGGGGGATGATTAAAAAAAGAAGACGAAAAAAAAGCGGATGAAAAGTGGTATTAGTGGGGAGATGAGATGGAAACGACGGACTGTCAACCTCGGGTGATGTCGATGGAGGAAGGACTAGCGCACACCCCAAAACACACTCACAGCTTGCTTACAATCTCATTCATTTTTATCATGCATTCATCACATCAAAACCACTAGTAAAGTCTATAACTTTACTACACATGATCATAGAAAAAAACCCCAATGCATAGGGAATCAAACAAAATAAAACATTCTCCTTCTTGAACTTCACAAAATCATTTATCTAAATCATCATTAACTAACCCGGGTATAAACAGATTTCTACTTTCCCTGGCCAGGTGATCTTAACTATTCACGAATCACTGTCTTTTTCTTTCCCTTTTTTTTTTCTTTTCACTGTCACTTTCACAACCGACACAACTGCTGGGGACTGGTCAGGTTAGACTGCTGGCACCGGTCAGGCTGGACTGCTGGCACTGGTCAGGTTAGACCCCTGGCGTGTCAGGTTTGGGCTGCCGATGAAAGTGGGGCTGGCCAAGTATGAGTCGAACCCCCGGTTCAGATGGAACAGTGACTATCATCATCGATCGGGTTTTCCTTTCTTTCTTCCTGCATTAACGCATTGCACTCTCTCTCTCTCTCCCCCAGTCTGCTTTTTCAAATGGACATGGTTGCTTTTCTTTTCCTTTTCTTTTCTTTCTTTTTCTCTTATTAGTTAGCACTCTCTCTTCCACATCTCTCTTAGTCCTCCCTCTGCAGACTCTATCTGGTGCTAATGCTCAAAACTTCACTCCCTCATCTCTCTGCCTTTCTCCTGCAGAGACTACACCCCAGAACCTCTCTCTCTCTCTGTCTCTCTGTTCGTTCTCCTCTCTCTCACTCACGCATTTCTTTATGCCCTAACTCCCTGTCCAAGGGCCAGTACCCTTGGTCAGTATTTTTACCACCTCGTACCCCAAGTTATCTCCCTCTAATTCCATTGGATATTCAATTTTATGACAGTCACGCCTACACGCCTTACTCTCTTGTGGTGGTCAATTTTGGGCATTTAATTGATTTGCTTGATTTCAACCCCCCACCACATACTACCTTCTCCCTCTCCCTTTCCGGCGACGTCGTAAATTGGCTAGATCAGTCTGGCCCAGACGTTGCAATAGGTCGGGCCAACCTATTGAGACGTTGGTCAGCCACTCCGACTGTCTACGAGAAGATTTTGGATTAGCCTCTCGCTGTTTCTCAAATTGGCCGGATGATGTCTGATCCGGGCCGTTTGAGACTCGTTTTAACCAGACATCGAGCGTCGGTCAGCTACTTAGTCCGTCTGGCTAACAGACCGTCTCCGTGGAACCTCTCCCTATGCTTAATTGGCTGGATCCGACACATGGGGCCCGTCTGCCTGACCCCCAGAATATTTGAGTTCGGCTTAAGTCCGACTGGGGCTGGTGGCGATTGACCACGAATTTGGTTGTGTTTATTTTTGACCGTGACAATTTCCCCCTTGCAAAAGGCTATGACCGCATTGTCTCAAAACAACGGTACAAAAAAAGACAACAACCAAATTTGCTGACACACAGCTACACTGCAAAGTTTGAAAAATACTTTACAACCAACGGTTTATAAATTATAAAATATATCATTAGTGAATACCACTCCAATGAGTTATCATTGACGTGCGCTCTTGCGTTATTTCGACCCATTTTATAACGACCTCTGTGCGCACCTATGCAATCCCCCTACCTGCGGATTTGCCACATCTTCTCTTCACAATTTCTATTGAAAAGCACAATATAATATGATCACGATCCATGACACTTCACTGAGGAATCTCCATCCTCATTATTGCAAATAATGCATCACTACACAAGCGACTGTATGCTCCAAGCATAACTACATTCACATGAGCAAGTCTCACAAAGAAAATATGAACAAGTCTCACACAAAGAATTATGAACCATAGCCAACTGGGAATGAACCCATATCCAATCAACATAACTGTAATCAACACATATTATCAACAAAGCACCCCGGATATGACTGACTTCCTCTGAATTCATCATCTTCTCCACCTTTCCCTTTTCTGGCTGCTTTGTGTCGCCTCCGACAACAAAACCTAGGAACTCCTACTGTCTAGCCTTCATACAGTGACACATCCCTGTATGACTCTTCTGGAACTTAGGCAACAAAAATCTCCCCTTCTTCTGCTGTGTCTCTTTCACCTCATCAATGATTGCTGCTGCGCCTATGTGCTGAGTCTCACGCTGAATATATTTGCGGAGAAAATTCGCATGGAAAAGTTTTGGTTTCCCATTCACATCAATTCGGTAATCCCGATCGGCCTTTTCAGTGATGGTGAATGGTCCTTTCCAATGCATCAGCAGCTTGTTGTGACCCGTGGGAAGCAGTACCAGGACTTGATCTCCCGCCTTGAGGGATTGCTTCCTCACCTTTCTGTCATATTGCTTCTTCTGCCCGACCCTAGCCTTCTGCAAACTTTCCTTTGCAACCTTACATGTCTCATACCTGTGCCCACCTTTGGAACAGGGCGAGATTGGGCCAATCAGATCGACGGCCACTCTCCTGAATGGTGTGTCAATTATAGGAGGCTGTTTAAGAGGCGCCTTCCTCTTCACCCCTCTTGTGGCTGACCTTTGACACACGTCACATGACATGCAGAAACGCTTGATGTCTGCCATTGCTCCTGGCCAATGAAAGTCATCAAAGATTCGGTCAGCTGTTTTGCTGGTGCCGAGATGACCCACCATGAGCGACTCGTGACCCACTGACATGACAGTGTCACGATAACCTGCTGGTACCTCTAACTGAGTGGTCACCTTACCTGTCTTCCCCTTGGTGAACACTCGGTACAACAGCCCGCCTTTCACAAGAAATTCTGTCTCACCTCCTCTAACCTCCTGTTTCTCTCCACCTCTTGCCAACTCCCAAGACCTCACGAGCGAAGGGTCTTGTTCCTGCGCTGCCCTAAACTCATCAGGTGACACATCTATGCCTGACTTCCTTGCTGGAACGACTAACGGTTTATCAACCTTTTCCTCCTTCTCGCTCCGTGTTTGAACTGCTGCCCCTGTAGCAGTCAACAACTCAGGATCCCCTGGATCCCTTGCCCCTGGAATATTTCCAATGATCAAATCATGAAGGGGTTTCTCCATCACCAGCGCAGACAACTCGCCTGAGAAGTAAGGGGTACGTACTTCTATCTTAGCAACTGGAAACTCCCTCACAGTGCCATCGATTAGAGTACAGGTCTGGATTTGCCCTGTCAAATCCCCTTCATCGACCAGCGTTGTTCTAACTACACCACATGAACAACCAGTGTCTCGTAACACTTTCACCCTCTGCTGGCCAATCCACCCTTCTTCCACTGGTAACGAACCAATCAGCCTAGTGCCCTCCATTCCTGACACTGACTGCTGTCCAGTGCTAGCCATAGGCTGCACTCTACCCTCTTCAGATCGGATCCCTGTTGGTTCCACTGCAGGTCGTTTCCCTTGACGACCCTTATCCACCTCTTGCAAGGCTGCTGCCTTCTGGAACCTCATGCGACAATCCCTCGCCACATGTCCCTTCTTGTGACAAATGAAACACCTATTGTCCCTTTGTCCTCCTTTCTGCCCCACCACTGGGTTGCAGACTGTGCAGAAAACTCCCCTAGTCTCCTTGCACTCTTCTCACCTGTGCCTAGCACCTGTTTCTCCTGCACCTTAGTGCCCAGACGTGCCTCTCTATAACACCTCTGCGAACTTCAACAACTCCCCTGCTGTCTCTGGCTGTCTCTCTTTCAAATGTATGGTTAACTCAGGGCCGCAACCTGACAAAATTCTGCTCCTTCATAACCAGCTCTTTCAATTCAGCGAACTCCTTCTTCGTACCACTCAACTCTAACCATTTCTCAAATAGTGATCTAAACGTGCACCAAACTGAGTGTACGTTTTCACCTGCTTGCAATCTAGCTGAACGAAATTTCTTTCTGAATCCTTCCTCTGTGAGGCAAATCCCTTCATCAACGACTCTTTCACGCACCAAAATCAGATTGTTGTTCTGCCGGTAATGCCGTGAAAATCTGTAATGCCTTACCGTCAATAACGCTGACAAAATGACTGCCCACTCTTCTGAAGGCCAACCCTGACTGGTCGCAAACGTTTCGAAACGACTGATGTATGCATCAATCGAATCGGTTCCTCAGAGAACTTTGGCAACTTGGTCGGGGGCGTAACTGCGCACAGAGTCACTGGAAAGTGAACTACCATCCTCGTGGTCTCCCTTGTATTCTCACCTTTTCTAACTCTAATTGAATCCTTAATCTTTCTGTCTCCTGCTTTATTCTTTCTGTTTCCTGCGCTTCCCTTAGTCTTTCCTGTTTCCTGCGTTTCCTGATTATTGTTAGCCTGAATTCTTAATCTTTCTGTTTCCTGCATTTCGCTAGCTTTAATCCTTTCCTGCTCTGCTATTCTACTGCAACACAGCGTCTTTCCGCTCGTTCATCTCTTTCCATCTTTTGCTGGTTTTCAACGAATGCTCGCAGCTCTTCTCCCGAATAGCCTAGATCACGAGCGACGCTCACGAGTTGTTCAATAGGGGTGTTCTTTTCTTCCGCCATTGTATCTCTTTTTTTTTGTGAACAAGATTTTATTACTACGACAGCCAAACTGGTGGTTACCGACACGAGTGACGTAATAGCACAATCCTATGAATGATAATATTAGCTTGGGACAACGTAATTAGTTTTTATAAGACGCTTAGCGCCTGACCCAACTATGAGAGCGAATTATAGGCAATCTGTACGAAATGAGTACTCTGGGGCTGAAATGCCAAGCCTAGTATTAACTATCTTGGAAGCAATGCCAAGCCTAGTATTTAACTATCTTGGGAACATACAGTAAGACAACCCTTGTCTTAGGATTACAATACTTGAATCCCACCCAGCTTCCTCTCTGAGAAGTTGAACAATTATAATAAATGGGCCAGAATATCCTGGCAAGCTCGCCAATAAATTGTCAAACCTCGGGTGATGTCGATGGAGGAAGGACTAGCGCACAGCCCAAACACACTCACAGCTTGCTTACAATCTCATTCATATATCATGCATTCGTCACATCAAACCACTAGTAAAGTCTATAACTTTACTACACATGATCATAGAAAGAAAGATCAATGCATATGGAATCAAACAAAATAAAACATTCTCTCTTTCCTTGAACTTCACAAAATCATTTATCTAAATCATCATTAACTAACCCGGGTATAAACAGATTTCTACTTTACCTGGCCAGGTGATCTTAACTATTCACGAATCACTGTCTTTTTCTTTCCCTTTTTTTTTCTTTTCACTGTCACTTTCACAACACGACACAACTGCTGGCACTGGTCAGGTTAGACTGCTGGCACCGGTCAGGCTGGACTGCTGGCACTGGTCAGGTTAGACCGCTGGCGTTGGTCAGGTTGGACTGCCGATGAAAGTGGCGCTGGCCAAGTATGAGGTCGAACCCCCGGTTCAGATGGAACAGTGACTATCAACATCGATCTGTTCTCCTTTCTTTCTTCCTGCATTAACGCATTGCACTCTCTCTCTCTCTCCTAGTCTGCTCTATTAAAGGGACATGGTTGCTTTTCTTTTCCTTTTCTTTTCTTTCTTTTTCTCTTCATTAGTTAGCACTCTCTCTTTCCACATCTCTCTTTAGTCCTCCCTCTGCAGACTCTATCTGGTGCTAATGCTCAAACTTCACTCCTCTCATCTCTCTGCCTTTCTCCTGCAGAGACTACACCCCAGAACCTCTCTCTCTCTCTGTCTCTCTGTTCGTTCTCCTCTCTCTCACTCACGCATTACTTTATGGCCTAACTCCCTGTCCAAGGGCCAGTACCATTGGTCAGTATTTTTTACCACCTCGTACCCGAAGTTATCTCCCTCTAATTCCATTGGATATTCAAATCATGACAGTCACGCCTACACGCCTTACTCTCTGTGGTGGTCAATTGGTCATTTAATTGATTAGCTTGATTTCACCCCCCACCACATACTACCTTCTCCCTCCCTTTCCGGCGACGTCGTAAATTGGCTAGATCAGTCTGGCCCAGACGTTGCAATAGGTCGGGCCAACCTATTGAGTCGTTGGTCAGCCACTCCGACTGTCTACGAGGAAGATTACGATTAGCCTCTCGCCGTGCTCAAATTGGCCGGATGAGTCTGATCCGGCGTCGAGACTCGTTTGACCAGACATCGAGGCGTCGGTCAGCTACTTAGTCCGTCTGGCTAGACAGACCGTCTCCGTGGAACCTCTCCCCTATGCTTAATTGGCTGGATCCGACACATGGGCCCGTCTGCCTGACGCCTAGAATATTTGAGTTCGGCTTAAGTCCGACTGGCTGGTGGCGATTGACCACGAATTTGGTTGTGTTTATTTTTGACCGTGACACGGACACACACACACACACACACACACACACACACACACACACACACCACACACACACACACACACACAGAGTAACAAAATTAAAGCTGTACTGATCCGCTCCCTTCTTCTTTGACATTAGGTTCCAGCACTATCGAATTTTCAAACACTGTTCGTGATCTTGGTGTTCTCCTTGATAGTGACCTCTCAATGAAGCAGCATGTCACAAAAACTTGTCAGTTAGCTTACATGGAACTTAAACGAATTGCTGCTATTCGACCCTATCTCACTGAAGACGCCACAAAAACTCTCGTTTCATCCTACATCCTTTCAAGGCTAGATTACTGCAACTGTGTTCTCCTTGGCTGTCCCTCAACTGTCATCCAACCACTCCAATCTGTACAGAACTCTGCAGCCCGTCTCATTTGCAAATCTCCTAGGACCCAACCCTGCAGCCCTCTCCTGAAAAAGTTGCACTGGCTCCCCGTTGAAGAAAGAATTAAATATAAATGTTGCTGTCATTGCTTCAAGATTTTCACTGGCGATGCCCTGCCTATCTTTCCGATCTCCTTCAAGTATATGTCCCATCACGAATGCTCCGCTCCTCCACCGACACCAGGACCTTCCGCTTTCCCAGTTACCGTCCCCATCGTAAACAGCATGGTGAACGAGCTTTTCATACGCAGCTCCCAAACTCTGGAATAAACTCCCCTATGACTTAATACATTCTCAAACCTTTTCTTCCTTCAAAACCTCCCTGAAAACCCCACCTTTTCAAACAATATTAAGAAGACAGTTATTACCTGATAGTTGATTGACTCTTGTTGTCTCTGTGGATCGCTTAATAGTTTTGTGATTGTTGCGACTGCTGTGTATTGTGTGTCTATGCGTGAGAGTGTGTGTGCGCGTGGGAGAGAATGGAGAGAGCCTTTGTTTTTCATTTTCTGAGCCGTTTTTCAATGCATTTTCTTTACATTTAGCAATTTGTATTTTTTTTCCCTTTGTAAAGCGCCTTGTGCCGTGGAAGGCGCTATATAAATCCCCATTATTATTATTATTATTACTGTATGGGCCTCCACCGCTGTTGAAAGGGGGCAGAGGGGAGGGGGGTGGTAGGGCGTGATGTGAAAGATAGAGAGAGGTTGTGTCACTGTAAGTATACATGACATAATAAACGTTGTGTGGGTTGTGTGGGATGTGAAAGATAGAGAGA
>CM031621.1:62640008-62678595 GCA_018398815.1 Conus ventricosus
CCATTGGTGATTTCTTTCTTAATCCTCCCTCAGCTAAAGCTGCAAGTTTTTACCATTGGTGATTTCTTTCTTAATCCTCCCTCAGCTAAAGCTGCAAGTTTTACCATTGGTGATTTCTTTCTTAATCCTCCCTCAGCTAAGCTGCAGTTTTACCATTGGTGATTTCTTTCTTAATCCTCCCTCAGCTAAAGCTGCAAGTTTTTACCATTGGTGATTTCTTTCTTAATCCTCCCTCAGCTAAAGCTGCAAGTTTTACCATTGGTGATTTCTTTCTTAATTCCTCCCTCAGCTAAAGCTGCAAGTTTTAAACCCTTGGTGATTTCTTATTAATCCTCCCTCAGCTAAAGCTGCAAGTTTTACCATTGGTGATTTCTTTATTAATCCTCCCTCAGCAAAGCTGCAAGTTTTACCATTGGTGATTTCTTTATTAATCCTCCTCAGCTAAAGCTGCAAGTTTTTACCATTGGTGATTTCTTATTAATCCTCCTCAGCTAAGCTGCAGTTTACATGTGATTTTTTATTAATCCTCCCTCAGCTAAGCGCAAGTTTTACCATTGGTGATTTCTTTATTAATCCTCCCTCAGCTAAAGCTGCAAGTTTTAACCATTGGTGATTCTTTATTAATCCTCCCTCAGCTAAAGCTGCAAGTTTTACCATTGGTGATTCTTTATTAATCCTCCCTCAGCTAAAGCTGCAAGTTTTACCATTGGTGATTTCTTATTAATCCTCCCTCAGCTAAAGCTGCAAGTTTTACCATTGGTGATTTCTTTATTAATCCTCCCTCAGCTAAAGCTGCAAGTTTTACCATTGGTGATTTCTTTATTAATCCTCCCTCAGCTAAAGCTGCAAGTTTTACCATTGGTGATTTCTTATTAATCCTCCCTCAGCTAAAGCTGCAAGTTTTACCATTGGTGATTTCTTTATTAATCCTCCCTCAGCTAAAGCTGCAAGTTTTACCATTGGTGATTTCTTTATTAATCCTCCCTCAGCTAAAGCTGCAAGTTTTACCATTGGTGATTTCTTTATAATCCTCCCTCAGCTAAAGCTGCAAGTTTTACCATTGGTGATTTCTTTATTCTTCCTCCCTCAGCTAAAGCTGCAAGTTTTACCATTGGTGATTTCTTTATTAATCCTCCTCAGCAAAGCTGCAAGTTTTACCATTGGTGATTTCTTTATTATCCTCCCTCAGCCAAAGCTGCAAGTTTTACCATTGGTGATTTCTTTATTAATCCTCCTCAGCCAAAGCTGCAAGTTTTACCATTGGTGATTTCTTTATTAATCCTCCCTCAGCCAAAGCTGCAAGTTTTACCATTGTGATTTCTTTGTTAATCCTCCCTCAGCTAAAGCTGCAAGTTTTACCATTGGTGATTTCTTTGTTAATCCTCCCTCAGCCAAAGCTGCAAGTTTACCATTGGTGATTCTTTATTAATCCTCCCTCAGCCAAAGCTGCAAGTTTTAACCATTGTGATTTCTTTATTATCCTCCTCAGCCAAAGCTGCAAGTTTTACCATTGGTGATTCTTTATTAATCCTCCCTCAGCCAAAGCTGCAAGTTTACCATTGGTGATTTCTTTATTAATCCTCCCTCAGCCAAAGCTGCAAGTTTTACCATTGGTGATTTCTTTATTAATCCTCCCTCAGCCAAAGCTGCAAGTTTTACCATTGGTGATTTCTTTCTTAATCCTCCCTCAGCTAAAGCTGCAAGTTTTACCATTGGTGATTTCTTTCTTAATCCTCCCTCAGCTAAAGCTGCAAGTTTTACCATTGGTGATTTCTTTCTTAATCCTCCCTCAGCTAAAGCTGCAAGTTTTACCATGGTGATTTCTTTCTTAATCCTCCCTCAGCTAAAGCTGCAAGTTTTACCATGGTGATTTCTTTCTTAATCCTCCTCAGCTAAAGCTGCAAGTTTTACCATTGGTGATTTCTTTCTTAATCCTCCCTCAGCTAAAGCTGCAAGTTTTACCATTGGTGATTTCTTTCTTAATCCTCCCTCAGCTAAAGCTGCAAGTTTTACCATTGGTGATTTCTTTCTTAATCCTCCCTCAGCTAAAGCTGCAAGTTTTACCATTGGTGATTTCTTTCTTAATCCTCCCTCAGCTAAAGCTGCAAGTTTTACCATGGTGATTTCTTTCTTAATCCTCCCTCAGCTAAAGCTGCAAGTTTTACCATTGGTGATTTCTTTCTTAATCCCCCCCTCAGCTAAAGCTGCAAGTTTTACCATTGGTATTTCTTATTAATCCTCCCTCAGCCAAAGCTGCAAGTTTTACCATTGGTGATTTTCTTTATTAATCCTCCCTCAGCCAAAGCTGCAAGTTTTACCATTGGTGATTTCTTTATTAATCCTCCCTCAGCCAAAGCTGCAAGTTTTAACCATTGGTGATTTCTTTATTAATCCTCCCTCAGCCAAAGCTGCAGTTTTACCATTGGTGATTTCTTTATTAATCCTCCCTCAGCCAAAGCTGCAAGTTTTACCATTGGTGATTTCTTTTATTAATCCTCCCTCAGCCAAAGCTGCAAGTTTTACCATTGGTGATTTCTTTATTAATCCTCCCTCAGCCAAAGCTGCAAGTATTTACCATTGGTGATTTCTTTATTAATCCTCCCTCAGCCAAAGCTGCAAGTTTTACCATTGGTGATTCTTTATTAATCCTCCCTCAGCCAAAGCTGCAAGTTTTACCATTGGTGATTTCTTTATTAATCCTCCCTCAGCCAAAGCTGCAAGTTTTACCATTGGTGATTTCTTTATTAATCCTCCCTCAGCCAAAGCTGCAAGTTTTAACCATTGGTGATTTCTTTATTAATCCCTCCCTCAGCCAAAGCTGCAAGTTTTACCATTGGTGATTTCTTTATTAAATCCTCCCTCAGCTAAAGCTGCAAGTTTTACATTGGTGATTTCTTTATTAATCCTCCCTCAGCTAAAGCTGCAAGTTTTACCATTGGTGATTTCTTATTAATCCTCCCTCAGCTAAAGCTGCAAGTTTTACCATTGGTGATTTCTTTATTAATCCTCCCTCAGCTAAAGCTGCAAGTTTTACCATTGGTGATTTCTTTATTAATCCTCCCTCAGCTAAAGCTGCAAGTTTTACCATTGGTGATTTTTTTATTAATCCTCCCTCAGCCAAAGCTGCAAGTTTTACATTGGTGATTTCTTTCTTAATCCTCCTCAGCCAAAGCTGCAAGTTTACCATTGGTGATTTCTTTCTTAATCCTCCCTCAGCTAAAAGCTGCAAGTTTTACCATTGGTGATTTCTTTCTTAATCCTCCCTCAGCTAAAGCTGCAAGTTTTACCATTGGTGATTTCTTTCTTAATCCTCCCTCAGCTAAAGCTGCAAGTTTTTACCATTGGTGAATTTCTTTCTTAATCCTCCCTCAGCCAAAGCTGCAAGTTTTACCATTGGTGATTTCTTTCTTATATCCTCCCTCAGCTAAAGCTGCAAGTTTTACCATTGGTGATTTCTTTATTAATCCTCCCTCAGCTAAAGCTGCAAGTTTTACCATTGGTGATTTCTTTATTAATCCTCCCTCAGCTAAAGCTGCAAGTTTTTACCATTGGTGATTTCTTTATTAATCCTCCCTCAGCCAAAGCTGCAAGTTTTACCATTGGTGATTCTTTATTAATCCATCCCTCGCCAAAGCTGCAAGTTTTACCATTGGGATTTCTTTATTAATCCTCCCTCAGCTAAAGCTGCAAGTTTTACCATTGGTGATTTCTTTATTATCCTCCCCAGCTAAAGCTGGCAAGTTTTACCATTGGTGATTTCTTTATTAATCCTCCCTCAGCTAAAGCTGCAAGTTTTACCATTGGTGATTTCTTATTAATCCCTCCCAGCTAAAGCTGCAAAGTTTACCATGGTGATTTCTTTATTAATCCTCCCTCAGCTAAAGCTGCAAGTTTTACCATTGGTGATTTCTTTATTAATCCTCCTCAGCTAAAGCTGCAAGTTTTACCATTGGTGATTTCTTTATTAACTCCTCCCTCAGCTAAAGCTGCAAGTTTTACCATTGGTGATTTCTTTATTATCCTCCCTCAGCCAAGCTGCAAGTTTTACCATTGGTGATTTCTTTATTAATCCTCCCTCAGCTAAAGCTGCAAGTTTTACCATTGGTGATTTCTTTATTAATCCTCCCTCAGCTAAAGCTGCAAGTTTTACCATTGGTGATTTCTTTATTAATCCTCCCTCAGCTAAAGCTGCAAGTTATTACCATTGGTGATTTCTTTATTAATCCTCCCTCAGCTAAAGCTGCAAGTTTACCATTGGTGATTTACTTTATTAATCCTCCTCAGCCAAAGCTGCAAGTTTTACCATTGGTGATTTCTTTATTAATCCTCCCTCAGCCAAAGCTGCAAGTTTTACCATTGGTGATTTCTTTATTAATCCTCCCTCAGCTAAAGCTGCAAGTTTTACCATTGGTGATTTCTTTATTAATCCTCCCTCAGCTAAAGCTGCAAGTTTTACCATTGGTGATTTCTTTATTAATCCTCCCTCAGCTAAAGCTGCAAGTTTTACCATTGGTGATTTCTTTATTAATCCTCCCTCAGCTAAAGCTGCAAGTTTTACCATTGGTGATTTCTTTATTAATCCTCCCTCAGCTAAAGCTGCAAGTTTTACCATTGGTGATTTCTTTATTAATCCTCCCTCAGCCTAAGCTGCAAGTTTACCATTGGTGATTTCTTTATTAATCCTCCCTCAGCAAAGCTGCAAGTTTTACCATTGGTGATTTCTTTTATTAATCCTCCCTCAGCTAAAGCTGCAAGTCTTACCATTGGTGATTTCTTTATTAATCCTCCCTCAGCTAAAGCTGCAAGTTTTAAACCATTGGTGATTTCTTTATTAATCCACCCTCAGCTAAAGCTGCAAGTTTTACCATTGGTGATTTCTTTATTAATCCTCCCTCAGCTAAAGCTGCAAGTCTTACCATTGGTGATTTCTTTATTAATCCTCCCTCAGCTAAAGCTGCAAGTTTTACCATTGGTGATTTCTTTCTTAATCCTCCCTCAGCTAAAGCTGCAAGTTTTACCATTGGTGATTTCTTTATTAATCCTCCCTCAGCTAAAGCTGCAAGTTTTACCATTGGTGATTTCTTTATTAATCCTCCCTCAGCTAAAGCTGCAAGTTTTACCATTGGTGATTTCTTTATTAATCCTCCCTCAGCTAAAGCTGCAAGTTTTACCATTGGTGATTTCTTTATTAATCCTCCCTCAGCTAAAGCTGCAAGTTTTACCATTGGTGATTTCTTTATTAATCCTCCCTCAGCTAAGCTGCAAGTTTTACCATTGGTGATTTCTTTATTAATCCTCCCTCAGCTAAAGCTGCAAGTTTTACCATTGGTGATTTCTTTATTAATCCTCCCTCAGCTAAAGCTGCAAGTCTTACCATTGGTGATTTCTTTATTAATCCTCCCTCAGCTAAAGCTGCAAGTCTTACCATTGGTGATTTCTTTATTAATCCTCCCTCAGCTAAAGCTGCAAGTTTTATCCATTGGTGATTTCTTTATTAATCCTCCCTCAGCTAAAGCTGCAAGTTTTACCATTGGTGATTTCTTTATTAATCCTCCCTCAGCTAAAGCTGCAAGTTTTACCATTGGTGATTTCTTTATTAATCCTCCCTCAGCTAAAGCTGCAAGTTTTACCATTGGTGATTTCTTTATTAATCCTCCCTCAGCTAAAGCTGCAAGTTTTACCATTGGTGATTTCTTTATTAATCCTCCCTCAGCTAAAGCTGCAAGTTTTACCATTGGTGATTTCTTTATTACGTTTGCTTGTTTCTATTTTCTTCTTTTCCTCCTCCTCCTTCTCCTCCTCTTCCTTCTCCTCCCCTCCTCCTCCTCCTCCTCTTCTTCTTCTTCTTCTTCTTCTTTCCTCCTCCTCCTCCTCCTCCTCCTCCTCCTCTTCTTCTTCTCTCTTCTCCTCCTCTTCTTCTTCTCTTCCTCCTCCTTTTCCTCCTCCTCCTTCTTCCTACTCCTTCTTCTTTCCATCATTGAGGTAGCCAACACCCCATCTTCGCAGGGATCACACACACACAACACACACACACACACACACACACACACACACACACACACACACACACACACGGCGTGCATGCCTTTGAATGTTCGCTCACCCATCTCACGGCCCACAACCGCTTAAAGACTTCTCCGACAACTGGAATGGGATTGACCTGTGCTGGCTGACAGGGTCTTAGACGTGTGCACACGACCTCGATTTCACCAATTAAAATTATGGTCCTATCAGATCGGTAATGCCTTTTTTCCTGTGTGTAGTTTTCTGTTCTTGTCTGTCTTTATACCACACACACACACACACACACACACGCACACACACACACACACACACACACACACACACAGAGGCGTACAACATCCACTTTGATCTCTCAGTGTATGCTGTTCGATCTCAGAAGGCAATAGACGATCACTCAGCTATGAATCGATTGTCAGTGTCCTAAACCGCCAAAGTCCATTAGAGCTTCATGACACAAATCGCTTTTTAGCACTTCCGTAACGCAAGCCGATACAGGATAGGTGCTTTTTTTCATCAATCTTTTAAAATATATTTTTTATGTTGTTGTTGTTTGTTTTTTTTCGCTGCATGCCGCCGACATAGAACTGTACTTTCGCCTCTGTTAGTCCAGGTTTCCATGATTGGTTGAAGATTCCCTTTTCATTTTCTCTGGTGTGTGTGTGTGTGTGTGTGTGTGTGTGTGTGTGTGTGGTGTGTGTGTGTGTGTGCGCGCGCGCGCGCGTGTGTGTGTGTGTGTGTGTGGGTGTGTGGGTGTGTATTAATGTGCTTGCGCGTGCCTGTCAAAATTAAGATTTATTTTGAGTGGTACGTTGAATAAAGATGTTTGTGTGGGTGTGTGTGTGGGGGGGGGGGGGGGGGGGGGGGGAGCAGGTAAACGTTTAATTCCTCTGTTTCTTCATTTCTGCGTTTTTTTTTTTTTTTTTTTTTTTTAGCGAACGAACGCACTGACACACACACACAAACAAACACACACACTACACCACACACACAGCGCGCGCGGGCCGGATGCACCACGCACTTACGCGCACCACACACACAACACACACACACACACACACACACACACACACACACACACGAATGCACGTGCACGCACTTACAGCGGCGCACACACCACCACACACACACACACACACACACACACACACACACACACACACACATACACATAGCATACACACACACACACCCACACGACAACACAACCACACACACACACCACACACACACACACACACAAAAGCACCACGCACATACGCACGCGCACGCACACACACGCACACACGCACACACCCACAAACAACGAATGCAACTCACGCACGCACTTCGCGCGCGCGCCTACGCACACACACACAACACATGCGCCGCGCGCTACGCAACCCACACACTCACAACACACCGCCGCACTTACCCGCACTTACGCACGCACGCACGCACGCACCACGCACGCACGCACACGCACGCACAGCACGCACGCACGCACCACGCACACACTAAACCACACAACACACACACACACACACTCACACACACACGAGCGGACGTAAACATAAACATTGGGAAAGTACGGCATCTCTCTTCTCTCTCTCTCTCTCTCTCACTCGTCTGTCCCACTCTCAGTCTGTCGTCTCCTCTCTCTCTCTCTCTCTGCTCCACCACTCTCTCTCTCTCTCTCTCTCTCTTTGTCTTCACTCTCCCTACCTCTCTTCCTCTTTTTCTCTCTTTCTCTGTCTCAGTATCTGTCGTACTCTCTCTTTTCTCTGTCCTGACTCTCGCCCCCCCCCCGCCCCCCCCTCGCCTACAATCAACCTTCGTCCTAAAATACACTGACAAACTTTGATGCCACTACACGAAGATCGACTGTCCAATCTCTCTAGCCCCAAAAGTCCCATTAGAGCGTTTCTGCGGCAAACTCTCTCTCTCTCTCTCTCTATCATCTCTCCTCTCACTCTCTCCCCTCTCTCTCTCTCCACTCTCCTCCTCTCTCTCTCTCTCTCTGCCCCCCTCCTCACTCTCCCTCCTCTATCTATCTTCTCTGTCCGCCCTCTGTCGTCTGTCTTTTTATGTCTGTCTGACCGTCCTTTGTCTGTCTTGTCTGTCTCTTCCTCTCACTCATCTCTCTCTCTCTCTCTCTCTCTCTCCGCTCCTCTCGCTCTCTCTCTCTCTCTCTCTCTCGTCATTTCTCTCTCTCTCTCTCCCATTCCAATTTGAAGACTATAGCCCACTTCACCTAATGTAAGTATGTTTCACAGGGAAATAATTTAAAAACAAAAGCAAACAAACAAAAAAAACGTGGGATTTTGTGTTAGTACTTAAGGGTGCGCCCCCACCCATCACCCCCACCCCACGCCCACTCTCCCCGCCCACCCCCCCCCTCCCCCATTGCGGAACCCCCCCCCACCCCACCAACCCCCCAACCCCACCGCTTCAAGAGCCCAAATCCAAAAATCGCTGACGGCAATGTTGTGGAGTCCCAAGGATGCGATGCCTAGAATAAAACTTATAATAAGCACGTGCCCGCAAGCCTTGTAGTTCTAAGTGAGCGGAGGGGTGGGGGGGGGGGAGGGTCGGGAACACGGAGGATGGGTGGGGGGGGGGGGGGGGGGCTGCGAAGTGCTCGTTGGTGTCATGCCGGTCTCACAGGATAGTTATTTCTGAGGGGTAAGTAAGGCGTTTGGCTTCGATCGTTCTGGCTTCCGTGTGGAGCGCGGCGGGGTGATAACGCCCTGGTGCCGGTTAGCTTTCGACGTCTGCGTCGTCGGATTAGTTATTTTTCTTCCTTCAGTCACGCGATTGCGCCCTTTGAGTGTTCACTAGCACACCCGATTTTGCCCCACAAAACTTTCTCAAGGGCATAATTCACATCTCGTCCAGCTAGCAGCTGCTTAGGGAACTCTTGAACTCAAATAATTTTTCTTTCCGGTAAAATATCAGCCAAAAAGACAGAGCGGATCCTCGACGCGAAACGCACCAACGCACACCACACACACACACACACACACACACATCACACACACACACACACACACACACACACACACACACACACAACATTTCCCGAACGCAAGGGCACACGACACACGTTACCGCCCCTACACCACACACACACACACACACACACACACACACACACACACACCCACACACACACACACCCACACACATTCACAACGCGCAGCACAACACACACATCACACCACCACACCATTCCACACACACACCCTCACACACACACACCACACACACTCACACACACACACACACAAACACAGCCACTCACACTCACACACACACCCACACACACACACACACTCTACACCACACACACACTACACACACACACAACTCACACAACACACACACACACACAACACACACACCCCACTTTTCAGGTCGTCCAGTAATCCATTATTTCGCTTGTACTATCTTGGATAGGCCAGTATACGATCACTCACTATGATCGACAGTCTAAATCCACAACCGCCAAATCCATTAGAGCCCACCACGCAAATCGCATTAGCACCCTCCCTGAAGTCGATATTTATAGTAGCCCTTACGCGCTTAAAAAAAAAAAAAAAAAAGTGTGTGTGTGCGAGCGCGTCCCGCCTCGTTGTATGAGAGAGAAGGGGAAAGAGAGAGAAGAACGAACGACACGAATTTTTATTAAGTATGGACTAAGCAAGAATGATTTTTAATACCTCCACCCACTGGGCAAGAAAAAAAATCGATATATGTAAAAACAATTCAAACAAACACACAAAAAAAAATGCCACAATTGCTTGCATGAGAAACCTTTGACAGAAAAAGAAATAAAAAAAGACACCATAAACACCACCACCACCAACAAACCACAACAAGAAAACAAAATGATCTGGCAAAGGGGGGTTAATGGAGAGAGTAGAAGAGAGAGAGAGAAGAGAGAGAGAGGAGAGAGAGAAAGAGAGAGAGACCCAACGACCGACAGACCGACTGGCGATAGATAGTCGAGATAGAGAGATAAAGACAATGAAGAGTGCAACAGGGATAAAACCCGCGAAAAAGATGAGGAGAAGAGATAGATGGGAGTCGCTGGTGGGGGGTACCTTTGGATGGAGATCAACATTCATTTTCTAGCTCATGACTAAAGAACACGTAACCTTACGTTTGTTAGTTCAAGAACAACTGATTCTGTCGCTCTACACCGTTCTAACTTCTAAAAACGTTTGTCAGTTGTTGTTTTTTTAAGCACCATTTTCATCAAAGAAAAAATCTCTTATTAAGTGTTGCGATCTAGATTATTTTGGGAGTTTGTGTTTTAGCAGGAAACCGTAGAATCTATCTCTTCTTTATTAATCCTCTCCCTCATCTAAAGCTGCAGTTTTACCATTGGTGATTCTTATAATCCTCACCTCAGCTAAAGCTGCAAGTTTACCAGTTGGGTGATTTCTTTTATTAATCTCCCTCAGCAAAAGCAGCAAGTTTCCCATTGGTGAATTCTTCTTTATTAATCCTCCCTCAGCTAAAGCCTGCAAGTTTTACCATTGTGATTTCTTATTAATCCTCCCTCACTAAAGCTGCAAGTTTACCATGGAGATTTCTTTATTAATCCTCCCTCAGCTAAACTCAAGTTTTTTACCATTGGTGATTTCTTTATAATCACCCTCAGCTAAAGCTGCAAGATTTACCAGTGGTTATTTCTTTTTATTAATCCTCCCTCAAAAGCTGCAAGTTTAACCATTGGTGAAATCTTTCTTAATCCGTCCCTCACTAAACTGGCAAGTTTTACCATTGGTGATTTCTTTCATAATCCTCCCTCAGCTAAAGCTGTCAATTTTACCATTGGGAATTCTTTCTTAAACCTGCCCTCAGCTAAAGCTGCAGATTTACCATAGGTATTTCTTTCTTAACCTCCTCTCACAAATCTGATCAGGTTTTACCATTGTGATTTCTACTTAAATCCTCCCTCAGCTAAAGCTGAAAGTTTTACATTGAGATTTCTTTCTAAAATCCTCCTCAGCTAAAGCTGCCAGTTTTTACCATTGTTGATTTCTTTATTAAATCCTCCCTCAGCTAAGCTGCAAGTTTAACCATTTTTTTTTTTTGGGGGGGGATTTTTGGGATATTTCTTTATTAATCCTCCCTCAGCTAAAGCGCAATTTTTACCATGGAGATTTCTTTATAATACCTCTACCTCAAGTCTAGAAGCAGCAAGTTTACCTAAACCAATTGTGAATCCTTTATTAAACTCCCTCAGCTAAAGCTGCAATTTTTACCATGGGGATTTCTTTATTAATCCTCCCTCAGCTAAAGCCAGCAGTTTACCATTGTGATTACTTAATTAATGCCCTCCCTCACTAAAGCTACAAGTTTTACCATGTGATTTCTTTATTAATCCTCCCACATCTAAAGCAGCAAGTTTTACCATTGGTGATTTTTATTAATCCTCCCTCAGCTAAAGCTTCAAGATTACCATTGTGATTTCCTTTATTACTCCTCCTCACTACAGCTGCAGTTTTACCATTGGTGATTTTCTTTTTATTATCCTCTCCTCCGCTAAAGCTGCAATTTATACCATTGGATTCTTTCTTAATTCTCCCTCAGCTAAAGCTCAGAGTTTTACCATTGGTATTTCTTATTAATCCACCCTCACTAAACTGCAAAGTTTAACCATTGTGATTTCTTTATTAATCCTCCCTCAGCTAAAGCTCAAGTTTTTACCATTGGTGCTTTCTTTCATAATCCACCCTCAGCTAAACATACTGCAAGATTTACCATTGGGAGATTTCTTTTATTAATCCTCCCCACTAAAGCTAAGTTTTACATTGTGATTTCTTTATTTCATCCTCCCTCACAATAGCAGCAAGTTTTACCATTGGTGATTTCGTTATTAATCCTCCCTCAGCACAAAGATGCAAATTTTAACCATTGGTGATTTCTATTATTCTCCCTCAGCCCAAGCTGCACTTTTTTACCATTTGGTGATTTCTTTATTAATCCTCCCTCACCAAAGCTGCCAAGTTTTTACCATTGGTGATTTCGATTAATAATCCTCCCTCAGCCACAGCTGCAAGTTTTACCATTGTGATTTCTTAGTTAATCTCACATCAGCCTAAAGCCTGCAAGTTTTACCATTGGTATTAACATTGTAAATCCTTCCCTCAGCCAAACTGCAGTTTAACATGGGTGATTTCTTTATTAATCCTCCCTCCACCAAAGCGCAAGATTTAAACCATGTATTTTTTTCTTTATTAAATCCTGACCCACACCAAACAGCAAGTTTACCATTGGTGATTTCATTATTAATCCTCCCTCATCACCAAATCTGCTAGTTTTAACCATTGGTGATTTCTTATTAATCCTCCCGCAGCCAAAGCTGCAAAGTTTACCATTGGTGATTTCTAATAATCCTCCTCAGCCAAAGCGCAAGTTTTACCATTGGTATTTCTTTTCTAATCCTCCCTCACTAAAGCTGGCAAGTTTTTACCATGGTGATTTCTTTCTTAATCCACCTCAGCTAAAGCTGCAAGATTTACCATTGGTGAATTCTTTCTTAATCCTCCCTCACAAAAGCCTGCACGTTATCACCCATTGGTGATTCTTTCTTAATCCTCCCACAAAGCTGGCAAGTTATTACCATTGGTGATTTCTTTCTTACTTAATCCACCCTCAAGCAAACTGCAAAGTTTTACCATTGGTGATTTCTTTCCTTAAATCCTCCCTCAGCTAAAGCTGCAAGTTAACCATTGTAGATTTCTTTCATAATCCTCCCACAGCTAAAAAGCTCAAGTTAAAACCAATGTGATTTCTTTCTAATTCCAGCCCAACAGCTAAAGCTGCAATTTACATTGGAGAATTCTTTCTTAATCCTCCCTCAGCTAAAGCTGCAAGTTTACCATTGGGTGTGATTTTCTTTCCCTAATCCTCCCTCCAGCTAAAGCTCAAGTTTTACCATTGGGATTTTCTTTTCGAATCCTCCCTCACTAAAGCGTGCAAGTTTTAACATTGTGATTCTATATTAATCCTAATCCTCCCTCAGCCAAAGCTGCAAGTTTTAACATTGTGATTTCTTTATTAATCACCCTCACCAAACTGCAAGTTTTACCATTGGAGATTTTCTTTATTAATCCTCCCTCAGCGCAAAGCGGCAAGTTTTAAACCATGGTGATTCTTTATTAAATCCTCCACACCAAAGCTCAAGTTTTACCATTGTTATTTCTTTATTAATCCTCGCCATCACCAACGCTGCAATTTTACCCTTGGTGATTTCTTTATAATCCACCCACACTCAAAGCTGCATGTTTTTACCATTGTGATTTCTTTTATAATCCTCCCTCAGCCATAACACCAAAGCTATCAAGTTTTACCTTGTGATTTCTTTAATAACCTCCCTCATCCAAAGCTGCAAGTTTTAACCAATGGTGATTTTCTTTATTAATCCCCCTCAGACCAAAGCTGCAAGTTTTTACCATTGGTGATTTCTTATATAATCCTCCCTCAAGCCAAAGCTGCAAGTTAGTAACGACATTGGAGATTTCTTTATAATCCTCCCTCAGCCAAACTGCAAGTTTTTACCATTGGAGATTCTTATTAAACCCTCCTCAGCCCAAAGCTGCAAGTTTTTACCAGTGTGATTTTCTAATAAATCCTCCCTCAGCTAAGCTGCAAGTTTTACCATTGGTATTTCTTTATTAATCCCTCCCTCAGCAAAAAGCTGCAAGTTTTAACCATTGGTGATATCTTTATTTATCCTCCCTCAGCTAAAGCTGCAAGTTTTACCATTGGTGATTCTTTTATTAATCCTCCCTCAGCTAAACTGCAAGTTTAATTCCATTGGTAGATTTCTTTATTAATCCTCCCTCAGCTAAAGCTGCAAGTTTTACCATTGTGATTTATTTTATTAAATCCTCCCTCAGAAGCCAAAGCCAAGTCATACCAAAGGATCTTTCTTTCTTTAATCCTCCCTCAGCCAAAGCGCAATATTTACCATTGTGATATCTTTCGTAATACCACCCTCATCAAAAGCTGCAAGTTTTACCATTGGTGATTTTCTTTCTTAATCCTCCCTCATCAGGAAATTCAAGTTTTAACCATTGGTGAGTATCTTTCTTAATCCGCCATCCCTCAGCTAAAGCTGCAAGTTTTACCATTGGTGATTTCTTTCTTAATCCTCCCTCAGCCAAAGCTGCAAGTTTTAACCAAAGGTGATTCTTTCATAATCCTCCCTCAGCTAAGCTGCAAGTTTTACCATTGGTGAATCTTTATTAATCCTCCCTCACTAAAGCTCAAGTTTTACCATTGGTGATTTCTTTATTAATCCCCCCTCAGGCCTAAAGCTGCAAGTATTACCATTGAGATTTCTTTATTTAATCCTCCCTCAGCCAAAGCTGCAAGATTTACCATTGGTGATTTTCTTTATAATCCTCCCTCAGCCAAAGCTGCAAGTTTTAACCATTGGTGATTCTTTATTAATCCTCCCTCAGTAAGCTGCCAGTTTTACCATTGGAGATTTCTATTATTTAATCCACCCTCAGCAAAAGCTCAAGTTTTACCCATTGGTGATTCTTTATATCCATCCCTCACTAAACTGCAAGTTTTAATACCATGGTGATTCTTTATTAAACCTCCCTCACTTAAAGCTGCAAGATTTACATTGGTGATTTCTTTATTAATCCTCCTCACTAAAGCTGCAAGTTTTACCATTGGTGATTTCATTATTAATCCTCTCCTCCAGCTAAAGCTGCACGTATTTAACCATGGTATTTCTTTATAATCCTCCCACAGCTAAAGCTGCAATTTTACCATTGGTGATTTCTTTATTAATCCATCCCTCACCAAAGCTGCAAGTTTTAACCATTGGTGATTTCTTGCTATTAATCCTCCCTCAGCTAAGCTCAAGTTTTACATTGGTGATTTCTTTATAAATCCACCCTCAGCTAAAGCTCAATATTACCATTGGTAGATTCTTTATTAAACCTCCCACAGCTAAAGCTGCAAGTTTTACCATTGGTGATTTTCTTTCTTTTATTAATCCTCACCACGCTAAAGCTGCAAGTTATAACCATTGGTAGATTTCTTTCTTTATTAATCCTCCCACAGCCAAAGCTGCAAGTTTTAACCATTGTTTAATTTCTTTATTAAACCTCCCTCAGCCAAACTGCAAGTATTTACCCATTTGGTGATTTCTTTATTAATCCTCCCTCAGCTAAAGCTGCAATTTTACCATTGGTGATAAATTCTTTATTAATCCATCCTCCCTCAGCTAAAGCTTCAATTTTACCAATTGGTGATTCTTTAATCAATCCTCCCTCACTAAAGCTGCAAGTTTTACCATTGGTGAATTCTTTATTAATCCTCCCTCAGCGCTAAAGCTGCAAGTTTAAAACCAATGGTGATTTTCTTTATTTATCCTCCTCACAAAAGCTGCAAGTCTTACCATTGGATTTCTATTAATCCTCCCTCACTAAAGCTGCAAGTTTTTTAACCAAGAGATTTCTTTATTAATCCACCCTCAGCTGAAAGCTGCAAGTTTACATTGGTGATTTCTTTATTAATCCACCCCTCAGCTAAGAGCTGCAAGTCCATACCACTGTAGATTTCATTATTAATCCTCCCTCAAGCTAAAGCTGCAAGTTAGAACCATAGTGATTTCATTATTAATCCTCCCTCAGCTAAAGCTGCAAGTTTTTACCATTGGAGATTTCATATTAATCCTCCCTAGTCAAGCAGCAAGTCTTACCATTTGTGAATCATTATTTAATCCTCCCCTCCATCTAAAGCTGCAAGTTATAACCATAGGTGATTTCTTTCTAATCCTCCTCCAGCTAAAGCTGCAAGTATTTACCAATTGGTGATTTCTTTAAAAACCTCCCTCAGCTAAGCTGCAAGTATACCATTGGTGATTTCATTATTAATCCTCCCTAAACCGCTAAATCGTGCAGTTATACCATTGGTGATTTCTTTATTAATCCTCCCTCATCTACAAGCGCACGTTTTACCATTGGTGATTTACCTTCTTTATTAATCCTCCGCACAGCTAAACTGCAATTTTAAACCATTGGTGATTTCGTTTATTAAATCCACCCTCAGCTAAAGCTGCCAATTTTAACCATTGGTGATTTGCTTTATTAATCCTCCCTCAACCTAAACAGCAATTAACCATTGGTGATATCTTTATTAATCCTCCTCAGCTAAAGCTGCAATCTTACCAAAGGTTATTTCTTTATTAATCCTCCCTCACTAAGACTGCAAGTCTTACATTGGGGATTTCTTTATTAATCCTCCCTCAGCTAACTGCAAGATTTTTAACCCATTGGGATTTCTTTATTAATCCACCCTCAGCTAAGCAGCAATTATTACCATAGGTGATTTCTTTATTAATCCTCCCTCAGCTAAATCTTCAAGTATTACCAGTGGTGATTTCTTTCTTGAATCCTCCCTCACTAAACTGCAAGTTTTTACCATTGGTGATTTCATTATTAATCCACCCTCAGCTATAGCTGCAAGTTTTTAACCATTGTGATTACTAATTAATCCTCCCTCACTAAAGCTGCAAGATTACCATTGGTGATTTCTTTATTACTTTGCTTTTTCGTTTTACTTCTTTTCCCGTCCTTCCTCCTTCTCCTCTCTGCCTCTTCCTTCCCCTCCTCTCTCCTCCTCCTCTTCTTCTTCTTCTTCTTCTTCTTCTCCCCACCCCTCCCCTCCTCCTCCTCCTCCTTCTTCATCTTCCTTCTTCCTCCTCTTCTTCTTCTTCTCTTATTCCTCCTCCTTTTTCCTCCTCCTCCTATCTTCCTAACTTCCTTCTCTTTCCATCATTGAGGTACCAACACCCCCTCTTCGCAGGATCACACACACACACACCCACACACACCACACACACACACACACACACACACACACACACACACCGGCGAGCAATGCCTTTGAATGTTCGGCTCACCCATCTCACGGCCCCACAACCGCTTAAAGACTTCTCCGACAACTGAATTGGATGACCTTTGCTGCTGACAGGTGTCCTTAGACGGTGCACACACTAACATTCATTATCAACAAATAAAATATGGTCCTATCAGTAATCGGTAATGCCTTTTACCTGTGTGTAGTTTTCCTGTTCCATGGTCTGTCATTATACCACACACACACACACACACAACACGCATCACACCCACACACACACACATCAACACACACACAGAGGCTACACACAACCACTTTGATCTCTCAGTGTATGCTGTTTCGCTCTCAGAAGGGCAACTAGAAATACATCACTCATCTATAATCGATTGTCAGTTTCCAAACCGCCAAAGTCCATTAAGCATCATGACACAAATCGCTTTTTATAGCATCCATCCGTAACGCAAGCCGATACAGGATAGTGCTTTATTTTTCATCATCTTTTGAAATATATATTATTGTTGTTGTATGTTTTTTTTTTCCTGCATGCCGCCGCCGACATAGAACTGTACTTTCGCCTTCTGTTATACCAGGTTTCCCTGATTGGTAGAAGTATCCTTTCATATTCTCTGGAGTGTGTTTGTGTTGTGTGTGTGTGTGTGTGTGTGTGTTGTGTGAGTGTGTGTGCGCGCGCGCGCCGCGTGTGAGTGAGTTTGAGTTGGGTAGTGTGGGAGTGTATATAGTGTCATGCGCTGCCTGTCACATTTAAGTTTTATTTTGAGTTGGTACGTTGAATAAAGATGTTTGTGTTTGTTGGTGTGTGGGGGGGGGGGGGGGGGGGGGGGTGGGGGGGGAGGAGTAACGTTTAATTACCTCTGTTTCTCTTCTGCCGTTTGTTTTTATTTTTTTTTTTTATTTTTTTTTGCTCTCCAGCCTTCCACCCCAACACAAACATCACCTCTCTCATCTCCTCTCACTCCTCTCTCTCTTCTCTCTCTCCTCTCTCTCTCTCCTCTCTCTCTCTCTCAAACACCAATGCTAGGTTTTATGCGCGCGCAGAAGCACAGACAAACACACGCACGCAAGCAAGCGCACGCGCGCGCAGCGCGCGCGCGCGCCACACACACACACACACACACACATGCAACGCACACACACACACACGACGCACGCACGCACACTCATCTCGCACGCACACACACACACACACGCAATCACGCACCACGCACGCACGCACGCAACACTCACACACACACACACACACACACACACATCACACGACACACACACACACACACACACACACACACACAGCGCTATTTCTCCTATCGCTTTCCTTCGCTTTCCATTTCCTTTTTCTCTGCGATTTCGTCCTTGAACGATCAGCAGCCCCCCCCCCCCCCCCCCCCCTCCACCACTCCCCCCTTTTTCGCTGACCACTCCCTGTATTCCTCTTCGTCTCTGTCTGTCTCTCTGTCTCTTTCTCTTCTCTGTCTGTCTACCTGCCGTAACTGTCTGTCTAACCTGTTTGTTATACTGTCTGTCTAATTGTCGACTGTCTCTCTCTCTCTCTCTCTCTCTCTTCTCTCTTCACTCTCTCTTTCAACCCTCTCTTCCTGCGTCCTCCCTCCCTCCCTCCCCTCTTAGTCCCTCATCTCTCTCTCTCCCCACCAACTTTCTATATGTACATTAATCAGGATCTCTTTTTCTTTTTCCTATCCTCATTCTCTCTCCCTCCCCCCCCCCCCCCCCTCCCCCTCTCCTCGCTCTCACTGCTCTCAATCTCTCTCTCTCACTTCTTCCCTCCCACCCTCCCCCACCATCTTTCTACTCTGTACGCTATCAGATCTCTTTCTTTTTTCCCCTCCTCTCTCATCTCTCTCTCTTCCTCTCTCTCCCCTCAGAGAACAGGGAAAGCCGACTCTAAGGCACTTCACCCTCCACCGAGTTTTGGCGAAATGTGGCTTAAAGCCGCCTTTTCCCTGTGGCGAAGAGAGAGAGAGAGAATTACCGGCAGACAGACAGACAGACAGAAGAGAGAGACAGAGAAGACAGACAGACCAGACAGAGAGGCGGCATACAGACACACACCACACACACACTCTTATCTCTCTCTCAAATTAAATGACATAAAAGCCGCACACTTCCTTCTGACAACATTTCCACCTACAACTTTGTACACCGTGGCTGAAACTCGATCACTATAATTTACGGCTCGCGCAGTTTGCACCAAGCCCTGTCTGTTAAACAAACACACTCAATTGGTTGCGCCACATTGCAACAGAAATTCGAGATCGAGGCTGTCGACGGGCACGACCGGGGCGTTCATTGTTGTTTGATCTGATTGAACAGAGGCTGTGTTATTCACTGCCTTCTGTTGTGGCCTACTGAGTTACAATGTGTTATTTTAAAAATGGGCTAAAACGGTACTGAAGAACAGGTTTGTAAACGAGGCCATAAGATTTATTTTTAAACTGCATGTTAGAGTATTTTTGAAAAGCAAAAGTTAGTCTCAGTGAAGGCAAGCCAACTAGTCACATGTTTTCCCGCACAGCGGCGCTTGATAACACGGTTCCTCGCAATACAGGCGAGAGCCGCCTCTTTCTCTGTTCTTCATTGCGCTTAAACTGGTAGTTGAAGGCGGAGGTAAACACGACAGATCGTATATGAATACATTATTTTGCTGTTTTCCTCCCAATTAAAAAAATGTTCTCGGTTTGTAATAGACTGATTGAATGTTAACTATAGATTCAGTGTACATGTGCAAGCTATCTTTGAAATAATGATGTGTATACTTTTCCAACTTTTTTAATTCTAAAACCATTTCCTCTCCTATCAAGTGACTCTAATGCAACAGAATGGCTAATTACGAATGTTTTCTGGCAAACAAACTAGATAGTGTTAGGCAGACCTAAGAACATCTACGCATATGGATATGAAGTAGTGTGTGGCTATCACTATCTTCATATTAAGCTTCAATATAAACAATGACATGTACTAACAAACCACAAACTATGTTAACAGATAGGCAGGCACAGGCCGAAAACCTATAACTCTAGCGAGAACGCGCGACTTGTTCACACAGCGCACGTGCAAGCGGACCAAAAATCAATAAAGCGAGAGACTGGCTTGCCAGGTGAGGGGTGTGGGTGTGGGTGTATACATATTCAGTTGACAGTGCGCCAGGTGTCGTTAAGCGCCGGGTTTGTATTGTCATTGAAGGTGTAGGTGTATGAGAAATATAACTGGGTTTTGTGGCAAGGTTGTTTTTGTTATATAATATTTAATCATGGCAGAACAAAGGACAGTGGAGATTTCTAATCAATACAATACTTGACAAGCATGTTGAGTACCATGCTCATAACTGGAAACAAGATCTGGCACATAGCAATGACAACGATCTCCACAATCCCGTAATCGTTAACGGCGGAAGTCAAGACCATAGAACAACTACCAGTATGGAAGGAGATAGGTGAGCCGCACTATCTTCATAAAAATTCTTCCAAATATACATGCCGGATGGTACGACTACTGGCTATAGAGCCGTCATAAAAAAGCATGCCACAGCAAGTAATTGCCTTAACTCTGCCAACTCTTAGTTTCAAGCCTGGTTGAGAACAAGGAGCACAGCCAACTAGGCTAAGTAACATATGTGGTTGTGGCGTCATGCTTTTCGTTCACTGCGCGTGAACGGTGGGCCTACTTGCAGTACTTCTGCCCACAAAGTCCCTGGACAGTATTTCTAAAAAAATTTCTATACCTTTCACCTCTTTGACTTCATGCTTCGTCCGTATCACGCGCGTGAACGGTGGCTTACAATCTGTGAGCTCCTGCCCTGCCCCACAAAGCCCTAGACATTATTCTAAAAATAGATCTTCTACATCACCTGCTTTGACGGGCTAGTGTGTGTGTCTTATGAGGCCGTTCACGCGCGTGAACGGTGGTCCACTTGCTGGACTCCTGCCCCGTGCTAGCTGCCATATTAGGCGGTGACTTTATACAATTGTCTGGTTATTATTTAATCAGCTTGTTAAATGGCACTTGGCGTTCTGCTTTGGAACTAGCAACAAAAAGACCAATGGCAATTACAAAAACGCACGCACTTCCTGCACCACTTGGTGTTACACATGACAAAATAAAAGCTCTTGTGTATGACACCACACACACTACCCCCTCCCCAAGTCACCCCAACGACCTTAACGAAGTTTTTAATTAAGTAACCCCAAGTTCTTAATAAAGTTTTTAATTAATTCTTCAAGTTCTTAATAAGTTCTTGATTAAGTTTTTAATTAAGTTCTGATCAAGTTCTTAATAATTCTGGGGAGGAATCATCCTCAATGTACATACCAAGTTTCTTAATTTAATATCATTAAAATTTATTAAAAAAATACAATCTTATGTATTTCTCTTAAATAGTAAATGCTAAGATAGTACAGACACACGCCTCAAAAAACGGCGTCATCGTTGGAGGAGTCTTGCTCAGCGTTTCTCAGCATCAGATTCTTAAGAAGGTTTTACATCCGAAGCAACCGCATTGATTACCATATCGGGTGTTCATGGAAATGACTTTTATAGACTCCAGGTCCTTTATTATTGACTTCATCATTTAATAATACGCCATATCTATTTTGATAAAAAAATTTAAACTATTATTCCATCAGAAATGATCAAAATGAAGCTTTGGTATTGGCGTTTGGCGTGCAGTTGTCTTTTTCTGTATTAAAAGTTCAATTTTTTGATTGCCATTTGTTACTGTTGGCATCGGTTTAAAATTTTAATAACCGTATTAATCTGCCCCAACAGACAGCAAAGGTGCGCCCAAAAATGGCCAACAGATTTAAAGTTCAATAATCCATGAAGACTTAGGGCCCATGTATCAAAGGATTTTTTTTATAGCGGCATTGACGTCAACTTGTTTCTGGAGGCGTTGCGGATATTTTTTCAAGATGAGTCATATTCCTGTAACCTTAATTTTATTTATGTCTGTACCACTCTGCAATTTTTTCCTGCTTCAACCAGCCCCAGGATTTTTAATGTTCTCCCACCTGAATTCACGTTTTCTGCTGAATTTCTTAGCTGTTACTTTCTCCACCTGATTCAAAGTTCCTGTTCTGATGATATTTCCAGCTCGTTTCATTTTGAAGGAATAAGCAATCAAAATATTAAAAGTTATTAAACCCCATGATAATGCGATAACAAATTTTTCCAAATCTATAGTAAAATCACACCTAGAGACTCAAATGACTTTTGTTAAACGGAACTTGCGTATAAATAACGAACGATCTTGTTTCAGAAACAATGGGAGCAAATCTACTGACGTATTTAGTGTACAAACTAAGAACCGTTTGCCCCACACTTTTTCACCATCTAGACCCCACAGCGCTCAACCTTGTATGATACTATATAAATTTCTTGTGGCGACCATCTGTTGAATCTGTTTCAATGCTGAATACAGTTTCCGAGGAACTGATTTAGTTTTTTTTTTCCGCATGCTGCTAAAGATACACACTCTCTTTTGTGCATAAAAGCTGGATCAACAACTTGGTCATTCATAAGTTCGGGAAGGTTTATAGGGCCGCCTTGTAGCTGTAGAAAAAATCACTGTCATGTTTTTAATTAAATAAAAATTATTTTATTTTATAAAAAGAGCACCGAAAAAACTGTTGCTAACCTTTGTATAACCATACTGCTGTTATTGTAGGGGCAAGTTCTTGGGGGTATAAAGGACAAAAAAAAAAAAACATTAAACACCAATGCTTGGTAAAAGCCTGTTAATAATTAAACCCGCAGATCTTGGCAACTAACTTTGAGGAATTCAGCAAGCTGATTGCTATCAAAATGCAGCTTCGTGTAGCCAACGAAAGAATTTTACTAGTACAGGAATAATTCCAGAGATCTAAATATGTAAAAAAAAATACAATTTATAAAAATGGGCTTCACCTCGCAATACTGAAAGGCGGCGCTGTGGGGAATGCCTTGCTTTTAGCGGCAGTAATTTTGCATTAGAAAACTGGGGAAGGCGCGAGAGAAAAAGGGCAAAACAAAGCTATGGAGGAACTATCAGCTGCACAATACCCTATGAAAGGCACGACTTGATCATTTAATTTTATTAATGACACACAGAAAAGACAGGTGGCATGCAGCTTACACTATAAAAGAAATGTTGATCGAAGCATAAAAGAATAATAACTAGTAACAGCAAACCAGTCCAGAACAATGCCCCCACCAAAATTCAGTGCCATTTATCAACCATCAGAAAAACAAAAGATGGCAAGAAATCGCGTTATTGTCTATAGGCATGACCGGTCGTGTATTTTGTTGCACATAGATGATTGGCTGAAAAAAAAAATGAACAAAATCTATTATTCCACCAAAGGATATGGAAGGGCATCACAGCAATCAAAAAGCTAAGCCCAAGCGGAAAGGGTGTCAGTGAACAAAACAGCAAAGGAATGGTTAATCTAAAGCAATCTATTTGCAAATTAATTTACACCCCGCCAGACGAATACAGAGACCCGTAAAAACCCCTTTGTGAACACAACTCCAAACGACACCCATCAAAATGGATCTTCTATATGTACCCCTGATAGGATTTAGACGAAAAAGATTTTAAGTTACGCACTCACAGTCCATTGCATAGCTTCAAGATACAGAATGCGGAGCCATTAACACAAAAAGTCATCTGCAGTTGCATATTGCCATACAACTGAAATAACCAACGAGGCCCCTATCTTAACATCGCATGATTCAAGTCGATTATGAAAAAATTAAAAGCCAATGAATCAATTTATTGTAAAACACAGAGTATCACAAATTAGAAGAGCCAGGCATTCCGGGAGTTCACAGATCACAGGCTATAGTTGAAAACTTTAACAAACAGTAAGCCAAAGACTTTTTTTCTTACCGATATCACAGAGAGGCTGATTGACAAACCACGCAATCACAGAAAGGTTAGACGATTCCCTCAGTTTTGCGCGCAATGAAATAAGAAGAATTTAAAGGGCAAAAACCATACAACAATCAAAAGTAAAAACCAAAAATGATAGATGAAGGAGAGCACATCGCACAAACTATTACCATTTGATTGAAAGTAAGTACCTTAATTCCCGGGGGAAGCAGAAAGGGGACACTCGCAACAGGGTCTTACTGATCCGGTTTGGAGTGTGATCCATATGAATAAAAAAAGAATGTAAAAATGAATCCCGCCTCAGTATTATTTAGCGAGAAACGACAACAACAAAACAACCAGCTCCTCAAAGCTCATTTGTGAAAGGAAGACTGCAGAAAATCCCGCCAACACAGTTCCGCTTTAATTAAATTACGTTCTCCAGTTCCCAATTGCATATTAAAAACTCTGGATTAACAAAAACCCTTTGGGTGTTTGGTTCTATCAATACTTCATTGTTACAACTTTTTGTTGATACTCATGTAGATTAGATCCGTATTTTACCTTTGTCCATGATGAAAAGTCTTATGCCAAACAATGCTTCTATGAAAGTTGTCAAGTGATTAGTATGACAGCACACGCGCGAGATATTCCCTTTGCATATCTTAATGATTTTCTCCTGGCTCGAAATACTGTTACATTTTCGATCTTAAAACCCCACATACTCCTTGAACACCTTTCAGATAAATCATCCGTTTCATACTTTCTAAAACTTCTAATTGAACGATTGAATGTAAGGTGAATCTTTGGTAATCTGATGTACATAACCATCCCGCATGTCCTTTAGCAACTTCGATACCATGTCATTTATAGATGACCTATCAGTAGAAAATCTTAAACAACACTATCTGTAACTGTGTAAAGTATCTGAACTCAGGAAACGAATGGCTTAAAGTAACATAAAGAAACTCAAAACATCAAAAGCTTGATAATTTCTAAAACAGTAAACCCAATAAATACATGATTGTCTAATTGACTATCTTTTTTTTCATCCATTAAGCCACTACAAGCAGATCATAAATCCCTTCTGTAATCCTGATAATTAGTTGAAGTCAGCTTAATTGCTTCGTTCTCTTCTGGTGACCAAAACTGACATCTTTACGTTTGTGCGGATTCCTCCATATCTTTTCCAAATACAGCTGGTAGATTCATCACTTGAAAAATCTTTTTCTTAAGCATCAGTGGATTTTGTTCTGAGATCAGAGTTCTTCATGATGTATGGATTCTGAACTGGACTTGAACGAAAGCAATTATGCAGAACTGCTGTTAGCTTCAAACCATGTCTTAAATAAAATTGAAGAATCTGTAATGACAGCAAATTTTTTTTTGCCCCTAAGATGGGCACAAGTTTAGGTGGGCTCTCTGATCCATCAGTAGGACTTTCTGCTGCGAATGGAATATTCGTTATGGCAGGACCTGGAGTTCATGAGGATATTCTAAGTCAACTTTCTAGAATGAAACCCGCCGTGGCTGATCAGCGTTAAACTGATTTCAAGCCACGTTTAAAGCCCTTTGAATATAATTCGTACCTGTGTACATTTTTAAAAGATACGTATGGAAGGAGATTGCGCATAGCCCAAACCATACAGATTGTTGCGTCGAAATACAAGAGATAGTTAGACCTTTTACTTGAATCATATCGTCCCAATGTATTTGTAGTTTGCTTTACATAATATGCGACGCCATACTAATTCCCCCACTCAAAATCCGTTATTCATAATCTGAATCAGCATGGTAGACAACAATAACGTCAATCTGTACTCCAGTAAACATTAAAAGAAAAGCATCCCAAATCATCCCGTGCGCAGAAATGTAATGCGTGGGATCCAGGCTATAATGTTTTCTGCATTCTATCTGTAAATTTCAAAGACTCCCGCCAACAAACATACATCTGCCCACAAGTAAGATACATGATATCCTCCCATCGTTTTACATACTCTAACATCTATCTGCCACCATCTTAGAGCATGCTGGTAATCCGGAGTCACTGATGGTCCTTTTCCTCTAAGACTAGAAAAGAACGCCGCCTTAGGTGGAAGGTGTAGTCTTTCATCAAACCTTACCCAACTGTATTCATGTACTCAAAAGGGTAAACCCCTTTCAAACCAGAGTTGATTCAAAATATTCTTTCCGATTATTGGGCAGGAGAACTTTAGACATAGCCATTCCTCAAATTACCCATCATGTGCTGCATAAGTCATAAAAAAAGACATGTTATTTACAAGTGAAACACAAAGTACTTTTTTATGAAAGACAGGTGCGAATGCATGACACCCAAAAGTCGCTGGTTACTGCTTGCATTATAAGGAGAGATTCATAACCTCGCAAGTTGATGAAGAAAACAGCAGCTTCCATGTCTTTGAATGCAAACAATAGTTGAAGATTTGAAAATTTGTTTATGTCTCCTCTCCTCTGAACTTCCGGGCTAAAATTTTATTCATGGACTCTTACTTGGGTTTACACTCTTGGGCGTTTAGCTCTAAACCGAAAATCCAACAAAGCGTGCTGAACATACAGTATAGATGGGGTCTTCAGGCTTCATTATATTCAGATAAGTTTAGATGCTTAGAACAGTCATTACCACCTTGCAGCATGCGATTTAAGAATGGATTCTGTTTATACTGCATCATCTGTGTCCTCTATATAATTCTTGCTCTGAATAAACGCCATCCTGACCTAACCATAAAGAAGGCAAATGAACAAAGCTGATATTACTCCTAAGACCTGATTTTTTTCGAAGATTTAAGTGGAGCTGGGCCCTTCATAGGAACAATGAGTGATTCGAAGTCTGCGTAAATACGTATGGACTTTTTTTCAGCCGGATCCGTTCTTAAAACTAACTTTATCCTGGCGGGCGTAGGTTAGTACTGTCCTTACAGTTCTAACAGAACATTTACAATGTTTTATAATTATCAAGCGCGGCTATGAGCGTTGGAATTCTTGTTAAACATATTTCTACAGATTCCAATTGATTATGATCAGTTTTGAAGTATTGCCTACTAATCTGCTCATTATGCGTATCAAAGTGTAATGGGGTCAGCCCAGCTGTGCGAAAACATTAAGAGTAAGTCCCACATGACTTTTGGCTGGTTCGCCTATAGATGGACAGTTCTTGACACTTTAATTGGGCACCAAATTTGTATACCACATTCCCATGTGTATACATAAACAGTTTATTGTTTGTTTTTGGTTCTTCAAACGAATCAAAAATGGACTACACTAACAGGAAAGAATTCCATTGAAAGTTAAGATCATTGGCGTATTGCCGATATTTAGTCCACTCTTACCTGCGTGATCGCGGACATTATGCCACCTTGCAAGAACTCACCACATTGAAACATATGATGTCTGAATTTTTTAGTTTAAAACTGCTCACTTTAAAAGATACCAACTCCCAGGTAGCGGAATGTAAGCCTTGCCTACAATCGGTCATACTTACCTGTTTTTAAATCTAACTACTAAGGACTTTTCCCCTCAGACCCAACCAGAGCCTCTCAATATTGGGCTTTCTTCAGCACAGCGGCAAACCTGTGCAAGACGGATCTCTGCCCAACCGGGTGTTTAAGATCGATATGAGAAAGAATAGTCCTGTTGTTTAGTCGAGACCCAGACTACTAGAATTTCTTCATTTAAAAGTTACATAGTCGATAAAAACAGCTAACATTAACTTAAACCGGGTATATTGTTAGTTTACCTGGAACTTGAGAAATAGCATGAACAACACAGCCTGTACTTTGTTGGGACAATGACTTCTAAATCAATATCATTCAGTTCACTTGATAAACGCGTCTCTCTCGCGCATTCCCTTCAAACAATTCGGTCTTGTCCTTCACTATATCTTTAGCCAATGCTGACTTTCTTTACTAAGCCAAAATATTTAATTAAATCAAAAAAAATACTTAATCAGAACCAATATCAAACGTCTATTTGCGCTTGGACTCATAAACTAAAGTATAAACCCACCTTTTGTGATGTTAATGTGAGCTGTTTAGAACATAGTTTAATGTCTCTTACTTTTTTTAAGCATTTTCCTTTTTTAACTGCTCGGGTCTGGCTGTTGAGAAAACTTGTCACCCGCCCCCCGCCTTTGTCTTTGAAGATCAAACTTTTGTCTTTTGTAGTCCTCAAAATCGGCCTGTAAACTGATTACAAACTACATCCGTGATGTTGATTCAACAGCGCTTTATTTTTGTCAGTTTAAAACGAACTAAGTTTAGCCGTTATAAGTTGAACCATAGCTGTTGGTTAGGAGTTTAAGTTTTATTTTTTTGCTACAGCACCTTACAGCAAATGAACACAGGCCAGATCTAAAGACAAACCTCCAGAGGTAAAGCTGCGGGTGCGCCTATGCCCGTTGCTAAGAGAACCAGACACTCGTTCCTGCTGATAAGCACTTATAGATCCGATGCTCCAGTAATAAGCATATTAACAGCAATAAAGGCAGCAGAATACCTTCGTTTTGTTTTGCTGTATTTTGTAAGGTCTTGCTACTATCTTGCTGCATTTGCGTAATGTTGTTAATCTGAAGGTTTTTTAACTTCAGGGTTTCCTATAACTGCAGAATTGCCTGCTATCTCTCTATGGCGGGCCCGCTGTAGGCACATTTGGATAAACGCTGAACAGACATGCTTTTTATAAAATAACAAAAATAATTTAGTATAATACATCTTTTAATCTGTTATCTTTAATAACCAGTCAGCTGCGCATCATATAAAAAAACAAATGTACAAAAGCGTTTATTCGTCTTCATACTTCTATCAATTTGAATTGTTTAATACGTCCTCTACACAAGCACTCTCTCCCGCTCCATGCAACTGATTACCTCTGTTTGAACCTTAGTACAATCCAGTAAACCGTATTTCCGTTGTTAAATAATCATCAAGCCAAACATTGTGAAGAGTAACTCTTTAGACACAAGGTCAACTGTTTGGATTTCTAACACCTCCTGCCCCCAAACCGTTATTTCATTATTTCATCAAAATGCTGATAAAGGTGTTTTAGCCCTCTAGCGTAGATTGGTTAGGACAACCCTCATTTCAACATTGTACCATTCTGTTATTTTTGGATTACAAAAACTTTTCACTGCTCTTTTGAACGGTTTCCTTCATCTTCAGCAAACAGCAATAAAATACCTATAAGGCGATCTAGCTGCAACACTAACAACAAAAATTCATATATGACTGCCCTTCTTCTAGGAATATGTTATTTCTGAATGAATCACTCTTTTTCCGTACCATATTTACTAATTCTGACTCATATTGGTGCCCGAATCAGCCATGCTAAATTAGGTTGCTAACAACGTCAAACTCTAACTAGATATCAGAAATGCGTACTTGCTTCGGTGTCTGATGATCTGATAACACGTTTGTGTCATTAATAGTAAGTATTTCATATGACTATCTGTCTTTTAATGCCCTTGAAAGTATGGCGCATGCCATTAACAACTCCAAAATCCTAAGGGAATTGAAAAGTCTATTATCCATACGCAAACTTTTAAACGTCTACATGCAATTTGGTGTCCCTTAAGCATCTGCGGCGACTATTCTGTGTTTTAAAGTCCATCATCATTTTCAATTCCAAGAAAACCAAGATCAGCCCTTTACATACCCTGTTCGCCATAGATCAGAAAAGGTTAAAAAATAGTCTGGCCATTGTGTAAAGAAAAAATTTTCTCGCCCTCAAGTATTATATAAATTTCTTAACGATTGGCCCGTCCCCAGATCTGACAACGAGTCCCCTTTTGGGTCTGTTGTTGAACGAGCTCTATTTGAAAGTAAGACGCGCAGAGCCTGCACTATCAATTCCATCCGCAACCTAAGACTGGAAATTAGAACAGTAAGAATTTGATCTGCATCAATAATAGATGGAATAATAGGAAACAATAATATTCCGTAATTTTTTCCCTTCACGTCCAAGGTTTCTATTCCATCTTTCTAAAACGGGTCAAGAATCGAGCCAAAATGTATGTGACTTTCTTATGAAGCAACATAAAAAGTTAATTAATTTAAAAACATGGCTAGGAATTGAAGTCGAAGAAGATTATATGTTTTTTGATCGTTGGAACGACATGATGAATGATCCTTTGACACAGCATCGAGCTCACAAACGCTCTCAATGAGGCAGAATTACAGAAAGTAAGGTTTAAAATCATTGTACCAAAGTTTAGGTCAAGAACCTCTCTCGGCCGAATTTATAGACCCAATGATTTTGAATTAAAGATGTCATTTAGTATGTAAAAAACGAATCAAGGACAACTTGTTCAGCCTTCCAACGTGAAAAAAGGACCCATCAAAGTTTTTAGCCCAGGGTTCAAATAAAATTAACTCAGTGTGAAAGATCAAAATCGCCTTGGCCTTGTTAGGCCAAAATTACGGGCCGAAAGATAGCTAAACTTCAAAACACACTGCAAAGAACTTCCCGAGATAACCAAATGCAAAACAATTTAAACTTAACAGAATTCAATTCAATCATCAGTGAAAGTTAAAAAATTATAGACCAAGAATCCATTTTTCAGAATAAACAGCGAAAGAAGACAATACACGACTCACCGCTACCCAAGTCGTGAACTAACGTCCCTTGATCATGGCTTTAAAGAACAATAGTAGGCGAATTTACAAACAATTTAGCAAAACTTGTGAGACAAGATGGGCATATAAAAAAGCGAAAAAGAAAAACTCGTTGAGGCATACGACCGCAACGTAGGGACCGGTGTTAAAGAAAAGACTACCCCGCTAAGACAAAATGATCTTGAACAAGAAATGATCAGGCAAACTAGAAGTTTAGTCTACAAACCGACAACAAAACGCACTCAAGTGAAGAGAAAAAATGAGAAACTATCCAAAGAAATGTTATATGAAACTACAACGCTAGCCGAACGAATCCGAACGCTGTTTATAGCGCAAGGTGTCCATTAGCAAGGATAAAACCGCCTTGAGTTTTTGCAATAAGTACACTGGTGTTGGCAAATCAGGTGGCGGTGAGGCCAAAGTCCAGAGCCTCCTCCGCCAGTCGAGCCTGATAAATCATGGGATAAAAAAAAGCTTGAACATCTTCGAGTTTATGTAAAAAAATTAGCCAAAAAGCAATAGACTCTTTAACACTGGTATATAGTGGAAAGTCATCTGGCATTATTGGACTACTGCCAAGCAAAGTAGATGGCTTTATAGCCGATGCCACTTATTACATAATTCTCCTTAGTAGTTGGGTTAATTTTTAGTAACGATCAAAGTACCAAGTAATCCTAGGCCTGTTAATCCATAACAAGCCGCTGTCTTTTTCATATTCAAGTCAGTCGCGATACAAGTCCCCGCGAGCTTTGGCTGAGTCTTCATGCTTTTGGGGGTTGGGCCTCGGGATTAGCTGACTTAATCTTGGGTGTTTTTTTATGTGTATGTAATATTACTGGCTCTTAAAATATGTCGTTTTTCCCCAACCTACTTATCCTTGCCTGCTATAAGAATTTCATATTATAGTATCTTTAATCTGTATATTCCATGCAACTATCGAGTCTGAGGTCAGAAGGCAACATGTATAAACCAGTGGCCAACAGCAAAGTCTACTTTTCGATCTAGCGTATGTAAAACATGTTGGTACCTTTGAATACTTGAAAGGGACATCAACTGTAGAATTAATATCTACCACTAAATTTCAAAGTATTGTTTTATTGCGCGTCAAAGCAGTAGAAAGATCAGTTATGCACGATCTTGCCCGTGCTAGGCGCCCCTAGCAAACACCAAACGTAAGTACTAAGATAGAGTCGTTTATTCGTTCTAATCCCGCACTAGTTAGGCCCTTTATCAGCGTCTACGATAAATGTTGACATGCTTATTATGCTCTTGCTCTAAGGACCAGGGCTTGAACAATTTATTGAAAAGGAGAACTCCGTTCAAAATATACTTTCTGTGTGCTAGCCCAGAAAATAAATGACGCCTAAGCCATGATTAAGATCCAACTTTTGTCTAAAGTCTGTCTTATGATACTATTAAATTCGTTTCAAATCTCTATCAAAAGCCCCATGTCTAAACCAGTTGCTGAATGGATAAACGATATTGATACAATACGTTAATGGTTCTTGCAAGTTCAGACAAAAAACGCCTGAAGGTGTAATAGAAATTAAATCTGATACACTGACCTCCGCACAAAAGATCATGGTGACATTAAATGATCACATACGCCACACCACACCCAGTTATGGCACAAACTCAGCAAAGTTTAACTGGTTCTGATAAAACTGCATCGGAATGACTATACCACTCTTTCTGGATGTCTCTTTTCATAGGGGGTTTAAGATAGCTCTTCAATGGAGTAACTCACCTTTTATGAAAAGACGACAGTCAGGGTCACAAGAAAATGTCGAGGGTGTACCAGTTTGTAAATAATTTTAAGATTTGTAGTGCGCCCAACCGAATATTTTGCATCAGTAAATTTAATGCACTCATTTTTAATTTGTTTTAAAAAATGTTGTTAACAATCACAACTCAGACCCCCTTCGTTTAAGAACATGCTATTATAACGAATGCGGAACCATAACGGTCGCACTCCATGAAATATTCAACAAAGTCGTAGGTTTAAAATAAGGCAACGCCAAGAAAAATAAAATATGGATTCTAAAAGTGAACAGGGCAGGACAAAATTACCCAAGTTACATACCTGATGTTTATTACGGGTAATTTGCTCACTAAAAGAAGCAATGGAGTAACTTTGACATTACTCTCAAACTTAACAATGCAAATCTAAAAACAATGTTTAACATTTAAGACTTGAAGGACGAATTAACCTCTAGCATTTTGAAGAGAGCCAAGCTTAAATGTTAGGTGCAATTACAACTAGCAATTTACCCACTCATAGTTTTATTGGCAGAGCCCATACCAAACTACCTTATGAGGGGGAACAACCGCTCGATCTTGCATTATACATTCATGACTCTTAAGTTTTCATTTGGATGAGCTGAGCACTGAAGACACCTTTATATGGATAGCCCTAACTGTATATTAAGAAAGAGCTCTCCGTATGGAAAGCAGCATGATTGCGATTATGAAAATTAACAATCCCTAATTAACTGTTTAAAAGATCTAGTAGATGGTAGGGTCGGATCCTTTAATATAAAATCAAAGACAAAACCGTGAAAGAAGTCGTTAAAAGTGAGAACCTCACATTGTATTAGGAAATAACAATCATACCTACTATAAAAATAAAGTCGTGCGTGGTGCCAGAAAAACCAGGAGTAACATTAGCGCCTGTGAGGTTAAACCTTTAGAATTAAAAGACCTTGCAGACGTTGCTGGACTTTGAACAGAATGTGAGATAGGCACATTGTAATGGTTATGAGTACACTAAAGATGGTGATTATAAACGCAAAGAGAGGTTGACGACAACAAAGGTTTCCTAAACTTGAACAACTACGCAATCTAAAGCAAATAATGTTGGCCAGTAATGAATATGAAAATAGGTACGAGAAACCTGACCACAAATGGCAACTTAGAACCCTCTTTAGAACGTGAAATAAAATTTGAATTCATTAAGCCCATTACATTTTTTGGCCGTCAAAATAAGTATTCAGAAAAGCATTACAACTCTGTCCCCTATACATTGAAAGTCCTTAATACCTGGACGATATTAGCGGAAAGAAAATGAAATAACCCGCCGTATGGGAAAAAACGTACATCCACCACAAAAAAGAAACAGATTGTAAAAAAAAGCTTCTTCTACAAAAATTACAGTTCAATCAAGGCAGGAAATTATGAGACACGTTCTCAATGGAAATATGAAATTCTGTCTTTTAAAGATGTGAGAGGGAAGGTGATTGGCGTTTAAGAGATGACCTACTCAAGAGGAATTAATATAAGCTGGCAAAACTAGACGTTAAACCCTTATACGTTACCACGTCGTGTCTTCCACAAATGCTGAGGAATTAAGAACAAAACAACAACACAAAATCACTTGTTGACTAAAATAGAAACAATCTTACAGACTAAATATGATTTAATCTTACACATTAAGGCCTCATAGGGATTTATTATACTGAACAATAAATATGACGAGATTAAAGATTACAGAAAAAATAACTGTAATTAGATTAAACTCTGTAATAAAACTAAGGAGCAGTTAAACTTTATAACAAAAACCCGCTCAATGTCATGTTATTTAGTGGACAGACTGGTTGTGAAAAACAAACTTTTGTACCACGACCTATTTACCAACAATTAACGCTATAATTTTAAAATCATAATGTGATTATTCAGCCCAACACCTTTAAAAGAACAAAGCATATCAAGATAGAAGGTTAAAAGGACATATGATGACATATATTTGAGTTAATCCTAGCAATAAACTGAGTGATGTTTAGAACAGTTTTAATAGACTTTTTGAAGGAACGCAACACTATTTAATATAGATAACGTTTCGTGCAGAGAAGAGACAAAGTTAAAAAGCAAACACTTTGATCCGAAACTAGCATTTCAGCGGAAGACTATTTCTGAGGATAATTGTGTGTGACTTTATGTCAAAATAGAACATGCGTTTTAAAAATGACTTTAGAGTACATTTAAAGACAGTATTCTATTTCAACATGAAAGACAAAGACATCATTTAGAAGAATGTTTGCGCAAAATGAAAGTATATAGAAAATGACCAGGAAAAACATAGGATTTTATATAAACAAACACTGAAATCTGAAAAGTTATATGTAAAATTAGGTAATGTAAACGGATAACCCTACAACAGTAAGTTTGTTTGTATTGGACCGTGTTAATTTTTTGGTTACTTGATCAGAGAACAGGAAATAGTCCGACTCTACTTCACTTTCTGCCCGTAAAACTGGGAGAGGGGCGAAAGTGGCGTATAGTCGGCATATTACATTCCTCCCTCTCACTCTCCTCTCCTCCCCCCCTTCCCGTCCTCACCTCTACTCGTCATCACTCGCACTCACTCTCCCATCATACTCTCCTCTCTCACACGTCATCTCTCTCTCACTCTCTCTCTCTCTCAACCCCCCCATCAATCTCTCTGTATCATCTATCTGATCTCTTTTTCTTTTTTCCCTACCGGTGGATGTCCCCCCCACCCTCCCTCTCTCTCCCGCTCCCCCCCCCCCCCCCCCCCCCTTACAATCTTCTACTTATGTACATCTAGCGATCTCCTTTTTTCTTCTTTTCCCCTCCTATTCTTTCGTTTCCTCCCTGGCCTTGAACCCCCCTCCCCCCCCCCCCCCCTCTTCATCCTCCACCCCGTCCGTCTCATGGAGGTCCAGATAGAACGTGACGTAAGACAAATATGATCGCTGTGACACTCGGTCACCAAGCGGATTCAACTGTCTGTGCCGTTATGGGGCTCTGGTTCCTACCGAGGTCTTCGATCATCTGCTGTCCGACTCCGCCGCCGCTCCCCCCTCCCCCACCACCACGCTGCCCCCCAAAAAAAAAAAACTACACCCCCCGCACAGCCCACCAACCCACACCAAGCTAGCTTTGTGTGTGTGTGTGTGTGGTGTGTTGGTGTGTGAGTGCCATTGTGGTTTTGTGTGTGTGTGAGTGAGTGTGTGCGAGAGAGAGAGAGAGAGAGAGGAAGAGAGAGAGAGAGAGAGAGAGAGTGAGAGAGATGAGAGGAAATCGTGATAGAGGGAGAGAGAGAGGGAGGAGAGAATTTAGTGTTATGTATGAGTGCGAGAGAAATAGAGAGAAGGAGAGAGAGAGGAGAAGAGAAGAGAGAGAGAAAGAGAGGAAGAGAGAGAGATGAAGAGGAAATCAGATAGAGGGAGATAGGATAAAGAGGAGGAGAGAAGTTTGTGTGTATGTATAATGTTGCAGTGTTGTTTGTGTGTGTGTGTGTGGTGAGAAGAGAGAGAGAGAGAGAGAGAGAGAGAGGAGAGAGAGAGAGAGGATAGAGATAGAGGGAGAGGAAGTCCCAGAGAGAGAGCGGGGTGAGGTGAGTAGGAGGACGAAGTTTTGTGGAACTCTCTTTTCTATTGTTATTTTTGTTTTCTTTCTGTTATTTTCTCATTTAAAACTGCAACCGCTGCGCACCGTTAGCGGTCGTAGCTTATAAGCCACTATGGGGTTGTAAGCGCATAAATAATGTGTTATACCCACACACTGGACCCCACGACGAAATTCCAAACCGATCACGATCGTGACAACCAATAACCCCCACGATTCTAGTGATATCAAGGGTGGTTTGGGTTAGACGGGGGGAGGTGGGGATGGTGGGGGGGGAGGGAGAGTGCCCGGATAAAGGTGCGGCAACTAAGCACACGCAGCAGACGAACAGCCCAAAAAACGACCCCCAAAGGACAGCGGAGAAGCTCGGACAGCAAATTGCACGTCGATAATCCCCCCCCCCACCCACCCCCCCCCCCCCCCCCCCCTCACACAGAAAGTCTTCGGCGTGCCTTCGCCTAAAAGCCCTTCTAAATGTTGCGTAGGGTATGTCTAGTTCAAAGGGGTACAAACGTGACATATCTTACTCATCGCTGCTGGATAACACTGCACTGGACTTATCTGTTCGAATTCAGAGGAACACGTTAACCTGCTGGCGAATTTGAATTTGTTGTGTTTTTGTTCAACATACTATGAGCGCGCGTTCGAAATCGGTTCACTTTTAGATAGGCTTTCCCAATCCAATTCCACCACCACAGAATTCCGAGTCTGATATAACGAGGAAAATGGGCATTTAACCCGCCCGTAATCAATAGGGTGTTTGAGGGGGGTAAAAATAAAAGCAGTGATTAGGGATTTCGATGAAGGCTTTCATTGCATGTGCTGGCGGTGGTTGGGTCTAAGGAGAATGGTTTAGCTAACGCTTTCAATGATTTGGAGTCCGTAAAACTATATGCCGTTTTTTTTTTCTAATAACCCTAATTACCCTTTCGGATTGCACTTCTCGGTTGTTCATGCAGCTTGTGCCGTTATTTGCTTGAGTGGAGTGGGGGGGGAGATGGGTATGGTGTGGGGGGTTTGGGGGGGGGGGGGGGGTGGGGGGGGGTGGGGGGGGGGGGGGGGGGGGGGGGGGGGGGGGGGGGGGGGGGGGGGGGGGGGAGGGGGGCGGGGGGGGGTGAGCGGGGGGGGGTGGTGGATGTGTTAAGCATCTGAACTCTCTCTCTCTGTCATTCTCACTCACCTCAATTCACACTATCTCGCTCACTTTCTCTGAGCTCTGTGGCTGTCTCTCTATCTCTGCCTCCCCTGCGGGCTTCTCTTCTCTCTCTCACTCCGACTCCTCTATCCTCTCTATCATCTCTCATCCTCGCTCTCTGTCTCTTCGTCTCTCCTCCGTACTCCCACTCTCTCGTCTCTTCTGGCTCTCTTCTCTCCTCTCTCTCTCTACTCTGCCTGCCCCTGTCTCTGTCTTTGTCACCTCTCTCTCAATCTCTCTGTCACACACACTCACGCGAGCGCGTGCACATACACACACACAGATCTTTAAGCGTGAGGGCGCGCCACGGCGCATACACACCACAGACACACACAACCCACACACACACACACACACACACACACACAACACACGTCGAGACAACCACTCTCTCTCTCTCACACACACACCACAACGCACACACACACGCACACGCACGCATCGCACACATTTTTTTAAAAAACTTGGGACAGTTAAACTTATAAAAAAAACCCCCCTCATTGTTCATTGATTTGTGACAGACTGGTTGTGGAAAAACAATATTTGTCCTCGACCTATTACAAACAGTTTATCGCTATAATTTTAATCATAATGTGATTTTCTGCCCAACACTTAAATGGAACAAAGCATATCATGATAGAAGGTTTATAGGACAGATGATGACATATATTTAGTTAATCCTAGCAATAAACTGAGTGAGTGTTTAGAACAGTTTTATAGACTGTTTGAAGGAACGCAGACACTATTTATTATAGATGACTGTTCGCAGAAAGAGACATAGTTAAAAAGAGAAACACTTTGTCGAAACTAGCTTTCAGCGGAAGACATGCTGGGATAAGTGGTGTGGATTTTATGTCAGAATATAACTCCGTTTTAAAAGACTTTAGAGAACAGTTAAGACTGTAGTTCTATTTCACATGAAATGACAAAGACTCATTTGAAGAATGTTTGCGCGAAAATGATGTTTATTGAAAATGACCAGAAAAAACATAGGATTAAACAAAAACTGAAATCTGAAAAGTTTAGTAAATTAGTATTGAAAACGGATAACCCTACACAGTATGTTTGTTTGTAGGGTCGTTATTTTTTGGTTACTTGTCAGAGAACAGGAATATGCCGACTCTACGTCACTTTCGGCCCGAAAACTGGGTGAGGGCGAAAGTGGCGTAGAGTCGCATATTACTGTTCTCTCCCTCTCTCTCTCCCTCCCTCCTCACCTCTCTCTCATCTCTCTCTCTCTCTCTCTCTCTCCTCTCTCTCTCTCTCCTCTCTCTCTCTCCTCTCTCTCTCTCTCTCCCCCCACCATCATTCTATCTGTACATCTATCTGATCTCTTTTCTGTCCCTACCTCCCCCCTCCTCTCTCTCTCCCTCACCCCCCCCCCCCCCCCCTTACAATCTTTCTATCTGTACATCTATCTGATCTCTTTTTCTTCTTTCTCCTATTCTTTCTTTTCCCCCTGTCCTTGATCCCCCCCCCCCCCCCCCCCCCTTCATCCTCCTCCCGTCCGTCTCATGGAGGTCAGATCGAACGTGACGTAAGACAATGATGATCGCTGTGACTCGGTCACCAAGCGATTCAACTGTCTGTGCCGTTTGGGGCTCTAGGTTTCCTAGC
>CM031621.1:62689595-62692095 GCA_018398815.1 Conus ventricosus
ATTTTTCTCGCGCTTTCAAGCCAGCCGTGCTCTCTCCCAGCCTTTTCCCCCTGCGGTCATTTCCGTTCGGCGGGACGCGCCCGGGGCCGGTCTGTCAACAGAGAGACGACGAAGCAACCTGACAGTGTACACACCGAGCTGGCTCCGACATGGTGGACGGCCGAGGAACCTCGTTATGTCATCGAGGAAAACGAACGCAGGCGTACGCACACATACATCCATACGTATGTTGTATGTATCCGCCAGGGCCTTTCTGTGGAGCCCGACTTGTTTGAAAAAAAAAAAAAAAAAAAAAAAAAAAACCTGGTTCAGCATTGCTCACGTCAGAACAGCGACCGTAAATGAGATGGATCGTTTACTCTCTCCCCCTCAACCCTCCCTCTCTCTCTCTCTCTGAATTGTTTTCAGGGTATGTGTTTTGCGTGTGTGGCGCAGTGTTCAAAACCGCGAGCTGCAATTTGGAAGTCGATCAAAATGTGAAAGAAAGGCAAATGAAACTGGAATTAGCAACCGCATCCACATGCCTCTCTCGTGCGGCTCTGTATGTGGTCATAATTATGTTGTTGTTTTTTTTAAATTGCTCTCTCCGCGTGAACAGTTTCTTGTTTATACAAGGCACGCTTTAGATCTTTCTCAAATGTTCTTTACGTGCTTCACCCTCCCTGTGTTTTTTGTTTCTTTTCTAGTTTTAAACTGTCATGTGTCTCAGTTATGTGAGATAGATGACTCTCAGCTTGTTCTCCTTCTGTTTAATCCTGTTTTATATTATTCTCGCTCTCTCTCAATCTCTCTCTCTCTCTCTCTCTCTCTCTCTCTCTCTCTCTCTCTCTCTCTCTCAGCGCGCGCGCGCGCGCGCGCGCGCGCGTGTGTGTGTGTGTGTGTGTGTGTGTGTGTGTGTTCTGTCTTCATCTTCGATTACGTAGAAAAAGCGTTACATCTCGTTTGTCCTTTTCTTCCGTGCCTTCAAAAAACTTATCAACCCTCTTTGAATTTCTTCGACTTCAAACCGACTGTGATCTTCTTAACTTTTGCCTGGCATTCCATGACAGAGAGAGAGAGAGAGAGAGAGAGAGAGAGAGAGAGAGAGAGAGAGAGAGAGAGACGCAAAACTGACCGATCGAAGGGGGCAGGTTGGGAACGGAAAGTTGAGCGCAAATAAAAGAAGCACGGTGCCCGCGGCCCAAAGCGGACAGGCCCCAAAGCACACACCGCCATTGACACAGGGCTATTGACCACCGCTGTTTCTAACGGCCTCCTAACATCACTCCCCCCTTCCTCACTCCTTCGCAAGCTTTCCCGCTCTCTACTTTCATCCCCCCCCCCTCTCTCTCTCTCTCTCTCTTTACCTCGTTCCTTTGACAAGTCCGGTCCAGGTGAGACGGAGACAGTGTGTGAGAACCCCACACACATCACCACCACCACCAACCAGCACCACCACCAACCAGCACCACATGCAGCCAACCCACCCACCCACCCACCCACCGGTCCTCTTAGTATAAAAGTCAAGGACCGGCTTAGTCGTGTTTCGAGAAGAGCTGGAACAAGTGGACACGGCCCGAGAGAGAGAGAGAGAGAAGAGAGAGAGAGAGAGAGAGAGAGAGAGAGAGAGAGAGAGAGAGAGAGAGAGAGAGACCTGTAACTTTGGGGGTACCTGGGACACTCCGTCACACAACCTGATCGAACGCTTTGGGCTGCACGAGTCTTGGAATTTTGAGGCAGAGAGAAAGTCGCCCCAGGAGAGAGTGCTGGGAGAACCTCTCGACCAGAGCAGAGAGGTGATAGTTGGGGGGCCTGAAGTTGTGCAGCACGTGTGGAGGCAGGAGAGGAAAGAGAGGAAGAGAGAAACAACAGAGAAAGAGAGACAGAGAGGGAGAGAGAAGGAGAAGAAGAAAGAAAGTTCTTTGTGCCTAAGACGACAGGGTCTTGTCAAGCTTGTGCAGCAGCGACAGCAAAAGACGGATCGAGCGGCAGCCCGAAAGAGGCTGGGGGAAGATTAATTTTGCTGAGGCTGACAGAAAGGCAAGGCGTTGGGCTAATCGGATACTGGGAGGTGACTCTCCTCTCCCTTACCCTCCCCCCTCCCTCCCCTGCTTCCTTCCTCCTCCTCCCCTCCTCCTCCTCCGTGTCCGTGTCAAGGCAGTGAAAGGAAAAGGGGGGAGAGAAGAAAAGGAGGAAGCAGAGCGCGTGAGGGGCCACTAGATCTGGGAACAAAAGACCACACGGCTGGCGGCAGAACTCCGAGCACAGCACAAACCTCCGTCCTCCGCCCAGCAGCCACTGGCCTTGTGGGCCCGAGAAGCCGTCTGGGACCAACCAACTTTAGCGCGGAAAGAAGGGGCCTCTTGTTGTGGGGGGCTGGTCTGGAATTTTGTTGACAAAGAAGCGGCCCAGTTTTGATCTACTCCTGTTGTGTTGGGAGGAAACCGGGCGGAAGAAAGGTTCTCCTCCTACGTCGGGACTGGAATTGGTGAACTCGCGTCTGTTGGCCGTTGTGTCGGTC
>CM031621.1:62706963-62719463 GCA_018398815.1 Conus ventricosus
TATCATCCATGTTAGTACTTTCAAATCCACATCTGATATATGCATATTTACATAAGTGAAATACCCTGGTGGTACATACACGTGTTGATCTTTATAAATGTTTTGCAACCTGTGACTGCGAAATAACCATGGCAATTTCAGCAACATGTGAACCATATAAGAAGACAGTATTGACATTATCAAAATTTTCCATCTCAATACCTTTCTCCTGATAGAGAGAGGTCAACACTGGGCATTCAAACAAATGATGATGTACAGAAATGTTTTCTCTGCAGACGCAAGTAATGCCATGAGAATATTTAGTGTTCCAAGTATCCAGCTTAGTTTATGAATTAATCTAACGATGTGTCTTTTGCACGATCGTAAAGTAGCCTTTTTGACTAAAATTTTGCTCATGTATATACTTTTTCTTAATTTGGATTAATTCACAAGAGGACAAATCTAAGGGATTTTTTTTAATGAATTTTCAGCGTTTCTATTTGCTCCTTGTTTTGCAAGACGATCTGCTCTTTTATTCCACTTTATAACTGTCAACCTCGGGTGATGTCGATGGAGGAAGGACTAGCGCACAGCCCAAACACACTCACAGCTTGCTTACAATCTCATTCATATATCATGCATTCGTCACATCAAACCACTAGTAAAGTCTATAACTTACTACACATGATCATAGAACGAAACATCAATGCATATGGAATCAAACAAAATAAAACATTCTCTCTTTCCTGAACTTCACAAAAATCATTTATCTAAAACATCATTAACTAACCCGGGTTTAATAAACAGATTTCTACTTTACCTGGCCAGGTGATCTTAACTATTCACGAATCACTGTCTTTTCTTTTCCTTTTTTTTTCCTTTTCACTGTCACTTTCACAAGCACGACACAACTGCTGGCACTGGTCTTGGTCTGCTGGCGCCTGGTCAGGTTGGACTGCTGGCACTGGCGTTGGTCTGTGGTTCTGCTTGACGAAGTGACGCTGCCAGGTATGAGGTCGAACCCGGTTAAGGTGGAACAGTGACTATCAACATCAATCTGTTCTCCTTTCTTCCTTCCTGCATTAACGCATGCACTCTCTCTCTCTCTCTTCTAGTCTGCTCTATCAATGGACATGGTTGCTTTTCTTTCCTTTTTTTCTTTTCTTTCTTTTCTCTTCATTAGTTAGCAACTACTCTCTCTCTCCACATCTCTCCTTAGTCTTTCCTCTGCAGACTATCTCATGCTAATCTCTCAACTTGGTTCTCTTCTCTCCTCCCCTCATCTCTCTGCTTCTCTCTCGTCAGAGCTTACACAGAACCTCTTCCTCTCTCTCTGTCCCCCTCCTTCGTTCTTCCTCCTCTCTCTCCTCACACATTACTTTATTTCCTACCTACGTGTCCAAGGGTGAGTACCATTGGTCAGTATTTTTACCGCCTCGTACCCGAAGTTATCTCCCTCTAATTCCATTGGCTATTCAAAATCATGACAGTCACGCCTACACGCCTTACTCTCTGTGGTGGTCAATTGGTCATTTAATTGATTAGCTTGATTTCACCCCACCACACACTACCTTCCCCTCTCCCTTTCCGGCTACGTCGTAAATTGGCTAGATCAGTCTGATCCAGGCGTCGAGGACTCCTCTGACCAGACACCGAGGCGTCGGTCAGCTACTTAGTCTGTCTGGGTGGACAGTACCGTCTCCGTAGAGGATTAGGATTAGTCTACTCGCTGTGCCAAATTGGCTGGATGTAGTTTGAGCCGGGCGTCGAGGCTCGGATGACCAGACATCGAGGCGTCGGTCAGCTACTTAGTCTGTCTGGGTGGACGATTTTGGTTGTGTTTATTTTTGACGTGACAATTTCCCCTTGCAAAAGACTATGCACCGCATTGTCTCAAAACAACGGTAAAAAAAGACAACAACCGAATTTGCTGACACACAGCCACACGTGCAAAGTTTGAAAAATACTTTACAACCAACGGTTTTATAAATCATAGAATTATCATTAGTGAATACCACTCCGATGAGTTATCATTGACGTGCGCTCTTGCGTTATTTCAACTCATTTTATAACGACCTCTGTGCGCACTTATGCATTCCCTACCTGCGATTTGCCACATCTTCTCTTCTTAATTCTATGAAAGCACAATATAATATGATCACGATCCATGACACTTCACGAGGAATCTCCATCCTCACTTATTGCAAATAATGCATTACTTCACAAGCGGCTGTATGCTCAAGCATAACTACATTTACATGAACAAATCTCACACAAAAATATGAACCATAGCCAACTGGGAATGAACCCATATCCAATCAACATAACTGTAATCAACACATATTATCAACAAAGCACCCCGGATATGACTGACTTCCTCTGAGTTGCAGCTTGCTAGACTACACGGCTTAAATAGTCAGCTCCGACATTCTGTCGACCGGGGATGTACTGCACTCGATACCTGTAGGGCTGCAATGCCATTGCCCAACGCAGCACTCTGCTGTTTTTCAGCTGCGCCTCCTGCAGGAATTTGAGTGGTTGATGATCTGTCTCTATCACGAACTCTTTCCCATACAAGTATTTGTGGAACTTCTGCACGGCCCACACAATGGCCTAAACACTCCTTCTCCACCGTTGCGTACCCTCTTCACACTTTGTCAACTTCCTGCTAGCATACCTCACAGGAAACTCGACCCCTTCATGCTCCTGCAACAATACTGCACCTATCCCACCGCCTGATGCATCTGTCCGCAACAAAAATGGTTTGGACATATCTGGTAGCTTCAAGATGGGACGGGAACCTAGTCTTTCCAACACCGTCTGCAGTGCTTGCTCTGCAGCGTCTGACCACTCGACCACTGCCGGTTTCCCTGCCTTGACCAAATCACTAAGAGGACTTGTGATTGCTGCGAAATTTGGAACAAACTCCCTTAGAAACCATAAAACCTAGCAGACTCCTGACTTCTGTTTTGGTCTTTGGTCTCTCTGAATTCATCATCTTCTCCACCTTTCCTCTTTCCGGCTGCTTTGTGTCGCCTCCGACAACAAAACCTAGGAACTCCAGGCTTGGAAAACCAACCTGGCACTTTGTTGGTCTAGCTGTGAGATTGGCTTGTCTCAACTCTCTAAAACTGCTCCTAGCTGCCTCATATGCTCCTCCCATGTCTCGGATGCTATCAGAATGTCATCTATGAAATTCACAATGCCTTCCAATCCCGTCAATAACTTCCTCATCATCCGAGAGAAGACTGCAGGTGCGTTGACCATCCCAAAAGGAAGTACTCGCCACTGTATAGCCCCATAGGAGTGGGAGAATGCTGTGACTTTCCTTTGAGTCCTCACTCAAGGCTATCTGCCAGTAACCCTTGCTCCAGATCTATCCTGGTGAAATACTGGCTCTTGCTTTGTGGCGATCTGAGCGAACAGGTCTTCCATGTTCGGTATGACCTCTGCATCGACCTTGGTGACACTGTTCAGACGTCTATAGTCGACACAGAATCGATGCTCACCTGACTTTTTCCTCACTAAGACGACGGGTGCACTATACGATGATTTGGACGGTTTCAATCACCCCAAGGTCCAACATCTTTTCTACCTCCTCCTCGATCACTTGCTTGGTGGCATATGGGATCGGGTAGGCTTTCACATGTACGGGTTTTTGCGATGTTAACTCCACCGTACCATGTCTCTAGAGTTGTCCTGCCTGGTTTATCAGTCAGGGACGCCCTATACTGTTCTAGGAGCCCCTAACTTCCTCCTGTCTCCTACTGTCTAGCCCCTTCATACAGTGACACATCCCTGTATGACTCTTCTCCTGGAAACTCAGGCAACAAAATTCTCCCCTTCTTCTGCTGGGTCTCCTTCACCTCCATCAATGATTGCTGCTGCGCCTATGTGCTGAGTCTCACGCTGAATATTATTGCGGAGCAAATTTGCATGGAAAAGTTTTTGATTTCCCATTCACATCGATTCGGTAGTCCTGATCTACCTTTTCAATGATGGTGAATGGTCCCTTCCAATGCATCAGCAGCTTGTTGTGATCCGTGGGAAGCAGTAACAGGACTTGATCTCCCCACCTTGAGGAATTGCTTCCTCACCTTCCTGTCATATTGCTTCTTCTGAACGACCCTAGCCTCCTGCAAACTCTCCTTGCGACCTTACATGTCTCCTCTAGCCTATTTGCGTAGGTCACCACATACTGATAAGTGGTTTTGACCTCTTCTGACTCCTGTTCTCCGGACCACAGCTCTTTGAGATGCACACTGGTCCCCGAACTGTCCGCCCATACAGCAGCTCAAATGGCGAAAAGCCTGTGCTCTCCTGAGGGGCTTCCCTGTAGGCGAAACAGTGCCGCTGGAATGTAGCGGTCCCAATCTGCTGGCCTTTCCTCACAGAGCTTCTGTAAGATGCCCTTCAGCACACCATTGAATCTCTCCCCAAGCCATTGCATTGTGGGTGGTATGGGGTAGTGAGAAGCTGTGTGATCCCTAGCAGCCTGTTGACCTCCTTCATCACGCCTGAGGTGAACTGTGACCCCTGTCATGAGAATTTGTGCTGGCACACCCACGCGAGAAAAGATGTCTACCAGCCCTTCAGCGACCTGTTGCGTATCTACGCCTTTCAATGCAACTGCTTCTGGGTATCTGGTCGCGTAGTCCACGAGCGTCAACACATACCTGTGCCCACCTTTGGAACAGGGCGCGATTGGGCCAATCAGGTCAACAGCCACCCTCCTGAATGGAGTGTCAATTAAAGGAGGCTGTTTTAAGAGGCGCCTTCCTCTTTACCCCTCTTGTGGCTGACCTTTGACACACGTCACATGACATGCAGAAACGCTTGATTGTCTGCCATTGCCCCTGGCCAATGAAAATCATCGAAGATTCGGTCAGCTGTTTGCTGGTGCCGAGATGGACCCGCCATGAGCGACTCGTGACCACTGACATGACAGTGTCACGATAACCTGCTGGTACTCTAACTGAGTGGTCACCTTACCTGTCTTCCCCTTGGTGAACACTCGGTACAACAGCCCGCCTTTCACAAGAAATTCTGTCTCACCTCCTCTAACACTGTTTCTCCAACCTCTTGCCAACTCCAAGACTTCACGAGCGAAGGGTCTTGTTCCTGCGCTGCCCTAAACTCATCAGGCGACACATCTATGCCTGACTTCCTTGCCGGAACGACTAACGGTTTATCAACCTTTTCCTCCTTCTTGCTCCGTGTTTGAAACTGCTGCCCTGTAGCAGTCAACAACTCAGGATCCCTGGATCCCTTGCCCCTGGAATATTTCCAATGATCAAATCATGAAGGGGTTTCTCCATCACCAACGCAGACAACTCGCCTGAGAAGTAAGGGGTACGTACTTCTATTTTAGCAACTGGAAACTCCCTCACAGTGCCATCGATTAGAGTACAGGTCTGGATTTGCCCTGTCAAATCCCCTTTCTCGACCAGCGTTGTTCGTACTACACCGCATGAACAACCAGTGTCTCGTAACACTTTCACCCTCTGCTGGCCAATCCACCCTTCTTCCACTGGTAACGAACCACTCAGCTAGTGCCCTCCATCCCTGACACTGACTGCTGTCCAGTGCTAGCCATAGGCTGCACTCCACCCTCTTCAGACTGAATCCCCTTTGGTTCCACTGCAGGTCGTTTCCCTTGACGACCCTTATCCACCTCTTGCAAGGCTGCTGCCTTCTGGAACCTCATGCGACAATCCTCGCCACATGTCCCTTCTTGTGACAAATGAAACACCTAATGTCCCTTTGCCCTTCCTTCTGCCCCACCACTGGGTTTGCAGACTTTGCAGAAAACTCCCTAGTCTCCTTGCACTCTTCTCACCTGTGCCTGGCACCTGTTTCTCCTGCACCTTAGTGCCCAAACGTGCCTCTCTATACACCTCTGCGAACTTCAACAACTCCCCTGCTGTCTCTGGCTGTCTCTCCTTCAAATGTATGGTTAACTCAGGGCCGCAACTGACAAAATCTGTTCCTTCATAACCAGCTCTTTCAATTCAGCGAACTCCTTCTTCGTACCGCTCAACTCTAACCACTTCTCAAAATAGTGATCTAAACGTGCACCAAACTGAGTGTACGTCTCACCTGCTTGTAATTTAGCTGAACGAAATTTTCTTCCTGAACCCCTCCTCTGTGAGGTCAAATCCTTTTCATCAACGATTCCTTCACAGCGCCGAAATCAGACTGTTGTTCTGCTGGTAACGCAGTGAAAATTTGTAATGCCTTACCCGTCAGTAACGCTGACAAAATGACTGCCCCACTCTTCTGAAGGCAACCCTGACTGGTCGCAAACGTTTCGAACGACTGATGTATGCATCAATCGAATCGGTTCCTTCGGAGAATTTGGGCAACTTTGGTCGGGGGGCGTAACTGCGCACAGAGTCACTGGAAAGGGAACTACCATCATCGGTGGTCTCCCTTTGTATTTTCACTCGTTCTAACTCTAATTGAATTCTTAATCTTTCTGTTTCCTGCGCTTCCTTTAGTCTTTCTGTTTCCTGCGTTTCGCTAGTCTGAATCCTTAATCTTTCTGTTTCCTGCGTTTCCTTTATTCTTTCTGTTTCCTGCTTCATTCTTTCTATTTCTTGCGCTTCTACTGCAACACGGCGTCTTTCCGCGCGTTCATCTCTTTCCATCTTTTGTTGGTTTTCAACGAATGCACGCAACTCATCTCCTGAGTAGCCTAAATCACGAGCGACGCTCACAAGTTGTTCAATAGGGGTGTTCTTTTCCTCCGCCATTATATCTTCTTTTTTTTTTTGAACAAGATTTTATAACTACGACAGCCAAACTGGTGGTTTACCGACACGAGTGACGTAATAGCACAATCCTATGAATGATAATAATTAGCTTGGGACAACGTAGTTAGTTTTTATAAAGACGCCCAGCGCCTGACCCAACTATGAGAGCGAATTATAGGCATCTGTGCGAAATAAGTACTCTGGGGGCTGAAATGCCAAGCCTAGTATTAACTATCTTGGAAGCAATGCCAAGCCTAGTATTTAACTATCTTGGGAGCATACAGTAAGACAACCCTTGTCTTAGATTACAATACTTGAATCCCACCCAGCTTCCTCTCTGGAAGTTGAACAATTATAATAAATGGGCCAGAATATCCTGGCAAGCTCGCCAATAAATTGTCAACCTCAGGTGATGTCGATGGAGGAAGGACTAGCGCACAGCCCAAACACACTCACAGCTTGCTTACAATCTCATTCATATATCATGCATTCGTCACATCAAACCACTAGTAAAGTCTATAACTTTACTACACATGATCATAGAACGAAACATCAATGCATATGGAATCAAACAAAATAAAACATTCTCTCTTTCCTGAACTTCACAAAAAATCATTTATCTAAAACATCATTAACTAACCGGGTATAAACAGATTTCTACTTTACCTGGCCAGGTGATCTTAACTATTCACGAATCACTGTCTTTTCTTCTCCTTTTTTTTTCTTTCACTGTCACTTTCACAAGCACGACACAACTGCTGGCACTGGTCTTGGTCTGCTGGCGCCTGGTCAGGTTGGACTGCTGGCACTGGCGTTGGTCTGTGGTTCTGCTTGACGAAGTGACGCTGCCAGGTATGAGGTCGAACCCCGGTTAAGGTGGAACAGTGACTATCAACATCAATCTGTTCTCCTTTCTTCCTTCCTGCATTAACGCATGCACTCTCTCTCTCTCTTCTAGTCTGCTCTATCAAATGGACATGGTTGCTTTTCTTTTCTTTTTTTCTTTTCTTTCTTTTCCTCTTCATTAGTTAGCAACTCTCTCTCTCCACATCTCTCCTTAGTCTTTCCTCTGCAGACTATCTCATGCTAATCTCTCAACTTGGTTCTCTTCTCTCCTCCCCTCATCTCTCTGCTTCTCTCTCGTCAGAGCTTACACAGAACCTCTTCCTCTCTCTCTGTCTCTCTTCGTTCTTCCTCCTCTCTCTCACTCACACATTACTTTATTTCCTACCTACGTGTCCAAGGGTGAGTACCATTGGTCAGTATTTTTACCGCCTCGTACCCGAAGTTATCTCCCTCTAATTCCATTGGCTATTCAAATCATGACAGTCACGCCTACACGCCTTACTCTCTGTGGTGGTCAATTGGTCATTTAATTGATTAGCTTGATTTCACACCCACCACCACACTACCTTCCCCCTCTCCCTTTCCGGCTACGTCGTAATTGGCTAGATCAGTCTGATCCAGGCGTCGAGACTCCTCTGACCAGACACCGAGGCGTCGGTCAGCTACTTAGTCTGTCTGGGTGGACAGTACCGTCTCCGTAGAGGATTAGGATTAGTCTACTCGCTGTGCCAAATTGGCATGGATGAGTTTTGAGCCGGGCGTCGAGGCTCGGATGACCAGACATCGAGGCGTCGGTCAGCTACTTAGTCTGTCTGGGTGGGACAGACCGTCTCCGTGGAGGATTAGGATTTTGGTTGTGTTTATTTTTGACCGTGACAAATAACACATTGAGATGGGACCCATCAAAAATCAACTTTTATGCCTAGAGTTACTAAGCAAATGGAGCCCAGAATGATGCCAAAGTTTGCAGGAAACCGCTGATGTTCACATCAACAACAAATGATACGTTGGGGTTAATGTATACTGATTATATTGGGAGGTGGTTGACGTTTCTTTGTCACAGATCCTATCGGCAGTCCTCGTACATCCATTGTTGTTGCTGTTGTAGCTGCACCACCACCATCACCATAACCACCACCACCACCACCACCACCACCACCACTACAACTACTACTACTACTACTACTACTACTACTACTACCACTACCACTACTACTACTACTACTTCTGCTTCTACTACTACTACTACTACTACTACTACTACTACTACTACTACTACTACTACTACTACTACTACTACTACTGCTACTAACGGTGCTGCTGATGCTGCTGAAACTGTTATTGCTGCTGTTTCTCCTCTTCTCCCTCCCTTATAATAAGAATAAAGAAACAAACAGCAAACAAATGCAAAATGCATAGTACATACTGGAGCAGGATTCTTTCTCCTTCACACCTTTCTCTTCAACTCAGGTCTGTCTGTTTTAGGAGATGGCTTTTTTCACAGGGCGGAATTTGGTATTTCCTTCACTCTCCCTATGGCAAAAGAAGATGGCGGTGGATAGGCCACACGCTCCGAAAGCCCCGGACAACACCACCAGAAAAGCCCTGACCTGGAATTCCCAAGGCAAAAGGAAGTGAGGAAGACCAAGAAACACCTGGAGACGGGACCTGGGATCGGACACCAGGCAGATGGGTTACAGCTGGAGCGAATTAGAAAAGATGGCCCAGGACCGTGGACGTTGGCGGGCAGTTGTTGATGGCCTATGCTCTGGCAAGAGCAATGGACCTAGGTAAGTAAGTAAGTCTCTTTGGGAATTGAAGGCGTCAGGGTCAGCGTTATTCCGTCTACCTGTCTGCCTGTCTTTCTGTCTGTCTTTCTTTCGTTCATTCTTTCTTTCTTTCTTTCTGTCCTTCTTTCTTTCTCTCTTTTTTGATCAGTGTTTTTATTTTTGCAAGTCATGCATCATTCTGTACGCCCGTCAAGCTTATGCAGCAGTGGTCATTGTTTCAAACCGTTAACTGGTTGAAATCTAAGGAAAATAAGGATTTTTTTTTGTGGTTGAAATGAAAGTAAAAATGAGCTTTTTGCTCCTGTTCATGAAGCCAAGCTCTCCGGGGGGGGGGGGGGGGGGGGGGAGTACAAGATTGGGAGTGATGACAGGCAAGCAATGAGAAAAGAGAGAAAACGTGGCACATGAACCCCACATAATTATGCATGCCTGTGTGCGTGCTAAAAAAAAACCCACAGGAGACATTCACGCACATTCGTCCGCATGTATATCCACCGACTCAAACACGTGTTTTTGTTTGTATGTTTGTTTGTTTGTTCGTTTCTTGTTCTTAAAGCTCTGCAGAATGCGTCTGGTGAAAGAAAGCGTGAAATAAAGACATTAAACAATAAAGGGGCAGAGAAAGAGATAGAGATAAGAGAGAGAGAGAGAGAGAGAGAGAGAGAGAGAGAGAGAGAGAGAGAGAGAGAGAGAGAGAGAGAGAGAGAGAGAGAGAGAGAGAGAGAGAGAGAATCAGTTTTACCGTTTTCGTTGGAAGACAAAACTGAAGCAAAAGAAAAAAAACCTGTTTTCCATGGCTTTGTTATAACAAACAAAGGATTCATTATTGTAGCCGCTACACGTCGTCACACATTATTACATCACAGCCGGAGCAAAGGAAAGAAGAACACTGTGTGTTAACGGGGCGATTGCATGTTTCATGGATATGACAGCTTATGACGTCAATGCGAGAACCAACGATAAACAAATGGGCAAACAAGCAAAAACGATTTGACAACAGCTGCAGCAAACAGGCCACAAAATATAAGAAGAAAACGCAGACACAACCTGATGGAGACTGTCATTCTCTTCAATATCACCCAATATCAAGATGGTAAAATTAAAAAAAAGAATGTCTTCCCAGTGTGATCATGTTATTCATTGCGATTATCCATATGTGAATTAGGAGGACAATAAGGCTTTCTGCTCTTGATGTGCAATGTGATAGATAGCGTTATTGCTTGTGATATGGTGCATTGTTCGTTTCAAGAGATTGTGAACATTAGATTTCAAAGAAACAAAAATGTACAACGCATGAAGACAGTTTGTATTTTTTTTTTACCAGATCCTCTCTCGGTAATCCATACAAAACAACAACAGCAACACCACACAACGAATAAACAAGATATACAAGTAAATGAAAAACCTTCCGCATAATGGATTCGATGTGTTTCCTGCGGAGCTGCTCAAATGTCTTGGATAGCACTGCATGTGTCTGTCTCCCTTGGGTCTGATCGATGCCAAGATATGACATGAAAGGTCATACAGCATGCAGCCCTACCACGCAGTTTCAAATCAAAAAGAACTTCAAAGAATCGTCATCCTCAGTCTGACGGAGCATCATAAGAAAATCAAAAGCAAACAGACTCAAAAAGCCTCAGACTACATGGCTCTTCACATCGACTTTTATCATCGTCATTGATCATCTAAAAACAAAACACACAAACAAACAAGCAAAAATCAACAACAACAAAACCGGAACAAAACGAAACAAAAAAATCCAAATGAACAGACCGGGAAACCAACAGAAAAATAAACACAATAAAAGACTTAGACTACGTGTCTCCTCGTGTCGCATTTGCTTGTGAACTCAATAGGAATGTTGCCAACGGCGTGTACAATAGTGTCGCCGTGAAATATGGCTGCTGTGACAAGATTTCAGGTGAAATATGGACATAGAGGCCATGCTTCACGTTTTTTCTATGATAAAATATGTCATTCGCGGACACTTTGCTCCTAATCGACTTTTCCACAAGAATCCACGTCACCCTGCACGTGAAAAAAAATTCGCCAGTGAAATATGAATCAGCAACCAAGTTTCACAGGAACAAATTGTGTCACTCTTGTATCCGACTCGACGGGATTTCACATCAATGGTTTGTTTGTTTGTTTGTTTGTTGTTGTTATTGTTGTTGCTGTTGTTACTGTTGTTGTTGTTGTTGCTGTTATCGTGTTGCTGCTGTTGTTGTTGTTGCTGGGGTTTGTTTGTTTTTTTGGGTTTTTTTTGGACACGTGTAATTTATGGTTCGTAAACAGGAATGTCCGTTTGTTTGCAATGTGGTTTGAACTGAATGCTGTCACGGATCAAACGCACTAAAGTGTGACCTCTGTAAACCTGTTTCATCTGCTTCTCCAATCGATTGTTTCTCTAGTTTTTCATTAGTATGTTCGCTGGGATCAACGGTCTTCTCAGCCAGTTAATGGACCCTTAATATGTGAACAGAAAATTCGATGACGATGACAAACAGTAAAACTGCTGTTGCTTGTGTGGCCGATGACGAAATCTGGTTGATGATAACTATTTGTATCAGTTAGTGCATGCTTGCATCAGGACTTCAAAAAAATGGCGGCGTGATCATTCTTTGCCTGAAACTATATTACTCATAGCAGCATAGTTTCATTGTTACGCGAGGCACAGCAAACGTATTTCACGTGCAATATGGACATGCGTCTGTATTTCATGTGAATATTAATGCTCAGCGGTAATTTTTTGTTTTTTTGTTTTTTGTTTGTTTGTTTGTTTTTTTTGTTTGTTTGTTGTTGTTGTTGTTGTTGTTGTTGTTGTTGTTGTTGTTGTTGTTGTTGTTGTTTTGGGGGGCAGCAATACCTCACATGGATTATGGTTCCTGGGAACAAAATTTCGTGATCAGACCATCAATTCACCACCAGTCCAGTCAGTGTGCGAACTCGTGCAAGGGCAAGAAGAAAGAAAGACAGTTCCACCACGAGCGTTTTGTTAGGGCAAAAGGAAAAAGCTGAGCACGGGTAACATGGGTGTGATGATTTCAAAGACAGAGAACTCAAAACACAGAAAGCTCTTATTCGATCAATGATTGAGATTTAAGGCAGAGCCTGTTCTTACAGTCTGTCC
>CM031621.1:62741025-62749081 GCA_018398815.1 Conus ventricosus
CGTTACTTTGGGGTTATCAGATCCATTCCCTGCCAACCTTTACAACAGCAGTAAAACAATATTCTCTCTGAGCCAATCTACGCTATTACATATGAAATTATGAATCACACCAATTCTTGGAGAAATAAAACCAATCTTAAACGATCCAACGCAGACTCCATGGGCATTCCTAGGAAATGCTAAATAGTTTAGGAAATGGGTGACTTCACCAGGAGATGTCTCCTACCAATAATCCGTAGTAATACACATCTTGAAAACCAAACAAAAACAAAACTTATCAACTCTTAGCGGTTCACAGTTTTAGCATATTCATACAAGAGAATCGGCTCACAACCACAATCCTTCATATTCTTACCCCTCTTTGCACTGTCAATTATCATATATCAACACAACATGATTTGTTCGCCAAAATTTCCATCCAGCACCCCACTCTGTCATCTCTTGTCAGATAAACCCCGTGGTTAATCCTTATTATGCCAACACACCATACTTCATACAATATTACATGCTGCATATCCCCCGTTTTTACCCTAAACAACTGCTGAGCTACCGCCTTAAACTTTACCACCCCTTCTTTCCGACTACTAAATTCATACTGGGACTGTTCCCTACAACCTAAGATACGTTTCTCCAACCCTATCATATGGACTCACTGTCCTGTACCAAATACATACGTCACAGATACAGTCCGCACGCGCACGACACCCGCGTCGAGAACCATGACTCGTAACGAAAGTGAAAAGACACCAATGTAAGTTGAATAGTCACGACCGACTCCAGTATAAACCACTCGACTACCAATTAGCCCTTTGGGCCCCACTGCACAGTTAACCGATTCCAATGCTGTGCAGGTCAACTCCGAAATCGTTAATCAATTTCAACGAACTACTACTATTTAACAACGAAATTGAGCACAATCCCTTTACGATTCACGCAAACACATCTGCACCCGACTCATACTATGATCCTCAACAAATGCAACCTCGTATTTCCTTCTTACTGAACCCCTGAAATTAACATTGACTAATCACAACCAATATCTACATCACCGTCCATCAACGGTTATATCGAACCCACATTGTCTAGCCAAACTGTCATGTGACAATCGCACCAGGAACTAATATGTACACTACTTACAGAATATACAGAAAAGAGGTACCACAAACCGGCTGACAATAAGTTTCAATCACAGAACCAAAATGACATCATACCAGACAACCAGTATACGCAACAACCATAATACAACTAAACATAACAGACAACTACAGTACAACTCGCCATAATACAAGACAAAATGACGAACAAAACCACCCTGAACCTAACAAATCACCAACCTGGACAAACAGGGCGTTCAACCACACCAGTTCTGCAACTGGTCTGAAGTGGCTGCCAACAGAGACCACACAGACTCGGCACAGGCCAAGGGCACACAGACCCGACGAGGACCTGGCCCTATGACTCGAAGTCACTCAGCTCAACTAACGGCGCTGCCGCCGCAACTACAAGGCGCGTCCACTCCGACGAACACCAGGGACCGAAGTGAAGCTACCCCAACGCATTCCGCCCTGGTCGGCAAATCAAGCGAACTCTACTCACAACACAAAACAGCGATTGGTCAGAGCAGCGTATCCCTCCGCAGAGCTGACACGCCCGACCAACGGACTAGTTGCTCGTGGAACAACACGACAATTTACCACAACAACTCACAGACTTGACAACACCAACAACAGCCGATATCCTGCCCCGCCTTCTTGGTGTAGAACCAAAGTAACAAAAGGGTAACAGTCGGAAACGGAACCAGCTCCTCCTACCACTCCCTCCATAATGAAGACTGGAATTTAAGAATATTGTATGTCTTATTTCCCCAGCCCCCTACCTAGCCTAACCTTCCACCTTAACCAAAACCCCAAATCTCACACACGCACGCTCGCACACACACATATACACATATGCACACGCGCACACGCTCTCTATTCTGAACTACCATTACTCCAAAACACATGGACGGCTGATTTACTACCGCCGATCGGTGACATACACAAAACATCTCGGGTGTTGATGACGTTAAAGCAGGGCTGGATGGAAGGGAAGAAGAGCCGGGGATCATCTCCTCACATACAGCACACAGAAATCAGTGGAGAAAAAAAAAAATCTGATGGAGGGCAGAACAAAGCAAATGGAAGCAAAGACAGAATCAGTGGATAGGCCCTAGAGTGATCGATATTGAACGATACTGACTGGATGACACGGGAAACGACTGAATGAAGCGCCAGCTGGCAGCTCTTCAGTCGGCACTACCCAGGTAGGCAGCCCGTTGTGTAAGCGAGTGTTGACTGAAAAGCGCTTAGAGCTTGGCCTCTAGCCGAGAATAGGCGCTATATAAGTATTCATTATTATTATTATTATATTATTATTATTATTATTATTATTATTATTATTATTATTATTATTAGAGTCTGTGAAACTGTTAGACACTTTAAAAGCTGTTGTCGATTAGGATGGACCAGGAGCACTAAGAGAAAATGAAACCCAATACAAATCTGGGGTAAATACAGAACATATGCATCTCAGATCAAAGTTCATGACCTTTCACACAGCTGTGCTACACATGTCCAGTATGCTTGTAAATCGTTGACTCTAAACGGGGGCCGGAATAGCTCAGTGGTAGAGCGCCGGACTCGTCATCTTGGGGTTGCGGGTTCGAATCTCCGCCGGGCCGTTTCGGTACAGAGGTGATTTTCCCTCGGAGTTAACATTGGTTCTGACTCCATTTCCCATACAGTCCTTCGAATGAGACTATAAACCGAGGTTCCGTGTGTGAACGCACGCACAACATCTTGGACACATGTAAAATCCCAACACCAACTTTCGGAAGAGAAGGCCAGTTTGGCCGTTGGTATGGATGACACGTTATACATAGTATGCACCTTCCACGAAGTTGGAGTAGGCTGTCTTAATGGCAGGAAGAAAAAACAGTCAGACACACAAAACTCACTCCTTATGCAGGGAGTGTCCGCAGGAGTATCAGCCTGCGTAGGCAGAAGAGAAGCTGACGCTAAACAGACAATTGCAAGTGGTGAAGATTTCATGCTTCGTAAGTGCGCTGAGCGTGTACTACATTAACCCTGTCACAAATCATTAAGTCAGAGTAAAAATTAAAAAAAATAAAATAAAATTAAAAAAAAAAAAAACTCAGTTCACATAGAAGATCCGTTGACTTACAATGAAGTAAGAAAGCTGAACTGGTACGAGTATATGACAAAATCATGAACACTTTCGAGTCTTTTTTTCCACAGGAACGGTACAGGGCAAGGGAGATAGGGCAGAGAGAGAGAGAGAGAGAGATAAACGAAGGGTAGAGCGGCGGCAAAGCTGCTGGATGATCCAGGAGCAGCCTTGCTCCATCCCGAGACCTCCCTACCGCTGCCAGGCACACACGCACAATCGTAACAGAGAGACCTGATCAAGCCTACATTACTGAGTGCTACCATGATCCTAATAGATTCTACAGTTGCTGACTGTAAACATCTATATGTGTAGGGGCGAAATCTGGAACCTCACAACCTAAAGAAGAAGCCTTTCTATTCTTCTTCTTTGTATGACTCTCTCTCTCTCTCTGTCTCTGTCTGGCTGTCTGTCTGTCTGTCTCTCTTCTCTCTCTCTCTCTCTCTCTCTCTCTCTCTCTCTCTCTCTCTCTTTTCTCCCTCTCCCCCCCTCTCTCTCTCTCTCTCTCTCTCTCTTCTCCTCTCTCTCCCCTCTCTCTCTTTTCTCTCTCTCTCTGATCATTCCATTCTTCTAAAAAAAACTATCTGTCTACTTGAACCATACCCCGACAATCTCATTGTTCCAATCATACTTGAACAATAGGACTCAGTATGTGGCGCTTAATGGCAAAACCTCCACTTCAGACTTTGTCAGACATGGAGTCCACAGGGCTCTGTACTAGGCCCTCTACTATTCTGCATCTTCATCAATGATTTACCATTGTCCGTATCAGATAAAAAGGTCACGACAGATTTTATGTGATGATGACTCGTCGCTCCAAACGAATGGTAGTGATCTACAGACAATAGAAACTTCTCTCCAGGAAAGTCTAAACGACGTGTCAGACTGGTGTCATTCAAACTCAATGGTCATACACCCAGCCAAAACCAAATCTATGATTATAGCTACCCGCCAAAAACACCAGTTGACTCCTCTTTGCCTAAAACTTCAGTTGAATGGCACTTCTATCGAGCAGGTAGACGAGCATTGTGTTTTAAGGTTAACGATAAAGAATGAAATGGCAATCTCATCTAAATAAGGAATGCAAGGTAGTCTCACAAACACCTTTTCCTGTTATCTCAATTAAAGCGCTACGTCAACAGTAATGTGCTTAAACTTTTCTTCAATGCACACATAATGTCACGTATCAATTACGCCTCAACAGTGTGGGACGGCAGTAGTGACGTCCACAAAAAAGGCTGAATTCTCTCCATAGATGGAGCAAAGCTACTCCATCCAGCTGTATCTCTAACAACAGACGAAAAACTAAAAGCGCTGAACATACTTCCTCTGAAGAGGCAATTGGAATTCAACAAGGCATCATTTATGTTTACAATCTTGACAGATACTATGCCATGTTATATCAATGCCTTTTTACAAGATCGAACAGCTTTTCTGGCTCGACGAAATTCCTTTTCCCTACCCACGCATTGATCTATACAAAACAAGCCTAGCTTACTCTGGACATATGTCTGGAATCACTTCCACCGAATCTACAAAACATGAATACTTTAAACTTTTCAAGGAACATTTGCATAAAATTTTATGTCTCAGTAGTTAAATTATTCGATTACAATGATTAGCGTCCATTCGCTAAATCTTCTGTGAACATACTTTGAATAAATCGTTCAACATAAAACTACTCCGTTAAATCGCTCATCCCACTCCACTCTGTCTACCATCCCTTTTCTCTCCCCTACCTACCATTCTCTCTTCCCCACCCTCCTCTGACCTCTCTCTCTCTGTAGTTTTTGTTTGTTTGTTTGCTTGTAAGTTTCCTTTTGTTTTACCATCCCCATCTCATTAGTGCTTTTATGAATAGTTTGCTTATCATTGTAGAATTAGATTATCATGTTGCTATGTTAAATTGTCTGTATGAATGATATGTGCTGAAATAATTTTATGCTTGACAAGGACAGATTGTAAGACTAGGCTTTGGCCTAAAATCTTCATCCTTGGGTATTAAAGATCAATCAATCAATCAATCAATCTCTCTCTCTCTCTCTCTCTCTCTCTCTCTCTCTCTCTCTCTTCTCTCTCTCTCTCTCTTCTCTTCTCTCTCTCTCTCTTTTAACATATGTGTTATTCAAGACGCACCACCATCCTTCATCCTGATTTTCACCCCATCATTCTCTGTACCTCTCTACCACTCCAAGTCTTCCCGACCAGACGGTTGGAAAATGTCTGGTACCCCAGAAGTCTAACTCGATCTCCAAGCTGTCAGGAAACTATATGAAACCAGGATCAATGGCAGAGACGGGAGACTGGTACAAATTCAGTTGGTGGCATCAGTAGTCACGAAAATAGTACCAAAACACCTCGGGAAGTGGATATCAAATGGTTTAAGATTTCTGTCGGTAATGTATAAGACCGCACATACTGGGAAAAGGGCATTCGGTTCTTCAGTCTGGGAGCTTTACTCACTTTTCGGGTCTGTCACTGTTGGCGCTATAGTGATGAGGTACACCGAACACATTGTGAAGTCTTGATATGGACAGTTCTTAAGAAAACCATATTCTTCAACGGATAAAAGTTGACAGATTGTGGTCCAAACTTCGACACACTGCAGAGAAAATCAAGGGAGAATTAAAACAGTGAAGATGACATTGGAGTGGTAAGAGACGCAGACTGTAAAGACTGAACAAAACATACTTCTCTAAAGTTCTTCATACTTCTCTGTACAGTACACTTTTAGAAATGCCACATTTATGGATTTAGATATGGGAGTATCTCCTCTGTCTGGACAGAGCGTATGGGGAAGATACTGCGGAATAAAAGGATTAAAGGATGGGAAGGAGATTCCTCTAAATTCATTACAACGTTATATCTGTAGAGGTGTTGGAATTTTTCAAATCTCGTCAAAATCATTGATAAACTGAATAGGCATTGTCAGTGCTCCTGACAGAGGAAAAAAGGTTTTTCATACTTTTCATACTGGGAACTGAGATCTCGAAGACAAGTTCCCAATTTACATTCCACGGTGTACACATGTATACATATACATCAGTAGAATGGCCATCGTGGGTTTTTTTTTATCTCCTAGCGACCTACTTAGGAGCTTAAACTTCATAATCAAACCTACATCATCAGCGATGTGTATGCAGTTTTGCAACAAACCCCACACTGACAGGTGGCAACACCCTTTCCTTGCAGACCAGGTCGACGGGAGAACTGATTATTCGACTCGTACTATTAGTCAATGTTGATAAGCATGACAAAAAAAATGTAATAATATTATATCAATACTCCAACCATTTTCCATCAAGCGGCATGCATCATTTCCAGTATTTTAAGAATAAGGATCCCGAGTTGTGACTTTGGATGAAAGAATTGAGAGTAAATCTGATAAGATGGAGACTGCCTGCATTAGCATAACATTTCTTTCTTTCTTTTTATTCCTCCTAAAGAGGGTTCCAACACTTGGTGATTGTCAATCAAAGATGGCGGCTGGTAGCAACCAGGTATGTAGCATGAAAGTGGCCAGTATATCACATAAAACATAATAATTATCACATTATATCGAAATGCGTTCTCTGTTTGTTCTTCCATTCTCTCGCAGACTCGTGACACCCACTTCTTCCGTTCTATCAGGTGTGTCCTAAAATACGTTCGGGCACTAAAAGGCATCTGTCTGCAAACAACGTTAGTTTCTGATCAAAATCTAACAGCTAAGTCACGTTATGTGTACAACTTGTGTGTGTTTGATGCATGTGAGGTGAGAAATTGCTTGAACAAACCCAGGCACGGTTAATAGTCTGCATCACAAGTTTGACTTATAACAAGACGGTGCTAGGTTCTTTGAGAAAACCCAAACAAGTGTACATTAACGTCAGGTGTGGTGACGACATGAAGTGATCTTGATGGAAATACAGAGGAGCTGACCAACTTAGTGAAGCATCTCGATGGAACTTCCACCAGATGCAGCACGGCACAAACAAAGCTGTTGACGAACAGAACAAAGAAAACAGAGGCAATGATTATTATACCTAACAGCGGGGAAAAACAAGAGACTGTGAGAACGGTCATCTCCCTTTTCAATATCATCAGTCAAGACTGATTAAAGGCGAACATTCTGGAAAGAATCGCACGCACGCATAATGGTCACATGTAATTAATCCAGTCTGGAAACAACAACTTCGGTCTCAGCTCTCTCTGCTTCAGAGAGAGAGAGAGAGAGAGAGAGAGCGAGAGAGAGAGAGAGAGAGGAGGAGAGAGAGAGAGAGAGCGAGAGAGAGAGAGGCGAGAGGAAGAGAGAGCGAGAGAGAGAGAGAGAGAGAGAGCGAGGAGAGAGAGACGAGAGAGAGAGAGCGAGAGAGAGAGAGATGAGCGGAGAGAGAGGGGAGAGGAGAGAGAGAGAGAGAGAGCGAGAGAAGAAGAGAGAGAGAGGAGAGAGAGAGAGAGAGGGAGAGAGAGAGAGAGAAGAGAGAGGGAGAGGGAGAGAGAGAGAGAGAGAGGAGAGAGGAGAGAAGGAGAGAGAGGAAGAGGAGAGAGAGAGAAAGAGCGAGAGAGAGAGAGGGGAGAGAGAGCGAGAGGAGAGAGAAGAGATAGAGGGGAGAGGGGGGGGGGGGGGGAGACGCACACAACAGCAGACGACAGACAGATTGACTGGCAGAAACTCACACACACACACACACACACACCCAAAAACACACCACACCACACACACAACACAAAAACCCCCAAACAACACACCACCACAAATACACACACCGCGGGCGGGCCCCCGAGCCGCAGCACCACGCACGCACCAGCACCACAACACACCACCCCCACACACAACACCAAAAATCAC
>CM031621.1:62750081-62767581 GCA_018398815.1 Conus ventricosus
GCCCACCTTCTCTCGCACCCACCTTTTCCATGAACCCCCCCCCCCCCCCCCCACCCACCCCACCCATCCACCTTACCTCCTCCCCTCCTCTCCTATTGCCCGCTTTTTAAAGATCTTATTTTACTTATTTTTATATTTTGTTTCCATCTGTTTTTCTTCTTTTCATTTAATTTCTTGGCAAACTGGTCCGTTTCACAGCCAGTTACCATTGTAATCTTATTTTTGTCATTGTACCGGTACCTGTTTCGGTTTAAAAGTTGTTCATTCGAAACTAAGTATTAAAATTTGATTTTCTCAGAAGTCTTTAGTTGCATTTAATAATCATGGTATGACATCTTCCAACATGGTACAAGTGACTTGTATGCCAATTTTCATTAAGTTTGGTTGATATTTAAACACCGTTGCTAGGGTCTTTTGACCAGAACCCTTCATTTCACTTTGAAAGGCAATTTCTCAAAATGGCCACCGTCCAACCTACCAACTTTGAATGCGTATATCTTCCTACTGAATTGTCCCCTGTTCTTGAAATTAATATCACCAGAAAGCTCTTAATCTGTAGTTTTTAATGATACTAAATACTCAAAAAGTCCAGAATAGACTTATTGTACCCTTTGTGGAAGTGGGTCACTAACTATATTGCTTGCTGAAAAGCGCCTTTCATTCACTGATGCAGACTCATAAGTAGGGGCCCTGCTGATTTCTGTTTTCAGTCCTGCCTTGGCGCTAAAAGGGGGATATAGCACGCACCTGTATGGCTGTAGTATTCCATCCTCATGACTTCACCCTAAAGCTTTGTAAAACAAAAAACTCTACATGCAACTCTATTATGCCGCCTCTGTCTGTCTGTCTGTCTGTCTATCTGTCTGTCTGTTTGTCTGTCTGTCTGTCTGTTTCTCTCTCTCTCTCTCTCTCTCTCTCTCTCTCTCTCTCTCTCTCTCTCTCTCTCTCTCTCTCTCTCTCCTCTCTCCTTCTCTCTCTCTCTCTCTTTGGGGAAATCTGAAAGAAAGAAAATAATTCAGTATTAAGTCTTTGTTTCATTTATGTTGTTCTCTTTGTATAAACAACACATTGTCAGTGTGAGAGTGCCAGTAAACCACACATTACAACATTAACAGATCCAGACATTTTGATTCAAACACCGAAACACTAAAATCAGCAAGTCCATGTCCATTTGTAAAAGAGAGCGTACAGACTGCGCATGGTGTGTAAGGGACTGGTTGGAGAGAAAATGAAGGGGGGGGGGAAGGAAAGAAAAAAAGCTAGTGGTGCAAATTGCTTTTGTTGTTGTTGCTTTTTTTGCAGATGAAGATGACAGTGTGAAGCACCAAAAAATAAAGAGGTGGATTTCGGCCTCAGGGGGGAAAAAAGACAAAAAAGAAAGAAAGAAAGAGACAAAAAATCACCGCCTTAGGTGCTCCATTGATCGAGTGACTGATGCCACACACACACACACACACACACACACACACACACATACACACACACACACACACACACACACACACACACACACACACACACACACACACACACACACACACAAACAAACAAAACTTCACCCAAAAGCAGCCAATGATGGGTGGATAAAGAATATGAGAAGAATACATCTGAAATGAAAAGTGTTGCATAGAAAATAAAATCAGTATGTAAAGAGTGATGATATATGAGAAAATAATTGTCTATGAGAAGAAAACATCTGAAATGAAAAGTGTTGCATAGAAAATAAAATCAGTATGTAAAGAGTGGTGAATATAGGAGAAAATAATTGTCTATGCCATACTTACTTACTTAGGCCCATAGCTCAAGGGTGAGCATAGGTCATCGACAACACTCTGCCATCGCACTCGGTTCTGGGCTGCTCGCTGAATGCCTGTCCAGTTGGTCCCCTGCCTCTTTATCTCTGCCTCAGTGTCTCGCCTCCAGCTGCTGCGAGGTCGGCCTCTCTTCCTTTTCCCAGGCGGGTTCCATGTCAGGGCTTGGCGTGTGGTGCTGGATGCTGGCTTCCTGAGAGTGTGTCCAATCCAGCCCCACTTCCTCCACAGAATCTGCTTGGCCACTGGTTGCTGTCCTGCTTGCTTCCATAGATCTTCATTGTTGATCTTCTCTGGCCATCTGATTTTGAAGATGCGCTTCAGGCAGGTGTTGATGAAGGTCTGAATTTTATACTGCAGTGCCTTGGTCATTCTCCAAGTCTCGCAGCCGTAGAGCAGAACCGACTTCACGTTTGAATTGGAGTCTATGCCATAGGATCTATATAAAGATACAAGTGAAAGGTGTTAACAGCCAGAGTGGTCAGTTCTACTGTCTAGTAGTTCAAGCATTGTCGAGCACATCAGTTCTGATAGAATTGTACATAACACTCACACGCTCATGCCACCCTACCACCCCCCCCCCCCCCCACACACACACATACACGTATTCAGGCACGCAACCACCTACGCACGCGTGCAAGGACAGCACACACACAGACACACAAACACAACACATCTCTCTCTCTCTCTCTCTCTCTCTCTCTCTCTCTCTCTCTCTCTCTCCTCTCTCTCCTCTCTCTCTCACAGACACACACACACACACACACACACCACACACACACACGCACGCACGCACGCACGCGCGCGCACACACACACACACACACACACCCGCGCGCGCGCACACGCACACACACACACACACACACACACACCACACACACACACACAAAGCGTGTGTGAGCGCGCGCGCGCGTGGCACGCACACACACACACATGCACACACACACACACGCGCGACCGTGCGCGCGCGCACACACACACACACACACACACACACACACAACACACACACACACATGCACACACACACACACACGCGCGCGCGCGCGCGCACGCACACACACACACACACATACACACATACAAGCGTGTGTGAGCGCACACACACACACACACACACACACACACACACACACACACACACACACACAGAGGGGAAAAAAAAAAAACCGCACGCACGCAGACAAATGCACATGTACAAACTCGGGTTCCAATCGGGAGTTGGGGCAGGAGATGGGGGGAGGCGGGTAGAGAGGAGGGGGGGGGGGGGGGGAGACAGAGTAGAGAATAGCAGTATCATACCAGTATTCAGACCGTGCTGCCATGTTTGGACAAATGGCATGTGTCATCTGCCCATCTCTTGAGAGCCAGGATCCCGTGCCAGGAATGATGACGCCGTGATTCGGTGAGAGAAGTGAAGAACTAATCTGACCAGGCGGTGACTGTCTGCATGGGAAATGGAGTTCGCTTCTGTCCCCTTCTTCTCTCTGTCTTCCTTCCTTTCTTTCATTTCCTTCTTTCTTTTAACGAGACAGGAAAACAAAACATGATAGAGGCAAGGCATCAGAAATTATACCGATAAATAGACTGTCAATCAAAGATGGCGGTGGATGACAGCAAGACATGCATCTTTGACGTGGCTGACATACCACGTTATCACATTCCATTTAAAGGAGCTGTCTGTTCTTACATTCGTTCAAAGGTGTTCTGTTGACTCTTGTCAATCCAGTTTCGAACAGGTACCAAAGGTGGCAGATTTGGCAGCCGTCTACTGAACGACTGGCAGTGTCTCAAGAAGAATCTAGCATATCTTGATCGGTTTTTCCATCATACATCATTCTGCTTCTTTAATGTGTCCTTGGACTGATTATGGGCACTTGCATTAATCCTCCGTTGTTGGGGTCAAATCCTACATAAAACAGAAGCCTGGTCGCTTACTCATGTTTATAATTGCGTAAGCGCATGCGCGCGCGAGTGCACGCGCGTGCACACACACACACACACACACACACACACACACACACACACACACACACACACACACACACACGCACGCTCGCACGCACGCACGCACGCACGCACGCAAGCACACGCACGCACGCACGCACGCACGCACGCACGCACGCACGCACGCACGCACGCACACACACACACACACACACACACACACACACACACACACAAAATCAAGCACGCACGCACACATCGCATGAGCAGTCTTACTTTAGCCGACAATAATAAAGCAAACCCAATGATATATGTTTAGAAACTAGGAATCTGGAATAAAATGGATTTTACTGATCCTGCAAACCACTATCAATTACCATGATCTAAGCGGACTAGTCTGGCACTCACAAAATGCTGCGGTTGTTTACTTGTTTGTTCGTTTTGTTTGTTTTGTTTGCTTGTTTGCTGGTTTATTTCTCCCCAAAATGTTATTAGATATATATATATATAATATTATATGATATATATATATAATATATATATATATATATATACATGATTTAATGCCTGGTTCACGATTGAAATGTCTAAAATCGTCAGAAAAAAAAAAAGAACAGAAAACATGAACAGGTGGTGACAGTGTATGTGATAGTGTACATCAGACCTCTATTTTACCAAAGACTTTTAATACTGTAAAAAAAACAAAACAACAACTAACATGTCAACAAGCTGGGTGGATCTTTCAGACAGGAAATGGTTAAAAAAAAAGAACAAAAAAAGAAGCAAACTGTACTGACGAAGAGCTGCACAAAGTTAACACATCGACCATATTAATCAGAGAAGAACTTGAGACTAATTCAAATTCATTCATGCAGTCAGAATCAAATTGGTTCAAAGATAAAAACTCCTACCATGGAATGCATGAATTGCCGTGGCACTGGCGAAAACTATCATAATATGAAAAGTGGAGAAGCCAAAATATCCTGAAAGGGATATCAGCATCAATGATGGTGGAACTTAAAAGCCATCTGAGCATTTAAAAGCCTCTAGCCAAACGAAGAGGTCTGTTATTTCACTGTTACTGTTGAGGAAGGGAAAGGGTGGGGTCGAAAGTAACGTGGGTGATCATAATAGGAATAGGATCCGTGTAAGTGCTGGCCAAAGAGTTGACTGATATACAGATATAGATATATAAAATGTTCCCTTCCAGAAATACTGTGTTGGTGAGGGTGTGTATAGGGATTCTAAAGGAATGGTGCCAGATAACTCATTTGACCAGTCACAGAGGCTATAAAGCTGGGAAGGTAAAATGATGGAGTTGTAGGGATAGTCTGGCAGTATCTTTCAAGTTATTTCAATAATGATGTTGGAATGTTATCTAAACCCAGAGTAGCTGAAGGGTCATTGTCTAGCGTCTGTTGAGAAAAGAAACCTGAAGTATGACAATTGTTTTATTTATCATATCAACCAGACTCATTCACTGCCATAACATCACAGCAGAGTATACCACTACTTGCACCCTTCCACCAATGTAGAGTATACCACTACTTGCACCCTTCCACCAATGCAGAGTGTACCACTACATGCACCCTTCCACCAATGCAGAGTACACCACTACTTGCACCCTTCCACCAATGTAGAGTATACCACTACTTGCACCCTTCCACCAATGCAGAGTATACTACTACTTGCACCCTTCCACCAATGCAGAGTATACCCCTACTTGCACCCTTCCACCAATGCAGAGTGCACCCCTACTTGCACCCTTCCACCAATGCAGAGTATACCCCTACTTGCACCCTTCCACCAATGCAGAGTATACCCCTACTTGCACCCTTCCACCAATGCAGAGTATACCCCTACTTGCACCCTTCCACCAATGCAGAGTATACCCCTACTTGCACCCTTCCACCAATGCAGAGTACACCACTACTTGCAACCCTTCCACCAATGCAAAGTATACCACTACTTGCACCCTTCCACCATGTTTCATCTAATGCCATGTTTCGTCAGTCAATTCCTCAAGAGCTACAAACCCGAGCAAAGGAATCATAACGCTGTGATTTCCAGAAAAAAGGCAGCACAAGTCTGATCACAGAGTGACTGTCTGCATCGGATTTGAACCAGTTCCTTTCCTTTTCCTTTCCTTTCCTTCCTTTTTGTACTCCCAGTTGTTATAGAACAGGAGTACTTCACAATGGGAACGAAGAAATGAGGTCTGTGTGTATGTGTGTCTGTCCGTGGTCAAAATGTGTTCCATTCGCTCCAGACAAAACTTCAGGGCCGATCTTTCTGAAAATTTGTAGGTATGTTCATTATGGGTCACGGATGATGCCCGATGTTTTATTGTACCAGAATAGCCGTTACTAAAGGCTATAATGGCCCCAAACGGGTTTTCTTCTTTATGGAAAATCTCAGTGACGAAATACATTATGAAGCATGTTTGATTGTGACGTGTTTTTTTTATTTGACAAATATCTATGAAAGTTCTGCATTTGTCGGATTTTAAAATAGCTTTAGATCTACTGACTGGTAGATCATGGATATTTTCGTAGTAAACGTGCTCTTAACATGTACACACGTATTCAAGATAAACTGGGAGTACGTTTATATGCTTTGCATCTTGTTTGTCCCTTTCAGTCTGTTTATATAAAACAAGACTACCAAATATGGGTGACGTCAGCATTTCAAACCCTACCAGTCAATAGGTTGGTATTAGCTGAGGGTGGCCCAAAAAACACCCAAGCACACAACATGTAGGTCTTTGGCATTGTCACATTATCACAGAAGCGATGTCTGCTTCTTCCTTCATTCATTAAAGAAAAGGATCTGTGCCTCTCTCAAGTGATTACATCTCAAAGATGCCTGGGTACTGAATGATGTTTACCAGCTAATTAAGTTTCTTAACTAGAATACACTATTTCGTTTACTTTGCCCAATGCACGTCTTTTCTTTTTGTGACTCTCTCTCTCTCTCCTCTCTTCTCCCCTCCCTCCCTCTCTCTCTCCTCTCTCTCTCTCTCTCTCTCTCTCTCTCTCTCTCTTCCTCTCTCTCTCTCTCTCTCTCTCTCCTCTCTGTTTCCTGTCTATAAATCTTGAATCCCTGACACTGGTTTTCTTCTCGCCACTTTCTGTTCCTCCCTATCAATGTCCACATGCTCGCATTCCCTGTCAGTCCTGTGCAGACGATCTGGAAAATATCATTTCCCTCAGAAGGCTGAACTCAGTCTCCACCCGTCAAGAACTGTTTGGAACTCTGGTTCAGTGTGTGAGACGCAGACTGGTACAAATCCAGTTTCTGGCACCATATCATCATGAAATGGTACTGGACAGGACTCTGAGAAAAGTAGGATGTGAAATCAGTTTCAGATCTTGGTTATTTTTTCTTCTTTTGTATGAACTTCTCTCTGTGCCTGTTTGTCTGTGTCTGTCTGTTTGTCTGTCTGTCTGTCTGTCTGTCTGTCTCTCTCTCTCTCTCTCTCTCTCTCTCTCTCTCTCTCTCTCTCTCTCTCTCTCCTCTCTCTCTCTTAGTCAGGCGTCGTGTTTTTTTCATGAATCTTATACCCTCTCCTATGGCTTCCATTCTGCCGTTTCTGTACCTCTCTATCATTCTCACACTTTCCCTCAGAAGTCTAACTCAATCTCCAACCCGTCAAAAGCTGTTTGAAGCTCCGTATCAATGACTGAGACTGATACAAATCACATTTCTGGCACTCTCAGGTTCATCCTGAAATGGTTACTTTGACCAGAACTCGCCTAGCAAAAGGTAGGCATTTTGAAATCTATTTTCCCCCCCAGATTTCGATTGGATAAAATGAGTACGTGAGGAATCGCCATAACATGGCAGAAGAAGGGAAATGATGGTCTACGTGAGGGTCAACAGTCCCACTATTGACTGATAAGGAATAGATAAATGCGTCACGATAAACACAATGCAACACCACACGAAGGCGCGGGAAGAAGAGACGCACGGTAGGGGAAAAATGCACAAACCACCGAATGGAGAAAAGAATAGCAAGACGCACGGTACACAACATCAACAACCACCACACAAGACAGAACAGGACACACACATTTAAACGTCGGTGAACGGGAAACATCACAATAACGATTGTGTAAAAGGAAGGGAAATGACGCACGGTGACGGGGAAAAATGCAACAATCCACACGAATGGAGAAGAAAGGAATAGAAAATGACGTCAAGGATAATACCAGGATGACAAGGGTGTGGTTCACACAGTTGAGCAATATATTCTTTTCCAAAGAATTTTTATTTTAAATGTAAGGTTGTTGTAGATGTGTATAGTGAAGTTTGACAATTTGTTTTTTTTTTTCCCGTAACGTATTTGATTAGACATGGCATTGTTGCGGGGAAAATAGAAGAAGAAGAAAGAATAGGGTGGAATCCTGCAACGAATATTGCTTCTGTCTACCTACAGATTAACAGAAGGGGGAAAAACTTACATCACATATGATTATTCGGCTCACATCGACCAGCATGAACTAGAATATAAAAATAAAATCAGTGCAAAGTATGCAATGTTCATGGTATTTCCGCCACATTGCTTGAATCGTCTACCTACCTTTCTCCTGACAGCAAGGACATCATGCAATGAATGATCGTGCCTTGATTTCAAGAAAGAGGTAGATACTAATCTGATCAGGCGGTGACTGTCTGCATCAGAACTAGATATCAATCTTTCATTCTGCATCCCCTTTAAAGAGGGTACCAGAAATGTGAGTGATGGCAGCAAGGCAATAAACAGAGAGAGAGAGAGAGAGCGAGAGAGAGAGAGAGAGAGAGAGAGAGAGAAGAGAGAGAGAGAGAGAAAAGAGAGAGAAGAGAGAGAGAGAGAGAGAAGACTAACTAGGCTGTCAATCAAGGGAGAGAGAGAGAGAGAGAGAGAGAGAGAGAGAGAGAGAGAGAGAGAGAAGAGAGAGAGAGTAACTAGGCTGTCAATCAAGGCTGGTGGCTGCTAACAGCCAGACCTGCTGCATGGTAGCGGGTGGCAGACTCACATAATCACATACAGGGGTTGTCTTTTCCTCCGTTCATTCAAAGGGTCCTGTCAGGTTCATGACACCTGCCGTCTCCATTTAAACAGATGTACTCCAAGATACTCTTGAGCACTGGACACAAAGGGACAGGGATTGGTCCTGCAAAGGGGTACAACTTCTGTCAGAAGCATTCTTTTTTTTTCTTTCTTGATTAAACTATGCTTTGCTATCCATGGTATGTGTATGATTTTTAGGAAGTGATAGATTGCATGGAGCAAGCTCATTATATGGTGACTGTTGACATCATTAGTTAACACTCACTCTCACACACACACACACGCGTGCGAGCGCGCGCGCGCGCGCGCGCCACACACACGCACGCACGCACACACACACACACACACAACGCACGCACACACACACACACACACACACGCACGCGCGCGCGCGCGCGCACGCACGCACGCACGCACGCACACACACACACACACACACAATGACGTTGGGGGAATTTTGAGCAGCAGAACGATTGTACACTGTCACGGTCGCTAAGCCGGACGGCCCTACCACCCCTACCCACGCCTATTACACACTAGAGCAGACAACACAGCACACGAACACAGCTTTACAATCATACGCACTTCTTTATTTCACACACCCACACTATGGCGCCACCCCTCACGTCCATCCACAACCACACACACTAGTATCCCACTTCTTCACTGACCCACACTGCCCTGATACGACCCTGAGAACCTTAATCTATACTAAAACACCAGTTGCGGAATATCACTGCGACCTAGGGACGCAGAGATAGCCCGCACACGTGGTGGCTAACTACTAGGGACAAGGACCAACCCAAGGGACTCTAATCTCTAACTACTACCACCCACACCTCTCCCCAGGACCCACCCTTCTCTTTTGACCCGGGACCACTACCGCACCGATCCCTGCGTCCCTAAGGGAGGCAACGACAAGTACCCTACACCGTGCTGGCCACTACGTCCCAAAAGGAGGCAGTAGCTAACATCCCTAACCCTATTGCCTAAAGCTACACCCCCTTCCTACCACAAAAACCTGACACCCCCCTCCTCCCCGGAAAGCTCTACTCCTCAGCACTGTCCGTGGCTCCCCCGCAGGCCGGCCTCTCCCTGAAGACTCTTCAACCCCGGCACTGACCGTGGCTCCCCCGCAGTCCGACTCTTCCTGAAGATTCTACACCCCGGCGCTGACCGTGGCTCCCCCGCAGTCCGACACTTCCCCCGCGCTGGGCACTACACCCACGCACACCCGACGCCCCCTCGACGAGTCCGGATCTCGGAAGGACTCCTCCTCCTCTGAAAGACCCCGCCGGACACTGAGGGTGAGGTAAGGCCGGGTGCAGCGCCCTCTCACAGGATGCCCGAACAGGGAAGAGCAACAGGTGGCCGAGAGAACTCCCGGAAGAGCAGCAGGCAACGGGAAACCGCCGCTCACCTGTCGGCACGCGGCAGTAGACTGCGGTGGTCTGGCCCCAGCCTCAGGACAGAGCAGGATACCTGCTGACAACTGTAGGCCACTACTGTAATGTTGCTACTACCCGAGTCATCAAGGCTCATAGGCTGCATGGTAAAGCTTTAACTCTCCATCTCCCTTGCCTACCTCCCACTCGGGAATGAGAGTGACCCCTTGAATTTCGAATACACCCCCATAACCCGTTACTTTGGGGTTATCAGATCCATTCCCTGCCAACCTTTACAACAGCAGTAAAACAATATTCTCTCTGAGCCAATCTACGCTATTACATATGAAATTATGAATCACACCCAATTCTTGGAGAAATAAAACCAATCTTAAACGATCCAACGCAGACTCCATGGGCATTCCTAGGAAATGCTAAATAGTTTAGGAAATGGGTGACTTCACCAGGAGATTGTCTCCTACCAATAATCCGTAGTAATTACACATCTTTGAAAAACAAACAAAAAAAAACTTATCAACTCTTAGCGGTTCACAGTTCTAGCATATTCATACAAGAGAATCGGCTCACAACCACAATCCTTCATATTCTTACCCCTCTTTGCACTGTCAATTATCATATATCAACACAACATGATTTGTTCGCCAAAATTTCCATCCAGCACCCCACTCTGTCATCTCTTGTCAGATAACCCAGTGGTTAATCCTTATTATGCCAACACAACCATACTTCATACAATATTACATGCTGCATATCCTCCGTTTTTACCCTATCAACTGCTGAGCTACCCGCCTTAAACTTTACCTCACCCTTCTTTCCGACTACTAAAATTCATACTGGGACTGTCTCCCTACAACCTAAGATACGTTTCTCCAACCCTATCATATGGACTCACTGTCCTGTACCAAATACATACGTCACAGATACAGTCCGCACGCGCACGACACCCGCGTCGAGAACCATGACTCGTAACGAAAGTGAAAAGACACCAATGTAAGTTGAATAGTCACGACCGTACTCCAGTATAAACCACTCGACTACCAATTAGCCTTGGCCCTACTGCACAGTTAACCGATTCCAATGCTGTGCAGGTCAACTCCGAAATCGTTAATCAATTTCAACGAACTACTACTATTTACAACTGAAATTGAGCACAATCCCTTTACGATTCACGCAAACACATCTGCACCCGACTCATACTATGATCCTCAACAAAATGCAACCTCGTATTTCCTTCTTACTGAACCCCCTGAAATTAACATTGACTAATCACAACCAATATCTACATCACCGTCCATCAACGGTTATATCGAACCCACATTGTCTAGCCAAACTGTCATGTGACAATCGCACCCAGGAACTAATATGTACACTACTTACAGAATATACAGAAAAGAGGTACCACAAACCGGCTGACAATAAGTTTCAATCACAGAACCAAGATGACATCATACCAGACAACCAGTATACGCAACAACCATAATACAACTAAACATAACAGACAACTACAGTACAACTCGCCATAATACAAGACAACATGACGAACAACACCACCATGAACCTAACAAATCACCAACCTGGACAAACAGACGTTCAACCACACCAGTTCTGCAACTGGCTGAAGTGGCTGCCAACAGAGACCACACAGACTCGGCACAGGCCAAGGGCACACCAGACCCGACGAGGACCTGGCCCTATGACTCGAAGTCACTCAGCTCAACTAACGGCGCTGCCGCCGCAACTACAAGGCGCGTCCACTCCGACGAACACCAGGGACCGAAGTGAAGCTACCCCAACGCATTCCGCCCTGGTCGGAAATCAAGAGAACTCTACTCACAACACAAAACAGCGATTGGTCAGAGCAGCGTATCCCTCCGCAGAGCTGACACGCCCGACCAACGGACTAGTTGCTCGTGGAACAACACGACAATTTACCACAACAACTCACAGACTTGACAACACCAACAACAGCCGATATCCTGCCCCGCCTTCTCTGGTGTAGAACCAAAGTAACAAAAGGGTAACAGTCGGAAACGGAACCAGCTCCCTCCTACCACTCCCTCCATAATGAAGACTGGAATTTAAGAATATTGTATGTCTTATTTCCCCAGCCCCCTACCTAGCCTAACCTTCCACCTTAACCAAAACCCCAAATCTCACACACGCACGCTCGCACACACACATATACACATATGCACACGCGCACACGCTCTCTATTTCTGAACTACCATTACTCCAAACACATGGACGGCTGATTTACTACCGCCGATCGTGACATACACAAAACATCTCGGGTGTTGATGACGTTAAAGCAGGGCTGGATGGAAGGGAAGAAGAGCCGGGGATCATCTCTCACATACAGCACACAGAAATCAGTGGAGAAAAAAAAAAATCTGATGGAGGGCAGAACAAAGCAAATGGAAGCAAAGACCAGAATCAGTGGATAGGCCCTAGAGTGATCGATATTGAACGATACTGACTGGATGACACGGGAAACGACTGAATGAAGCGCCAGCTGGCAGCTCTTCAGTCGGCACTACCCAGGTAGGCAGCCCGTTGTGTAAGCGAGTGTTGACTGAAAAGCGCTTAGAGCTTGGCCTCTAGCCGAGAATAGGCGCATATATAAGTATTCATTATTATTATTATTATTATTATTATTATTATTATTATTAGAGTCTGTGAAACTGTTAGACACTTTAAAAGCTGTTGTCGATTAGGATGGACCAGGAGCCTAAGAGAAAATGAAACCCAATACAAATCTGGAGTAAATACAGAACATATGCATCTCAGATCAAAGTTCATGACCTTTCACACAGCTGTGCTACACACTGTCCAGTATGCTTGTAAATCGTTGACTCTAAAACGGGGGCCGGAATAGCTCAGTGGTAGAGCGCCGGACTCGTCATCTTGGGGTTGCGGGTTCGAATCTCCGCCGGGCCGTTTCGGTACAGAGGGATTTTTCCCTCGGAGTTAACATTGGTTCTGACTCCATTTCCCATACAGTCCTTCGAATGAGACTATAAACCGAGGTTCCGTGTGTGAACGCACGCACAACATCTTGGACACATGTAAAATCCCAACACCAACTTTCGGAAGAGAAGGCCAGTTTGGCCGTTGGTATGGATGACACGTTATACATAGTATGCACCTTCCACGAAGTTGGAGTATGGCTGTCTTAATGGCAGGAAGAAAAAACAGTCAGACACACAAAACTCCACTCCTTATGCAGGGAGTGTCCGCAGGAGTATCAGCCTGCGTAGGCAGAAGAAGAAGCTGACGCTAAACAGACAATTGCAAGTGGTGAAGATTTCATGCTTCGTAAGTGCGCTGAGCGTGTACTACATTAACCCTGTCACAAATCATTAAGTCAGAGTAAAAATTAAAAAAAATAAAATTAAATTAAAAAAAAAAAAACTCAGTCACATAGAAGATCCGTTGACTTACAATGAAGTAAGAAAGCTGAACTGGTACGAGTATATGACAAAATCATGAACACTCTTCGAGTCTTTTTTTCCACAGGAACGGTACAGGGCAAGGGGAGATAGGGCAGAGAGAGAGAGAGAGAGAGATAAACGAAGGTGTAGAGCGGCGGCAAAGCTGCTGGATGATCCAGGAGCAGCCTTGCTCCAATCCCGAGACCTCCCTACCGCTGCCAGGCACACACGCACAATCGTAACAGAGAGACCTGATCAAGCCTACATTACTGAAGTGCTACCATGATCCTAATAGATTCTACAGTTGCTGACTGTAAACATCTATATGTGTAGGGGCGAAATCTGGAACCTCACAACCTAAAGAAGAAGCCTTTCTATTCTTCTTCTTTGTATGACTCTCTCTCTCTCTCTGTCTCTGTCTGGCTGTCTGTCTGTCTGTCTGTCCTCTCTCTCTCTCTCTCTCTCTCCTCTCTCTCTCTCTCTCTCCTCTCCCTCTCTCCCTCTCCCCCCCCCCCTCTCTCTCTCTCTCTCTCTCTCTCTCCCTCTCTCTCCCTCTCTCTCTCTCTCTCTCTCTCTGATCATTCCATTCTTCTAAAGAAACTATCTGTCTACTTGAACCATACCCCGACAATCTCATTGTTCCAATCATACTTGAACAATAGGACTCAGTATGTGGCGCTTAATGGCAAAACCTCCACTTCAGACTTTGTCAGACATGGAGTCCCACAGGGCTCTGTACTAGGCCCTCTACTATTCTGCATCTTCATCAATGATTTACCATTGTCCGTATCAGATAAAAAGGTCACGACAGATTTATGTGATGATGACTCGTCGCTCCAAACGAATGGTAGTGATCTACAGACAATAGAAACTTCTCTCCAGGAAAGTCTAAACGACGTGTCAGACTGGTGTCATTCAAACTCAATGGTCATACACCCAGCCAAAACCAAATCTATGATTATAGCTACCCGCCAAAAACACCAGTTGACTCCTCTTTGCCTAAAACTTCAGTTGAATGGCACTTCTATCGAGCAGGTAGACGAGCATCGTGTTTTAAGGTTAACGATAAAGAATTGAAATGGCAATCTCATCTAAATAAGGAATGCAAGGTAGTCTCAAAACACCTTTTCCTGTTATCTCAATTAAAGCGCTACGTCAACAGTAATGTGCTTAAACTTTTCTTCAATGCACACATAATGTCACGTATCAATTACGCCTCAACAGTGTGGGACGGCAGTAGTGACGTCCACAAAAAAGGCTGAATTCTCTCCATAGATGGAGCAAAGCTACTCCATCCAGCTGTATCTCTAACAACAGACGAAAAACTAAAAGCGCTGAACATACTTCCTCTGAAGAGGCAATTGGAATTCAACAAGGCATCATTTATGTTTACAATCTTGACAGATACTATGCCATGTTATATCAATGCCCTTTTTACAAGATCGAACAGCTTTTCTGGCTCGACGAAATTCCTTCTTCCCTACCCACGCATTGATCTATACAAAACAAGCCTAGCTTACTCTGGACCATATGTCTGGAACTCACTTCCACCGAATCTACAAAACATGAATACTTTAAAACTTTTCAAGGAACATTTGCATAAACATTTTATGTCTCAGTAGTTAAATTATTCGATTACAATGATTAGCGTCCATTCGCTAAATCTTCTGTGAACCATACTTTGAATAAATCGTCTCAACATAAAACCTACTCCGTTAAAATCGCTCATCCCCACTCCCACTCTGTCTACCATCCCTTTTCTCCTCCCCCTACCTACCATCTCTCTTCCCCACCCTCCTCTGACCTCTCTCTCTCTGTAGTTTTTGTTTGTTTGTTTGCTTGTAAGTTTCCTTTTGTTTTACCATCCCCCATCTCATTAGTGCTTTTATGAATAGTTTGCTTATCATTGTAGAATTAGATTATCATGTTGCTATGTTAAATTGTCTGTATGAATGATATGTGCTGAAATAATGTATGCTTGACAAGGACAGATTGTAAGACTAGGCTTTGGCCTAAAATCTTCATCCTTGGGTATTAAAGATCAATCAATCAATCAATCAATCTCTCTCTCTCTCTCTCCTCTCTCTCTCTCTCTCTCTCTCTCTCTCTCCTCTCTCTCTCTCTCTCTCTCTCTCTCTCTCTCTCTCTCTTAACATATGTGTTATTCAAGACGCACCCACCATCCTTCATCCTGATTTTCACCCCATCATTCTCTGTACCTCTCTACCACTCCAAGTCTTCCCCGACCAGACGGTCTGGAAAATGTCTGGTACCCCAGAAGTCTAACTCGATCTCCAAGCTGTCAGGAACTATATGAAACCCAGGATCAATGGCAGAGACGGGAGACTGGTACAAATTCAGTTGGTGGCATCAGTAGTCACGAAAATAGTACCAGACACCTCGGAAGTGGATATCAAATGGTTTAAGATTTCTGTCGGTAATGTATAAGACCCGCCACATACTGGGAAAAGGGCATTCGGTTCTTCAGTCTGGGAGCTTTACTCACTTTTCGGGTCTGTCACTGTTGGCGCTATAGTGATGAGGTACACCGAACACATTGTGAAGTCTTGATATGGACAGTTCTTAAGTAACCATATTCTTCAACGGATAAAAGTTGACAGATTGTGGTCCAAACTTCGACACACTGCAGAGAAAATCAAGGGAGAATTAAAACAGTGAAGATGACATTGGAGTGGTAAGAGACGCAGACTGTAAAAGACTGAACAAAACATACTTCTCTAAAGTTCTTCATACTTCTCTGTACAGTACACTTTTAGAAATGCCACATTTATGGATTTAGATATGGGAGTATCTCCTCTGTCTGGACAGAGCGTATGGGGAAGATACTGCGGAATAAAAGGATTAAAGGATGGGAAGGAGATTCCTCTAAATTCATTACAACCGTTATATCTGTAGAGGTGTTGGAATTTTTCAAATCTCGTCAAAATCATTGATAAACTGAATAGGCATTGTCAGTGCTCCTGACAGAGGAAAAAAGGTTTTTCATACTTTTCATACTGGGAACTGAGATCTCGAAGACAAGTTCCCAATTTACATTCCACGGTGTACACATGTATACATATACATCAGTAGAATGGCCATCGTGGGTTTTTTTTTTATCTCCTAGCGACCTACTTAGGAGCTTAAACTTCATAATCAAACCTACATCATCAGCGATGTGTATGCAGTTTTGCAACAAACCCCACACTGACAGGTGGCAACACCCTTTCCTTGCAGACCAGGTCGACGGGAGAACTGATTATTCGACTCGTACTATTAGTCAATGTTGATAAGCATGACAAAAAAATGTAAATAATATTATATCAATACTCACACCATTTTCCATCAAGCGGCATGCATCATTTCCAGTATTTTAAGAATAAGGATCCCGAGTTGTGACTTTGGATGAAAGAATTGAGAGTAAATCTGATAAGATGGAGACTGCCTGCATTAGCATAACATTTCTTTCTTTCTTTTATTCCTCCTAAAGAGGGTTCCAACACTTGGTGATTGTCAATCAAAGATGGCGGCTGGTAGCAACCAGGTATGTAGCATGAAAGTGGCCAGTATATCACATAAAACATAATAATTATCACATTATATCAGAAATGCGTTCTCTGTTTGTTCTTCCATTCTCTCGCAGACTCGTGACACCCACTTCTTCCGTTCTATCAGGTGTGTCCTAAAATACGTTCGGCACTAAAGGCATCTGTCTGCAAACAACGTTTAGTTTCTGATCAAAATCAAACAGCTAAGTCACGTTATGTGTACAACTTGTGTGTGTTTGATGCATGTGAGGTGAGAAATTGCTTGAACAAACCCAGGCACGTTAATAGTCTGCATCACAAGT
>CM031621.1:62772581-62787581 GCA_018398815.1 Conus ventricosus
TCCCTAACGTACTTAGGTCTCTTCTATCTCCCAGAACCACGTTTTCTCTCGTCCTTTCTCTGTCCTGCTCATTCCTCTACTCTCTCTCTCCTCTGCTCTCTCTCTCTTCCTGGTGTTGTTCTCTCTCACGTTGTTATCCCTCTGTTTATATAGGAGGGCAAACATTGGATTCCCCTCCGGGCCTTGCTTTGTCCACGCTGCTTCTTCTATCCCCTAGTTCCACAAGTTACCCTGAATTTCTCCATTCGGCTTCATTCTCCACACTTCAGCATTTACACACACACCCCTTCCTATTTGCTTACGCAGGGACATACACTTAGCCCCAGATTGACATCGATTAATTCCGCCCCGACTTCGGTGGTTACTCAACACAGTTAAATTATCTTAAGGTGCGCTTACTACAACCTCACACGCATTCAACCAGCCTGACAGTAGAACCTACACAGTGAACCACGGCAATACCCATCTGATACGAGTCACTGACGATACAAAAGAACCTCAGCTGAATAAGTGTCCAGCGGCTCGTAGTGGTTACATCCTTCCCCTTTCGCCACTTGGGCCCCCCCCCCCCCTAGGTCCCGAAACTCTCTCCTAGGTGTGGGTGTCTTCTGACACACTTCGGCCGTGGGCGGTGGGTTTACGTTTACACTGGTAATGGTCTAATTACCGATTGTATACCACGTTATACACAATGTCCCTTTGTCTCCCAAGCGTCATATGACTTTTGTGAGAGGTTTTCTCGGGCTCCTTGACAATTCCCCAACTCGGAAGTACGATGCCCTGCATTGACTAAAAATTAAACTGTCAAGGAAGGATGAAACTCTTAATTTTCAAATTTCAACCAGGCTTATATCGGCATCTATAAAGCCTACTTACACAGTGTATACGCAAGAAGATTTGTCTTGCAACGAAAATTATAGAGTAATATCAAGACTTACACACTATCAAAGCAAATTTCATCATATAGCTGAAATCTCCTCCAGTCTTATGTCGTGCGTGGCCGTATAAATTTATGTTTTTATTCGGAAATTTCTCTCCCCTTCTCGTTTTTCGTGGCAGGCAACAGCCACGTCTCGCCAGTAACGCACTGCATAGACACTCGCACACCCTCAAACCAAGACTTTTAGCACAACCATTTTTTTTGCCTACGTCCGTCACATCTTTCTTCACTCTTCTAACCCTCGTTGTAGTTACGCTTTGACATGTGTTGCTATCCGCACAGGAAACCGCCGCTGATTTCACCAAGGATTCCGGGCCAGTTGTATTCTCGCGGCACTGCATTTTGTGTGGCCTTCTTACGAGATGTCCACGATGGCTGACGTTACATGTCCTTGTCGAAACTTCAACGCCTTTCATGCATTTGGCCTAGGATCGACAAACTGCTTCTTTGTTTTTCCCGAACGCCGATTTGAGTAAAAGTTCACGGTTACAATATTGCCGTTGGGTCTAACTCGAAACCGATGGTGCCTCGTTCACTCCTTTCTTCTGTCCTATGTGAGCGAGCCTAAACATTTTCCTAAGCGTAGTAGTCGCCCCTTTTGTTTCACTCGCTATGTGAGAGGGGTTGGCTCTAACGGACACGATCCATTGCGTTCTGGTGTGTTTGATGCTGGGGCTGTTTCTCTCGTGATTCTGTTCCCTGATGAATAGAGAAGTCAAGGGTTTGGGTTTTCGTACACGTGCACCTGAAATGTTTCCATATACCCAATTCTTTCGGGCTCGGCTTCGGTACTGCCAAAGCCTGTTTTAACGTAATCCACATATTGATTGGTTTTTGTATGTAGCATTAAACACCTGGGCCGTTTCTGAATTCTGCTACTGTTCATCTATTTGTCTGCACCTCTGTGTTTTCCTGTGAATTGTCCATTCTTAATACGGACTCCTTCACCATTACGCCTGTTGGCAACCAGAGTCTCTATGACTTCATACCATAATTGTCCCATACTCTGCCTTTGTGACATCCCATTGTTATTGCACTGAATCTGCGAACACACAGCACTAATCCAGACAAATATACACTGTCATCTTGTTCTCTTTTTCTACCTGCCTCTCTCTTGGCCTGATCCTCTGTGCTGCAGCTTTCTGTGACTTAAATTACAATACCTAGCCAAAGTGCCCTGTCTTATTGCACAGAAAACAGGCTACGCTCATTTCCTTGCCACGTGGCTATGGGTTTTCACCCTTGTTTGCTCAACGTGACCGCTGGGGCCTACGGTGTGTACTGCTGACTCTTGATCGTGAGTCATGTGATGGCCCTGCTATCCTCTGAAATGTTGTTCAGGGATCGACTCTTGGTTCTGGCCTTATTTTCACGCCTCGCGTCCCGTGTTATGTCTCTGCTGTCTCAAGTAACTCAGCTACTGTGGTTTGATCCTTTTTTCCTTATGTGGATTGATGAGGCCCGTCCCACCAACCATAAAGTATCTGTTCCTTCTGCACCAGTGTCTTGAGGCTTCAAAATCACGGTATATCTCTATGTCCTACCTTGTGTTGAAATAGTGATCAGTCTTAACACCGATATGTGTGGTATGCTCACCTGTACGATCTCGCCTCGCGAAACTTTCGCTAAAACCTTCTTCTGTCAAATCATTATTGCCTAGTACTGCTTGTTTCACCTTGTCTAATTCTATATGAACACATTTGGGTTGGGTGGAAAATGTGGGTTTGGGTACGCACGAACCTCGTCAACAGGGCAGGCACTGGATTATGCAAAGTCATCTTTCGGGCCAGCACTCGTGATCGGCAAATTGATTCACAATCAGCTGATATAGCTTCGATCGAATCTCCCTGTTATTCTCTGAACTGTGGGAGTTTAGGTCTAGGGTGCGCAACTTAGTTCTGGCGGCATACTGACTCAGAACTGGTGTTCAATTTCTCACTACGATTTTCAGTGTTATTCTTTCCATCTCAATTGTAGTGGTCTAAAAAATCTCTGATTACGCTTCTGCTCTACGCTTGGCAAGCTGAACTCTAGCATCGCTTTTGCTCTGGCAGCCTGCTACTCTCTGCATCTGCTCTAGCTTCGCTGCTCTCTATGCATTCTGCTCTTGCTCTGGACTCTGTGCGCTCTCTGAATCTGCTTTAGCACTTTGACTCGCAGAAGTTTCAAGTCTAAGTCTATCTGCTCAGCTTCTGAGTTTCTTTTGACAGCGTCGGAGCTGTTCTTTTCATACTTCCTTCTTTCAGCCCTTTCATCTCTCTCAGTCTTCTGCTGAGTTTCATATGACATCTTCGCCTGTTAATCTCATGTAGATCCCAGTTTCTCCCCTAAGCTAATCAGTTTCTTCATATGGGGCAGTATAACTTCTTCAGCCATTTCTTTTTTTCGATATGTGTTAGCACCACTTAAAACAGGTTACGCTTTTAGACCCGGAAAAGTCAGTACACAGTTATTCTACGAATCGTTATGAGTACACAAACCAGTGGTTGCGTTCCTAAACTCTAAGGAGCCTTAAAATACTTAATTCACAGTTTATGTGTGAGTGAGGACTTGAAACATTGTTATTCGTTTCTCTTGAACGACCTTTGATTAATAACAACCCCCTACACACAAGTCATCTACTCAACACTCAAAGAATAATAGGAAATAATTAGAAGGAGCTATATAAATTGCCTTTAAGTGTCGCGTCGCACAGTAATACTCTAGTACTCATCCTTTGTTTCCTTCCTGAAACTATATTTGGCATGGCAATCTGGCAGGGCTCGCCACTTTGTCCATGGACGGGGGGAAATCGTGATTGGTATTGCTTAAGTGCACTACTGTTGATGTATTATTAGTCAGGCTTAAAAACACCATGGTATCGTTGCACTTCATACAGCAATGCACTCTATTGCGCACACCTAAACATTTACTCTCTCTGGGTTATGGGTTGTCAGCATTCGTTTCTCTTCTAACACGATGGTGAACAAGGAAATTACATTTCTTGCTACTTATAATTTATTCTTTGTTCAATTCAAATCTAACACAATGAATATCAATACATAAAGATCAATATACATCCTAATCCCGGGGTTATAATGAATTGACTTCGTACTGGGCCAGGTTTTCACACACACTACCCACGCTTTAACACCACTCCACTGTTCTTGAAATAAGTCTCTTTCACGTCTCCTTAAGCATGCTTGATGGTGATGCCCTTGGTTGATGCTCCAGCTTCAGGGACTGGTCTTCGTGGTCGCTCTCTGGATCTCGACGTCGAAACTACTTCTTCTTTCGTCTTCTTCAACCACCTCTGGGTTTCAATTTCAGTTTGTCTGTTCTTCACCACCTCTGGGCTTCAAATTAGTTTCCTTCTCTTCTGCTTGTCTTCACCCTAAGGACTTAGCTGTCCTCTTCTTTCTCACCCAGTACCCACGTTTCTCTCGACCTTTCTCTGTCCTGCTCAACTCTCTCCTCTCATTATCCTATGCCTTCTCTCTCTCTCTCACATGGTTGGTGTTCTCCTCTCATCGGTGGTTCTCCATACAGTTTATATTGGGAGGGAAACAATGGTTCCCCTAGGGCAAATGCCTTTGTCCACGCTGCTTCTCTTATACCCCTAGTTCACAAGTACCCTGAATCTCCATTCGATACATCTTCCACACTTCAGCATTTACAACACCCCTCCTATTGATAGCAAACTCCACACTTTGCCCAGGATGGACATCAGAAATTTCACGCCGTAGTCGGTGGTTACTTCACCCCACAGTAATTTTCTTAGGGAGGGCGACTACAACTCCCCACGCATTCAACCAGCTGACAAAGAACCAACACAGTGACCAACGGCTAAATACATCTGATCGTGGTCACTGACCGTTTATAATGAACTCTGCTGACTAAGTGTCCAGCGCTCGTATGGTTATAATCCCATTCCCCCTTTTCGCCACTGGGTAGGTCCGAAATCTCTCCTAGGTGTTGCGTTGTCATCTGACCACTTTCGGCCGTGTGCGATGATTGGTACGTTTTACCCTGGTTAATTGACGTCTATTACCTTTTTGTATACCCGTACAATCGTCCCTTGTCTCCAAGCGTCTAAGCCTTTTGTGAGAGGTTCAACTACTTGGACACTTATCCTTCGGGCCACCGTCTGTTTTTGTGTGCAAGGAGAACGAGTTTATGTTGCGAGCGTGCGTCTACGCATGATTTGTCAGTTCGGATGCGTGGTTGGAGATTTGTGTTATTTTGAATGTGGCTATAAAATGTGAAATTTTGCCATTGTATTTTTTATTTGAAAATGTGGGGCAGTTATTAAAGCGGAGGGGTGCGCTTGTGTTGTGTATTCTAAGAAAGGAATTGTTAAACTGTGGTAGTGAGTGAAGGGTGAAGATAATTATTTTGGTTTTATAAGCCTGTTGTTTTATGCAGACTCTTTTACTGCTTTCGTCGTGACGAAAGACTGTATCGAAAATTCCTGAATTTGATTGGTTTACTGTGTTATTCTCAGGTCTGTGTTGAGCTGGTTGTTGGTGGTGTATTTAGTAGGGACATCCCATGCCATCCATGCGAGTGCTGTTAGGGATTTTTAACAAGCATGGGTCAGATTGTACTGACCGGAGGGGTTCCAGTGCCTTCTTTCCCTCCCTTTATTCTCTCCGCCTGCTACGTTTTCCCCCCCTCCAGGGGGGGCTTCACCCTCGGATCTGGATGGGTTGGTGCACTCGCGTGAGTTGGTGGCCAACGCTCTGGTCTGGGGGCCACACTCTGGTTGGGACCGCGGACTGGTTGGTGACATCGTGCTGGTTGAGGCCAAGCTCTGGTTGGGGACCGCGGTTCGGTTGGGGCCACGCGTGGTTGGAGGCCGTCTGGTCGGGACCCAGCGGACTGGTTAGAAAAGCACGCGGCCGTGGACTTTGGCCGGGCCAATGATCCCCGTCCGGACCTCCAGTTACAAACGCCGTTTCCCCCCCCCCCCCCCCCCGGGACGCGCTCTTCACTGCCTGCTTGTGCGTGTTCAGGGTGCCCGGCCTGATCGACTCTTTTCAATGAACCGATCACGTTTGGAGCACCTAGTGCGACAGGGTGCCTCCCTGCTGACTTTGGTGAGGCAGGGGTGTGGAGGCAATCCATGGTGTGGGTAGGGATCGGAGCTGGAATTGTTTATTTATAATTGTGTTTATGGTCATTTGTGTTGAAATGCGGTGATTGTGATTGTGTACGTCGTATGGTGAAATGTTTATTTATAATTGTGCATTGGTGGTGTGTGTTGGATTGCTTGATTGTGATTGTGTATGTTGTGTGTGTTGGATTGCTTATTTATGACTGTTGTAGGTGGGTGTGAATAAATTGGGGTGTGGTATTCGTAATCTTTATTGGGTGGTCTCTTGCGGGGCGTTGTGAGGTCAGTCACTCCCTTCACTCCACCCTCTGACGATACTGTCAGGGCAGACCACAGGGTCGTCGTGGTCATAAAAGATCTTCATCTTCATCATCAATCTTATATCATCATCTTCTTCATCATCATCTCATCTTTCTCTTACTCTCTCTCTCTCTTCTCTCTCTCTCTCTCTCTCACTCTCTTCTCTATCTCTCTCTCTCTCTCTCTCTCTCTCTTTCATCTCTTTGATCAACAACTCCACTCGGATTCAGATTAGTGATAAATCATCTAAAGATAAATTGACGATAAGGAAAAATGATTATGAGGATAACAAAGTGGCAATTTTTGTCGAATAGTGAAGATGAGCTACTCGTTTTCTTTCGAGCGGAAGCATTACGCATTACTTTGAGATATATATCTATCAAAGCATTTAAAGGCTAACTGGTCCAACCGAGGTAAAGTGCCGACATTTATTGTGTTGTGAGGAAATCAGAGTCATTCGTGATGTAGCCATGTATATCTTTTTATGCACGAGGCACATGGAAGGAAACATTTTATTGCTGCCAAATTTAAGTTGATTCCTATCATACACCTGTTTGGATAACCACTACATGTTTACGTGTACTATGTTTACAGGCTGGAGGCCTAATCTTTTACAACATTGTCATTGTCATCCCCCCCTCTCTCTCTCTCTCTCTCTCCCCCTCTATCTCTCTCTTCTATCTCTCTCTCTCTCTCTCTCTCTCTCTCTCATGAAACATGTTTTACTTTTTCTTTAAGCTCGTCCGTCTACTATGATTCTATCCCATTATCCTCTGCTACCTCTCTATCCACTATCTATTCTCTCATTCGTCGGCAACTCCACCAGGTGACTGAAATCCGTTCCCTTTCCTTCGGAAATCTAACAGACCGCGGGGGACTTTTAAACCTCGAATGCTCAGTCATCAGTTCGTATGCGGTTAATGGTGTGATGGGACATTAAGAAGTAGGGACACCGAAATGTTTTTTACTTGTATACGAGACGCCTTGCCTGGACAGGGAGAACTGTGAACGTTATCCTGAAAATTTTCCCCCTTTTCTCTTTCTTCATTGACGCTGTAGTGGACCACGGATGCCGAACGCCACTGTTGTTTTGATAATAGACATTGTCTTTTAGGCTATTCTTTTGTGATAAGTTGAAGTCCCTGGTTGTGATCTGAAGCTAGGACAAACAGCAGCAGCAGCAGCCGCGCGTAAGTAGCGCAGACAGCTGCTGCAAGGCAGCAGTAGTTGTGTATAGTAGTAGTAGTAGCAGCAGCAGCAGCAGCGCCCAGCAGCAGCAGCAGTAGTAGTTGTTGTAGTTGATAGTAAGTTAGTTAGTAGTAGTAGATAGTAGCAGCAAAAATTAAAAAAAGTATTTGAAGAGAAACCCCGACACTTGATTTAATAATGTACGTGCTTTCCTGGCAAAACTATGGATATTACATCCGGGTACTATTATCAATGAACGAAGAAAGCAGCAGCTGTCTCAAATCAAGAGGAGAGGAGAGAGAGAGAGATGAGCGGAGAGAGAGAAGATGAGAGAGAGGTTGAGGGAGGGAGTGAGAGAGAGAGAGAATGGCAATGACATGACAAGATGTATTGACTTTAGTTAAAAAAACTATGATGCAGGGGGATTGCAATACTCTACAATAGTAGGAAATGCGAGTCGAAGAATAAGGCGTACAACACAGAAGCAAAATGAAAAATACAATAACCTAGAAAATGTATGAGAGAGAGAGAGTGAGAGTGAGTGTGAGAGAGTGAGATCGATCGAGAGAGAGAGTGAGAGAGTGAGGAGACCGAGATCTAGACGGTGAGAGAGATGAGATGAGGAGAGAGAGAGAGACGGGGAGGGGGCGACTACGAATTGACCTTCTTACGGTGTGTAAGCTCCATTGTACAGACATTAATCTTTTTCATTAAATGATCGCAAGAGGAAACTGGCAGAAATATCGATATTCATCAAACCCCTTGACCCGGGGATCTGTGGCGGTTTAATAGCGCAGATAATAGTCTAGAACGTGATTTATTCGTCCCATGAGAACAAATGATCATGGAATTATGCGAGAGAGAGTGAGAGAGGAGAGAGAGAGAGTGCACTACGAACGAGGAGAGGAGAGGAGAGAGGAGACATGAGAGACGAGTGAGAGTGAGAGAAAGAGAGAGAAAGACAGAAGACAGAACAGAAGACAGACAGACAGACAGAAGAAGGGAGCGAGGGACGTGAGGGAGGGGAGGGAGAGAGGGTCAGAAAGAGAGAAGAGAGAGACAGAGGTCAGAGAGAGAGAGAGAGAGACAGAGAAGAGGAGAGATACACAAGACAGGACATCCAGATAGACAAAAACAAAAAGAACAAATCAGGCAATCAAAAACAGACAGACAGAACAGGCAGACAGACAGACAGGACAGCAGACTGACAGACAGGACAGGTGACCGAACAGACAGACAGGCAGACAGACCGACAGACAAAAATAACAGCCATGAAGACTCAAAAGACGGAAAGAGAGAGAGAGAGAGAGAGAGAGATTGAGAGGAGAGAGAGAGATGAGAGAGAGAGAGAGGAATAAGAAGAGAGAGTGAGAGAGAGGAAGAGAGAGGCATGAAGAGAGAAGACAGTAGCAGAACAACCAGAATAGCAAGAAGAAGACACAGGTACATGATGAACTGTGAACAACGAAAAAGTCGCGGCGGACGAATGAGTTCATATTTCAGGTTGAAAACTTTTTTAATTAATTAGCAGACGAATTTATGGCAGGAGGGGACAAACGTTTAACCTACGCAGAGAGAGAGAGGAGAGAGAAGAGAGAGTAGAGGAGAGGAGGCAGAGAGAGAAGAAGTACGAGAAGCGAGAGAGAGAGAGAGAGAAAGAGAGATAGAGAGAGACAGACAGAACAGATAGACAGAAAGAAAGTGGGAAGAGAGAGAGGAGTGCGAGACAGAGGGAGGACAGAGGGAGACAGACGGGCGGGAAGGAGAGAGAGATCAATACCAATATCTTCAGAGACGAGATAGCAGAGATTAATCGGGAATTCTGATTTATCTTTTAAGATCATGAAATTAAAGTATCCGGCAGAGAGAGAGAGAGAGAGAGAGAGAGAGAGACAGAGAGACGTGAGGAGAGAAGTATGAGAGAATGAGTGGAGAGAGGAGGAGACGAGAGAGAAGAGAGAGAGAGAAAGAGACACCAGATATCAATACCCATCATCGGCAGACCGAGATGCAGAGAAATAATTGGAATCTTGATTTTTCTTTTAAGATCAGAAAATAATGTTATTCTTGGCAAGAAGAGAGAGAGAGAGACGAGATTGATTTGATGATTGATTGATTGATCTTTAATTCCACATGGTATGAAGATTTTAGGCCAAAGCCTAGTCTTACAATCTGGTCCTTGTTCTGCATACATTATTTCAGCACATATCATTCATACAGACATTCAACAATAGGAACATGATAATCTAATTCTACAATGATAAGCAAACTATTCATCAAAGCACTAATGAGATGGGGGATGTAAAAAAAGAAACTACCCAGCAATACAAACAAACCAAAAATACAGAGAGGGAGAGGTAAGAGGAGGGTGCGGGGAGAGAGAATGGTAGGGTAGGGGAGGGAGGGGAAAAAGGGATGGTAGGACAGAGTGGAGTGGGGATGAGCGGATTTTAACGGAGTAGTTTTATGTTGAGGACGATTTATCCAATAGTATGTTCACAGATGACTTTAGCGAAGGGACGCTAATCATTGATAATCGAATAATTTAACTACTGAGGACAAAATTGGTTTTATGCAAGTTGTTCCTTGAAAGGTTTTTAAAGTATTTCATGTTTTTGTAGATTCGGTTGGAAGTGAGTTCACAGACATTTGGTACAGAGTAAGTAGGCTTGTTTTGTTTTATGATCAAATGCGTGGGTAGGAGAGAGAGACGAGAGCGAGAGATGAGAGAGAGAGGAGAGAGATGAGAGAGAGACAGAGAGAAATGAAAGTGAGAGCGAGAGAGTCAGAGGAGCAAGAGAGAGAGGGAGAGAGAGGGAGACAAAGGGACAGTTTAACGAGGAGAGAGATATGAAGAGATGTGAGGAGAGAGAGGTGAGGAGAGAGAGAGAGAGAGGAATCGAGTGAGAGATGAGAGAGAGGAGAGTAGTAGTTGAGAGAGAGGAGATGATAAAGGGAGAGATGGCACACACACACAACACACACTCACACACACACACACACACACACACACACCGAACTCACGCACAAGCTAGGAAGCAAAACACATAGGATTGCGTCCCGTTCTCTCAGCACATCTCTGACGAGGTTCTGGCAAGGGCCGATCCTGCTAGCATTATCCGTCTTCAGGCCAGGGACTTGGATGTCCAACGCCTACGACAACTTGTGGATCGTCCCCTCAGTCGGCCCGACACGCCAAGGTGAGCTTCAAGCTCCACAAGGGGATCCTTTTTAGGGTTTTCACTCAGGCAGATCGTGTGGCCAAACAGCTTGTTGTTCCCCAAAGCCTGAGAGAGTCTGTCTCCGGCAGGCCCACGATTCCCCCATGGCAGGTCATATGGGCTCCAAGCGGACTCTCGAGCGAGTAAGACAAGACTTCTTTGGCCAGGGATGAACTCACAGGTTAGGCAGTACTGCCGCAGTTGCGATGTCTGCCAACGGACAACGCCTAAGGGTCGCTTGAAGCGTGTTCCCCTGGGTCAGTGCCACTGGTTGGGGAGGCATTCAGCAAGGTTGGGGTCGACCTGGTGGGACCCATTAATCCTCCATCCGATCGCGGTCACCGCTACACTTCGGTAGTGGTAGAATCTGCGAGTCGATACCCAGAGGCTGTCCCGCTTAGGACTATCGATGCCCCTACTGTTGCTGAATCTCTCAGGCAGATTTGGACGCGCACTGGCGTGCCCAAGAAGAAGTACGGCCGGAAGTTTGTACTGGAGAGCGATCATCATCCTCTCCAGTGCCTGGACCGGATCCGGCCAGTCAGTCGTCGACTCATGAGTTAGGCAGTGGAGCTGCAGAGTCATGCGTTCACTTTCCGTCATATCAAGGGTTCCTGTAATACGGATGCTGACTATCTTAGCCGAGCTCCGTAGTTAGCATATTGGAAAATCAGTCAGAGGGACACCTCCCCTCAACCAGGGTTATATCCCTTTTTGGTCTCTGTATCAGGTGTAGTGACAGTTGTCACTTCAGTGAGGTTAACGGTAGTGAATCACCAATGGTTCGGATTGTTACTTTCATGGTTGGAAGGTTTGCTTAGTTGTTTGATAAATGTAGTATTATGTATTTCCCCGTGTGATTCTATCGTGGAATGTTTGTATTGGATTCATCGTACTCTGTCGATCACAGAGAGTTGGGTTCGGTCCCATTGTTGTGAAGTTGCACATGCGACAAGGTTCAAAGGAGCACTGTATCTCAGAGAAACAGATGCTTTTAGAAGGGGGGTTTGTCACGAGTTTGTCACGAGGCCTACGACGTTCGACCCACCTAGGGTGGCGGAATTACTTATTTGTTTATTGTCGTTGCTGTTGTCGTGTATCCGTCCCTTAGGGTGGCTTGTGGTGCAGTTGCACCTTGGTGTGGTTCAGCTCAACTTCGGTTTGCTTTTCTCTCTCTCTCTCTAATTCCACCGCCCGTGCTATTCATCCTGCAAGTTCACGGGTGGCCGGTACCTTTCTCTCGAACTTTCTGTCTATCGGCCTCTCGCCTGTCTTTTTACCTGTCGCACGTGCTTCGTTTCTTTTAGTTTGAAGTATGCTCACTCTGTGACGCAGCATGGCATGTTGGCCGCCATTGCTGAGGGAGGTTAGCTCTTCACTCGAGCGGAAGATGTCTCTGGGGGCGCCTGCTCCAGTCCTGGTTCTTTACCTTATCGTCGAGAGTACAGTCAGTACTTTCAATTCCTGCAGTCGGCCTGTAGGAGAGGGACATCATTTCTTCTGTTTCCGCATCTTCGCCTCTGTCCTCTCGACTGGACAGAGGGTAGAGAGAGTCCTTTGGACTCCGCTCTTCGGGGTCACCCACGGGTAGCTGTAACATCGATTGACGTGGTCTGTTTGTTTTGAGTTGTTTGTTTGTTAGCCGCTTAGTCTTCTCTTTTGGCGCAATTTTCTTTGTTTTCGAAATTGTAAAGAAATATTGTGTTAGACCTTTCTCTGTTAATTCATCTTAACCTGGCCATTCTAAATATTTCCAAAATTCTTCTCCTGTTTTGTATCTGGTGAATGCGGTGGTCGTGGGGAAGGGAGAGAACCTGGCGATTCAGGGTTGGAACTGCTTGGTCTCGCTCGTCCGCCCCTGTCACCATTCGCCGCTTTTACCTTCGGCCACTCGTCCTGTTTTTGTGTGCAAGGAGACTGCGAGTTTATTTTCACGAGCGTGCGTTACCATGAATATTTGTCGTTCGAGCGTGGTTGGAGATTTTGTTATTTTGAAATGTGTTTATAAAATGTGACAGTTATGCCAGTGATTACTATTTGCAAATGCTGGTGGCAGTTATTAAGCGATGGTCGCTGTGATTGATTTATTTCCTAAGGAAGGGAAATTGTTAAGCGGTGAGTGAGAAGAAGGGTGAAGAGAATTCATATTTGTTTTATAACCTGTTGATTTAATGCAGTCTATTTACACTGCATCGGTGAGAAGACTTGATTCAATGAGTTTACTGTGTGCGTTTAATACACTTCCCCTCGCCCATCATGCGATTGGCTGTTCAGGACTGACAGCAATGGTCAGACGGAGGTACTGACGGCAGGGTTCCAGTACCCTTCTCCTTCCCCACCTCTTCTTTCCCTCCTCTTCGACTCTCCTCCCACTACGTCCCTCCCCCCTCTCGGGGGCCTTCACCTGGAGCACGAACTGGATGGTGCCACGAAGCTGGTCGAGGGGCCACGTTCTGGCTGAGACCACGGACGGGGATGGTGCCACGCTGGTCGAGGCCCACGCCTTGGTCGGGACCGTGACTGCTAAGAGCCGCCCGCCGCTTGACTGGCCGGCCTGGGACCCCCGTCCCGGACCACCAGTAACAGCTACGTCCCCCCCCCCCCCCCCCCCCCCCCCCCGGGACACCACGCTCTTCACTAACTGCCCGCTTGAGTCGAGGGGTGTCGGCTTGGGCGACTCCCTGCGAGAACCAACCCGGCTCGGAGCACCTCGTGTCGACAGGTGCTCCCCAGCAGACTTGACCAGGGCAGGATGTAGACCGGCACTCCTTGGTGTGAGAAAGGCTCGATACTTGGAAATATTTCTTTATAATTGTGTATATGTCATATGTGCCTGGAATGCTGTACTTGTGATCGTGAAACGTCGTAGGGGCGAAATATTTATTTATAATCGTTCATGTTGTGGGTGTGTGGAGTGCTTGATCGTGATTGTGCATGTTGTGTGCGTTGGAGTGCTTGATCGTGATTGTGCATGTTGTGTGCGTTGGAGTGCTTGATCGTGTTGTGAATGTTGTGTGCGTTGGAGGGCTTAAATCGTGATTGGCATGTTGTGTGCGTTGGAGTGCTGATCGTGATTGTGCACGTTGTGTGCGTTTGGAGTGCTTTATTGTGATCGTGCATGGTGCGTGTTTGGAATGTTTATTTTGCTGGTGAATAAATGGGGTGTTGTATCGTAATCTTTATTGTGGGGTCTCTTGGGAGCGTGTGAGGTCAGTCACCCCCTTCACTCCACCTAGACCGATCCTGTCGGGCAGACCTCCGGGGGTCGGTCGTGACAATGAGCTACACGTTTTCTTTCGATGCGAACTTACGCATTACTTAGAGATAAAATCTATCAAAGCTTTTAAAAAGGTTAACTGGTCAACCGAGGTAAAGTGCCGACATTTATTGTGTAGTGAGGAAATCAGAGTCATTCGTGATGAAAGCCATGTATATCTTTTTATGCACCGAGGCACAGGGAAGAACATATTATTGCTGCAAATTTAAGTTGATTCCTATCTTTACACCTTTTTGGATAACCACACATTGTTTACGTGTACCTATGTTTAACAGGCTGAGGCCTAACTTAAAACATTGTCATTGTCATTCTCTCTCTCTCTCTCTCCCCCCTCTCCCTCTCTCTCTCTCTCTCTCCCCCTCTCTCTCTCTCTCCACTCTCTCTTCTTTTCTCTCTCTCTCTCCCTTCTCTCTCCTGAACATGTTTCCTTTTCTTTAAGCTCGCTCCCGTCTACTATGACTTTCACCCTTTATCCTCTGCGCCTCTCTATCACTATCCTATTCTCTCATTCGTCGGCAACCCCCAACCAGGTAAATGAACACTTTCCCTTTCCTTGGGAAATCTAACAGACCGCTAGACCTCGAATGCTCAGCATCAGTCGTCATGGAATGGTAGTGATGGACATTATAAGAAGTAGGAACAAACGGGTTTTTTACTTGAACGAGACGCCCTTGCCTAACAGGGAGACAGAGAACGTATCCTGAAATTTCCCCCCAATTTCTCTTTCTTCATTGACGCTGTAGTGACCACGAATGCAGAACGCACACTGAAGTTTTGATATAGCAATTGTCTTATGGCTATCTTTTGTGATAATTTGAAGTCCCCTGGTTGTGCCAAAGCTAGACAAACAGCAGCAGCAGCAGCAGTAGTGCAGCAGCAGCAGCAGCAGCAGCAGTAGTAGTAGTAGTAGTAGCAGCAGCAGCAGCACAGAGCAGCAGTAGTAGTAGTAGTAGTAGTAGTTAGTAGTAGTAGTAGTATT
>CM031621.1:62818461-62823461 GCA_018398815.1 Conus ventricosus
GTGAGTGAAATAAGTAGGGGATGAGCAATAACTCTTTAGAAATGTATATACACTGTTTTGATTGTGCAGTGAGACAAACCTATTTTCATTAGTTAATTGTCAACAATGGAAGATATGTTTCACTTTTCAATGGCCTATAACATTACATGTGGGAAAAAAAACTGTGTTCATTTTGTTTACATGTCTATTGAGAAACGTTTACACTTAGAAATATTCTCATTTTCTGAGGGTTTTGTAACATATGATGTGAGACAAAGATCAAGGGAAAATATGTGCTTCACATCTTAATATAAAACACAATTTGCACTTTGAATTGTTAATATCCCTAGTTGTTTTATCCATGTAATTTTTTAAATGTATTTTGTGAGATGTGGTGATCGATTATGAATTTTTTTTTATATAGAAAGACTGAAGTTTGAAATATGCTATTTATGGTGGATCATGATGATTGATTCTATACGTTGATTATTAAGTGGTGAATCATGTGTGATGGATACACATTTTGAGATTCATGGCTGAAGATGTTTTTAAGAGAAGTTGTATATCCGTTAAAAAAAAATTTTCTGGAGAAAATTTTTTCACCCCAGGATGGGGGGTGTCATGTGACGTAGCCTCACATCAAGGCATGTGACGCTCCAATCACATGTAGTTAGTGATATGAATCATTTCCCCCATGCCATACTGGAAAGGAAGAATATTCATGTGGCTTGACTAGTGTAGCGGGCGTCCCCAAATAATGGTGAGAATGACTCAGTAAAGAAAGAAGGGTGGTCATTGGGTAAAAGTGACCACTGAGAGATAGTTTAACAAGGGCTGGTAAGGTGCTGGTCATGTGTTTTGAACACTGAGTATGCAAGGGAGAAAAGAATCGGTTTTAGCCCAGCAGATGGCCTAGAGACTCGAACCTGTCAGGACGCTGGTCCTCACTGCTGACCAGTGATTACCAGGTGAGCGATAGAGAGTTGGGGAAAGCTACAGGGGAAAACTTAAAGAAAAGAGAAAGAAAGAATTCATAATTTAAACTGGGAAGCAGGTTACTTACACGAACCTTATTCGTGTTTCAGCCCTTCACCCTTCGCCCTTCACCTTTCACCTTCACCCCGTGAGGGGTTAAAGATGGCCATGGTGTGGGGGAACACACGGTAGTTCAGCCCGGCAATTAACGACTCCAGGGAGAGGAGTTGGAACTCGTCATCTCTCCGAGACAGGAGAAAGACGAGGGAGAGGAGTGGGAACTCATCACTCCAGTGACAGGAGAAGTCGAGGGAGAGAAGCCGAACTCCTATCTCCAGGGACGGGAGAATTCCGGTGGCGATACACTGTCTCGAGAGACAGGGAATCATGACAGGATGGAACGAGTCTTGCGTCTGATGCAGGTATAGCATCAAGGAGTGAAAGAATTATTTATTCTCCTGGTCTGGATCTTAGGCCAATGTTGTTTGAAGGCCATGACTTTATAGAAACTTGGATCACTTAGTTTATCTCTCAGTGTAAAGAGAGATACATATATAAAATCTGTTTACAAATTGTTTGATGTGATTTAGTAAAGTGTTTTTCCCTGAAGGAGAGGGGGAGAAGAAAAAAACATTCGGTAGTGCGCCTTTTTAATCCTGTACCTGGCTATAAGTCCCGTGTACATTATGGTGTTAGGAGAATTTCTCACTTGATTTGAATCAAGGGGCACCTAGACATGAAAAATCACGGAGGTGATCGGGCACCACCCTGGTACATTTTGCGTAATGGCCGATTCAAATATGGCCGCCACCCGCGCCGTGAAAATCCTAACTTTTGTGTTTTTGACAATATATACACTTGTAACACTTCTAATCCAACTGATTTTGGAGTGCTGAGTTCATTTCTGGTATCATTTTGTCCATATGGGGTCATCTTGACCTTCAAATGCCATGGTCAAGGTAATTTTCTTGTACCAACGGTCTTGACCGTACCTGGCGATATTCTAGCTGTAACAACAGGGCTCCTATACATAAATGCCACTATTCTGACATGCATTTTCACTGTATGATTCACTATTAAAGATATTAGTCATTCTGATCTTGAATTCACAAGTGAACGCCGTTTTTACCTATTCACTAAAACTGTCTTTGCTACTTTTTCACTTTTTTCTGTATTGCGTGGTCAATGACACATCCCAACAGAAACAGAAAAAGTTCTCAAGTATGCAACAAACATGCTCAATGTGACTGAAATTGTCTCTTTCCATCACTGATTGGAACATGGAGAATTATCTGCTTTTCCATGGCAGAATGCGACGCAGCAAACCCAGTACAACAGCACCCACACTGTCGAGTGTCACACTTGTCTGCCCACTTGCATATTGTGAGCAAAGTGGTTGGCAAGGGCTTCATGCATTTAGTTGGCAACGGGTGTCAAAATGTTGCTCCCACCCATGTTCTAGTGTTCTAGGTAGCCCTCACGTTGTTGACTGGCCGCCCCAAGCAGATGGCATGCTTTGTGCACCAGAAAGGCTTCTCTCTGTGGATGTGGCCTCTGATGACACTGCTTGTGGGTGGGAGACAATCAATTCTAGCTGTAGCACTGCTGTAGTTTCTCCACTCTGAGCTGGTTGAACGTTTCAGCAGTTGTTGTTGATCTGACACCCACCAAGACATGTACACGGTACATTTCCGCCAGAGCTTCATCTTGCTCTGACAAGCTGTCCGTCGCTCAAAAGTTTCGTCAGATGCTGTACAGGGTCAGCTGCCATAGCAGCGTTCTTCGCCCCTACCTTAGTCACACAGTCATCGCCAGTCAGTATGTGTGCTTTGATCACTGACTTGGCCTGCGGTGCTCCAAGCCTAGAAACTGCTTGGTGCAGTGGAAGCATCCGCCGCTTCTCACGTGTGCCAAACTGCTGCCAGATTTCCTTCAACCACAGCATTTTGGAACTGAGGGGTGTAGTGAAGCAGTAGTGGGAAAGTGTCCGTGTCGTTGGAAACTGCTGTAACTCTCTTGCACTGTTTGACGCGAACAGCTCATCCCACATCTACTACCAGTCTGGCGTCTGCTCTTCAATCCAGCTGTGCAGGTCCGGGATTTCTTCACCGCCAGCTCAAATCAACACAAAGAAAACAGAAACCATGAGAGTCAACAACCAACAACGAGACCCACTACGACTGCAACAGCAAGACATCACTGAAGTTGATAAGTTTGTCTACCTCGGCAGTGTGGTCAGCAAAGATGGAGGTACAGATGAGGATATCAAGAGCCCTCAGTAAAGCCAGGCAGATCTTTATTACGCTACGGCCTACCTGGAATTCTCTGCCCTCTCACTCCACAACAAGATCGGAATCTTCAATTCAAATGTAAAATCTGTCCTTCTATATGGTTTCTGAAACGTGGCGAACACAAAGACAAACACTCACAAACTCCAAGCATTTATCAACAGATGTCTGCGAAACATTGTGAACAGCAGATGGACAGATATTATTGCCATACAGAATTTGGAACAAGACCAAGCAAGTTCCAATGAAATCAGAAATCAGAAAACGGAAGTGGGATGGATTGGCCACACCCTCAGAAAGTCTCCATCCAACATCGCAAGACAAGCCCTTGATTGGAACCCCCAGGGCAAAAGAAAAGTGGGAAGACCAAGACAGACATGGCCAAAGAGTACCGACGCAGAGGTGAAGGTCGCCGGAATGACGTGGGCCGAGCTGAAGAGGATCTCCCGAAACCGTGTCGCTGGAAGAATGTGGTTGCGGCCTATGTTCACCAGGGAATCAGAGGACTAAGTCAAGTAAGTCAAGTCACCTCATCATCAGAGACGACAGAGCTGGCGATGATGACAAGATTTCCTTCAGCTCGATTGCTCACCATATCTTGAACCAGCGCTGAAGATTCTGTTTGTTTTTCTCAGATGCCCAGAACTTGTCAAGCTGTCGAGGGATGGGTGTGTCTGCGTTCATGCCAATTATTGTCAATGGGCGTCACAACAGCTCGCCTCATGGCTGTCCTTCTTTCAGGGAAAGTTCAACGTATGAATCTAACAGCAGGTGAACGTAGTCCGACTCATGGCAGAGGCTTGTGGCTGATGTGATGACTGCAGTGACTACATCACCGAGGGTAGAGAATTCTGCTAGCGGCATCTGTCGCATCTTTGACATGAAGTCTACCACAACATGAGTGGGAAGAAGAGACGTCTGATTCCATTGTGTGAGGTCCAGTTCAGATTCAATTTCACCAAACAAGTGTTGACTTGTTGACGTGAGCGTGAAGATCACCATCAACAGTGGAGTCACTGGCAGCAGATCGTGTGCAAGTATCTGCTTGATGTCCATGCCATGCTCTTTGCAAAGTCCATGGTTCTCTGTGCCTCCACAATGTCCTTGAAGGCCACGTCCAAACACGCCACATTCAACCAGTGCGTCGTCTAAGCCAGAACCTCGAAGCAGTTTGCCCTGGGACCCGAGCAGAATGCGAGTCCAGTGGAAGGGTCCCAAGCAGATGAGCAGATCCTTGAACTGTTCTGTCTCATGCAGGTAAAATCTGCCGCCACAGCAAACACGCCTTCATCGCACCAAACTGCTATTGATGCTTGGTTCAGCTGTCTGCAACACCTTTGAAGTTTGTGAGGTCGCTGACCCTGTACAGCATCTGACGAACTTTGGATAGACAGACAGCTTGTCAGTGCAAGATGAAGCTCTGGCAGAAATGTACCGTGTACATGTCTGGGCGGTGTGTCAGACCAACAACAACTGCTGAAATGTTCAACCATCTCAGAGTGGAGAACTACAGCAGTGCTACAGCTGGAATTGGACTCCTCCCACCCACAAGCAGTGTCATCAGAGGTCACATCCACCGAGAAGCCTTTCTGGTGCACAAAGCATGCCATCTGCTTGGGCAGCCAGTCAACGTGAGGACTACCTAGAACCACTAGAACATGTGTGGGAGCAACATTTTTACACCCTGTTGCCAACTAAATGCATGAAGCCCTTGCCACCACTTTGCTCACAATATGCAAGTGGGCAGGCAAGTGTGAC
>CM031621.1:62830961-62833461 GCA_018398815.1 Conus ventricosus
CTTCATATTGCACCAGTCTTCCATTCCACCTATTGATACAGGCCTTTATATTGCACCAGTCTTCCATTCCCCACCTATTGAAACAAGCCTTTATATTGCACCAGTCTTCCATTCCCCACCTATTGAAACAAGCCTTCATAGTTTCTGCAGGTTCAAGGCAGAGTCAGACTCGGGGGGGGAAAGGATGTCTGTCAGCTATTTGATTGAAGATGAATAGGATCTAGGAGAACGATTAAGAAGAGAGAGGAGAGAGAGAGAGAGAGAGAGAGAAAGAAAGAGAGAGAGAGAGAGAGGGGAGAGAGAGAGAGAGAGGGGACTGACACTGACACTGACATCTTTTATTGACAATGGCTTATAGCCTTTTTTGTCAAGGGGGTACAATGTCTTTTTTCATGCATAGAAGAAATGAAAACAAAAGAAGAACTGCAATTAGGTGTCTACACAACTAATCAAATTATGAAATGATTTCCATTTCCATCACTCATTTGCGTTTCTTGTATATGTTCTAATACAAAATCATTCTCACACAACATCCATTCCGTCACATACGCACACTTATCCATTCTATCTTCCATCGACTTACACGCACGCATTTGTATCCTTATCCTCCCTTCTCCCCATTCACAAACATTCTCTGTACAGATGATTTATCTGGCTTGATATGAAAAAACACTCACTTGAACCATCAAGCTTCAAGGGCAAATAAGTATTCTGAACAATAAAAATGAAATATAATTGATATCCCCTCAGTGTTTTGAACTTTTATTCATTCATAATTTTCTTCCGCGTGTCTACAGCTTCTGTTAGATATTTTGCTAGCATCTTTAACAATGTTCCATCATTTGTTTGCAAAATATTGTTAGGTTTCGACTCTTTACTATGTTATGATCAAAGAATCTTGATCTTTTCCTAATGTTCCCATAAGCAGGACAAAGTGAACAAAAAATGTAACTCATCTTCTCTAATTGCAATATCATTACATAATGGACATGAATCATCAACAGCATCATTATTTAGATACCATCTTTTATTAGCATTTAGTCCAGTGTTCTATTTTAAATCTTGCAAGGTAAAAGTAACTTGGAGGCAGAAAAGTATTTACATCTAATATTAATCGATGGCAAAGAGGTATCCTTGCAAGATTTAGAGAGAGAGAGAAGGAGAGAGAGAGAGGGGAGGGAGGGAGGGAGGGGAGGGAGGGAGGAGGGGGGCAGAGAGAGAGAGAGAGAGGGTTAAACGCCAGTTTTTTAAGTTCACGTTCCCACTGTTTCTGAAAGATCTGCCAGAGCACTCGGCTCAATTGTATCCGTTTCGCCTTTTAAACTTCTTTCTTTGTTTATTTTGTTATTTTGTTTGTTTCCCTCTTGTTGTCTTTTTATCCTCTGTCTTCTTTTGTGAGATGAAGATCTTCAATGAAGCATTTAAAAACAAGCAAACCACGCTCCTTGGGGCGCACGGACACACAAAGGATAAGCAAACACATATAAGCGCCTGATTCGTTGTGTGTGTGTGTGTGTGTGTGTGGTGTGTGTGTGTGTTGTGGTGTGTGTGTGTGTGTGTGTGTGTGTGTGTGTGTGTGTGGTGTGTGTGTGTGTGTGTGTGTGTGTGTGTGGTGTGCGTGCGCGCGCGCACGCGCGGTGTGTGTATGCACGTGTGAGCGTGTGCTCTTTTATTTTTTTTTCTATTTCTTATTTTTTCTTTAATTTTGAAAGAGGTAACTCAGCACTTTTTTCACGTCGTGGCAGTTCAGGACTCCATTGGAAATACGATTTTGAAATGAAAAAAGTGCATCGGACTTTACTCAAAACACTTTCCATTACAAGCAGTCGAAAGGTTTTCTTATCCTGATAGTGGCAAAATAACGTAAGGAACAAAAGTGAAACAGGCTGCAATGATAGCCAGGTTATGATAAAAGGATGCGTTTTCCTTACTGTAAGTCATTGATGTATGTCTATGTGTATATATGAGCGATTTATTCCGTATATTAATGGTAATTCTATGTATGCATGTTTGTATCTCTGTACAATGAAATAGCTTTACAATCCTCGACTCTTCTCTCTCTCTCTTCTCTCTCTCTCTCTCTCTCTCTCTCTCTCTCTCTCTCTCTCTCTCTCTCTCTCTCTCTCTTCTCTCTCTCCTCAATGTCTTCTGCATAATTTTCTGATGAGTGAACACAGTACGTGTGCTCCACTCTTATTCACGGTTTTCTTTCTCTCTTGTTTCCCCTGGATTATTTTGCTTTGTCACCACAGACGATAAATCAGCTTCCAGATTATTTATTGGCTCTGGAAAACGATGAACTGCACGTTCAGTCTTGAAGGGAATTGTTGCCCCTCCCTGTGACGCGTTTTTTTATTGTTCCCTTTTATAACGAGTCTCAATATGAATTTTTCAGGATCCAAGAGATACTTACGCCTCGTTTATTCATTTTTTGTGTGTGTGGTGTGTGTGTGTGTGTGTGTGTGTGTGTGTGTGTGTGTGTTGTGTGTGTGTGTGTGGT
>CM031621.1:62838461-62848461 GCA_018398815.1 Conus ventricosus
GTCTATTTAGCTTCTCATTGGCATGGACGAGATGTGAAATATCACGGTTGTTGTAAATTTGAAGGAATCCCCCTTCCATCCTGCGATTCTCTCATTGCATGGTATCTTTCCCACACGCTGTGCCCAGTCAGATGAGCTCATACTTTCATGAAAATAGTATTCTAAAAGGCATGATGGGAAGTTTAGGCGTCGTGAAGCAAATCGTTTACAGTCCCCACCTCTTACCACCCCTGTGTCTCCTGCACATCTTAATTCTCCTTCCGTGTCTGTGTACAAATTTCCGACCACAATCTGTCAACTTTTGTCGTGTAAGATGTGGTATGGGGACTGTCAATGCCAGGACTTCACAATGTGTTCTGTGTACCTCATCACTATAGCGCCAACAGTGACAGACCAGAAAAGTGAGTAAAGCTCCCAGACTGAAGAACTGAATGCCCTTTTCCCAGTATGTGGCGGGTCTTATACATTACCGCAGAAATCTTAACCATTTGATATCCACTTCCCGAGGTGTCTGGTACTATTTTCCTGACTACTGACGCCACCAACTGAATTTGTACCAGTCTCCGTCTCTCCATTGATCCTGGGTTTCATATTAGTTCCTGACAGGTTGGAGATCGAGTTTAGACTTCGGGGTACCAGACATTTTCCAGACTGTCTGGTCGGAGACGACTTAGAGTGGTAGAGAGGTACAGAGAATAATGGGGTGAAAATCAGAATGAAGGGTCAGGGGTTCTTGATAACGCATCTGCTAGAGAGAGAGAGAGAGAGAGAGAGGAGAGAGAGAGAGAAGAGAGAGAGAGAGAGAGAGAGAGGAGAGAGAGAGAGAGAGAGAGAAGAGAAGAAGAAGAAGAGAGAGAAGAAGAAGAAGAAGAAGAAGAAGAAGAAGAAAGAAGATATAAAGAGATCTTCTTTAATTTGTCAGAGTACAAGTTTCACCAATCTATTACGATCATGGTGGCACTTCAGTAGTGAAGGCTTCATTGGCTGTCTCTGTCACAATTGTAGGCGGTGTGCCTGACAGTTGTAGGGAGGTCTCCAAATTGGAGCAAAACTCTTCCTGGTTGATTCAACAGATTTGCAGATTTTGCACCTTCGTCTTTCTCTCTGCGTTGTCTCCTCTTTGTCGGCACTGTCCTTGTGAAGATCGACTCGAGAGTTTCCGTGATTATGCCAATGCTTGTGCCTCTTCAGCTTTCTTTCTTTCTTTCTTTCTTTCTTTAAGTCCATTGGTTTTTCTTGTGACTGAATGCTGCCTGATACGTTTTCTAGACGTATGGCCTGTAACATGTTCACTATAACACATGTTGAGCATACTAACGAAGCACAAAATAGTCACTGCTTGCAATTCTCTGTTTAGCGTCCAAGATTTACAAGGCTACTAGAACATGGGTAGCACAGCCGCATGAAATAGCACCAGCTTTTTCACAGAGACGCAGGTTTCCTTTTGATTTTTCATTTTCTGTTATAGTCTTTGATCCCCCTTGACCGAGAATGGCCTCTAAAGCGTCTAACAGTTTCACAGACTCCCACTGTCTGTGGTCTTTGCTTCCATTTGCTTTGTTCTGCCCACCATCAGGTTCATCCAGCCCTGCTTGAACGTCATCAACACCCTAGATGGTTTGTGTACAATCTTTCTACTGCTCATAATTCCCAACTTCATTTTGTTTTTCAACTAACACGTTATGCAGAGGCTTCTTCACGCAACTTATTATTTCCTACAAATCGTACTCATGGAATAATAATAATAATAATAATAATAATAATAATAATAATATATAATAATAAATATAATGATGATGATAATAATAAATAATAATAATAATAATAATAATAATAATAATAATAATAATAATAATAATAAAAAATGATGATATGATGATGATGAGATGATAATAATAATAATAATAAAATAATAATAATAAATAATAATAAATACTTATTTGCGCCTATTCTCGGCTAGAGGCCAAGTTCTAAGCGCTTTACAATCAACACTCGTTTACACAACGGGCTGCCTACCTGGGTAGTGCCGACTGAAGAGCTGCCAGCTGGCACTTCATTCAGTCGTTTCCCGTGTCATCCAGTCAGTATCGTTCAATATCGATCACTCATTTTCCTTACTTCCTTCATCTTTCCATTTCTCACGCAGGGTGCATGCTTTTTGTGTAACGTGTCATCCATCCCAACGGCCAAACTGGCCTACTCTTCCGAAAGTTGATGTGGGATTTTACGTGTGTGCAAGATGTTATGCTTGCGTTCACACACGGAGCCTCAGTTTATAGTCTCATTCGGACTGTATGGGGAATGGAGTCCGAACCAATGTTAACTCCGAGGGAAAGATCCCCCTGCACCGAAACGCCCTGGCGGAGGCTGAACCCGCAACCCCAGGATCACCAAGATTGGAGTCAGGCGCTCTACCAACTGAGCTATTCCGGCTATTCCGAATAGACAGCAAAGCATAGCTTAATTAAAAAATGATTTTTTTTTCTGACGGAAATTTCAACCTTTTACATGATAAACCCCTGCCCCATTATGCCCAATGCGCAAGAGTATCTTGGGACACATCTGTTTAAATGGAGACGGCAGGTGTCGAGAAGTGACAGGATACCTTGACTGAACGGAGGAAAGACAACCCCTGTATTTGATTATGTGAGTCTGCTGCCCACTTCCAGCAGCAGGTATGGCTGTTAGCAGCCACCAGCCTTGATTGACAGCCTAGTTACTTCTCTCTCTCTCTCTGTCTCTCTGTCTGTTTGTCTGTCTGTCTGTCTGTCTATCTGTCTTCTCTCTCTCTCTCTCTCTCTGTCTCTCTCTCTGTCTCTCTGTCTCTCTCTTCTCTCTCTCTTCTCTCTTCCCCTCTCTCTCTCTCTCTCTCTCTATGTGTGTGTGTGTGTGTGTGTGTGTTGTGTGTGTGTGTGTGTGTGTGTGTGTGTGTGTGTGTGTGTGTGTGGTGCGTGTGTGTGTGTGCGTGCGCGTGTGTGTGTGAGTGTATGTGTGTGTTGTGTGTGTGTGTGTTGTGTGTGTGTGTGTGTGGTGTGTGTGTGTGTGTGTTGTGTGTGTGTGTGTGTTTGTGTGTATGTGTGCGTGTGGGGTGTGTGTGTATGTGTGTGTGTGTGTATGTGCGTGCGTGCGTGTGTGTGTGCGTGTGTGTGTGTGTGTTGCGTGCGTGCGTGCGTGCGTGCGTGCGTGCGTGCGTGTGTGTGTGTGTGTGTGTGTGTGTGTGTGTGTGTGTGTGTGTGTGTGTGTGTGTGTGTTGTGTGTGTGTGTGTGTGTGTGTGTGTGTGTGTGTGTGTGTGTGTGTGTGTGTGTACACCTTGCTGCCATCCCTTACATTTCTGGTACCCTCCATAAAAGGGATACAGAATGACAGATTGATATCTGTAGTGCTGATGCAGACAGTCACCGCCTGATCAGATTGGTCCCTACTTCTTTCTTGAAATCAAGGCATTGTCATTCATACCACGGTTCCTTGCTGTTGAGCGACAGACAGACGACACATGCCATTTGGTGAGAAATGAGTATTAATACACTTTACAGTGATTTCCTTCTGAAGTGAATGTTGATCAATGTGAATCGAATAATCATTCTCTTTTCCCCTAGATGATCTGTAGGCAGACAGAGGCTGAATTCGTTGCAAAACTGAATTGCAAGCTTGTGTTTCTTGTGTTTGCTTCTTTACGGTTATATCCATGTGGTTTCTTGATACGCTTCACATTCAAACAAAAACTGAGATACCATTAGTGTATATGTGTGCACATGTGCACAGTGGGACATAAACTGTGACCTTAGACTATCATTTGCGAGACAAGGGTTCATTATGTCAGAAACGTTTTGGTTTTTGTTTGTTTTGTTTCTTTGTTTGTGTTTTGTTTGTGTCGGCCAAGACACTTGCCAACAGCTGGAAGCCCCTGATATGGTTTTAGGACTTGTAAAATCCCCTGCTGCAAAACAAAATAGAAAGAGCAAGATTTCAGCCCAGTCTTCCTTCTTCTTATTTCTACCTCATTGTGTATCATATCCAATCAGATGCCCCTGTACACACTCACAACAGCCTCGTGTTTGGAAGGAGGATTCTTTGGGAAATCATGTATAGTTCAACTGTGTCGACCACACCCTTTCTCATCCCTGTATTATCCTACCACTTCAACTTCAACCCCTCTCTTCTTCATTTGTCTGAACTGTGTATAGTTTCCCATCACAATCTGTCCACTTCTGTTCCTTACTGAAATGGTTACAGGAGAGCTGCCCATGTCAAGACTTTCAAATGCGTTCTTTTTTTCATCGCGTTACATATTAACATAGAGAGACAGCAAAACGGGGCGACGCTCTCGAACTGAAGTACACGGCGTTCTTTTTCCGGTATATGGCGAGTCATATACATAACAAACCGAAATCTTAAACTGATTTATCATCCTACCTTTCTCAGAGTCGCCAGTACCATTTCATGAAGATTGGTGCCAGAAACTGGATTTGTACCAGACGCTCCAGCCTGATAAAAAATTTTTTTTTCCCTTTTTTTGGGAAAAAACTTTTTTTTTAATTTTCCCAAGCTTTGTTTTCTTTTTTTCCCTTTTTTTATACCAGGGGTTTTCGAACGTTACATTAAAAAACCCCTAAACAATTTTTAATTTCAATTTTCACGTGGGAAAAAAAGGGGGTGAAAAAAATTTTCCGGGGGTTTTAAGCAAAAATTTTTTTTGGGGGGGTTTTTTTTTTTTTTTTGGGGGGGGGGTAAAAGGGGGGGGGGGGGGTTTTGGGGGTTTGGGGTTTTTTTTTTTTTTGGAAAATTTTGTGTGGTGGTTGGGGGGGTTTTTGGGGGGTTTTTGTTTTTTTGGGGGGGTTTTTTTTTTAATTTTTTTTTTTTTGTTGGGGTTTTTTTTAAAATTTTTTGTTTTGTTGGTTGGGGGGGGGGGGGGTTTTTGGTTTTTTTTTAGGTTTTTTTGGGGGAAAAGGGGGGGGGGGGGGGTTTTGGGGGGGGGGGTTTTAAAGGGGGGTTTTTTTTGTAAGTGGGTTGTGGGGGGAAAGTTTTGGGGGTTTGGGGAGGGTTTGGGGGGGGGTTTTTGGGGGTGGTGTGGGGGGGGGGTTTTGGGGGGGGGGGGGGGGGGGGGGGGGGGGGGGGGGGGGGGGGGGGGGGGGGGGGGGGGGGGGTGGGGGGGGGGGGGGGGGTGGAAAAAAGGGGGAAAAGCCAGGGCCCTTTTTTTGAAACCCTTCCCCTTTGGGAAGTTTTTAACCCGTTTCCAAAAATTAAAAAAAAAAAGTGAACTAAATTACAAAAAAATTAATTTTTTTCCCAATCCCAAAAAAAAGGGGGGGAAGGGAAAAAAAGGGGAGAAAAAGAAAAAGGGGAGAGAGAGAGAAAAGGGGAGAGAAGAGAGAGGAGGAGAGAGAGAAAAGGAGAGGAGAGAGAGAGAGAAAAGGAGTTTAATACACAGAAGGGCTGCATTGCAAAAATAAACGAATTTGCTTTTTAAAAGTAAATTAATTTTTTGGGAAAAAAAAAAAAACTACCATGTTCATGTCTCCAGTACCCAGGCATCTTTTTAGATAAAAATCACTTGAAGTAACAGACCTTTCTTTAATGATGAAGAGAGAAGCAGACCTCACCTCTGTATTTTGTATAATGTCGATCAACATTTGGTTCGGTTTTTCTTCGCCGCCCCCTACTACTTCCAATTTTTCGATGGTAAGGTTTGGGAAAATCTGCCCCCTCCCACTTTTTTTTCAATCTTGTTTTTTTTTTTTTAAAGTAAAGAAAAATGAAAATAAAAAAGGAAAAAGGGAAAAATGGTCCATTTCCCAGCAGACGGTCACCCTGGATCAGTTTTGTTCTTCCATTTTTTTAGAACCACGGCGTTGTATTTCCCGCACGGGGCGTGCTCTTTGGGGGATTGACTGACAAAAAATGTCATCAGAAAAAACATGCACTGGGGCAAGAGTGGATACTTTTGTGATTTAGGGTGAATGATACTGTTTAGTATTGAAAAATCATTTTATTCTTAGCATTTTTTCCAATAGGCCATTAGACAATCCCATTCACTTTTCTGAATTTAGCTAACATTTCTATATCACACAGAAACATTACAAATAATATTGACAGATAACGCCAAAAACCCATCATTTTTTTTTCCCTATCCATCTCGTACCATCAAATAATTATTGGGGCCCGTTCCTCTAGGATTCCGCTACACCAAACATAGCTTTTTTGAAAGGGAATGCTTTGAGTGGTCTTTGTTCAACTTTTATCCCAAATCTAAGCAATTTTTACCTTTAGAATCCACGTTATTTTCCAGCCCGGCTTTTTCCTTCCCCTTTATATATATATATATATTTTTGTTGCGTGTTTTTTGTTAAAAAAATTTCGAAATGAAGTGAGGCAGGGAACAGTAAACAAAAAACAGTAAACAAATGGGGGGAACTTTAGCTCCCCAAAAAAAAACCAACACAGAAACTTGTTAAAGTGGCACACCTTTTAACTTTAAAAAAAGCGACAAATACATAACAAAAAAGGTTTTTTTGTATTTTTTTTCTGTCCGTCTGTGTTTTGCTTTTGATCCCCTTTCACCTTGGGCGGATTCTCAACGAGGCTCAAAAATTAACCCCAAAATTTTTAAAAATTTTTCATAATTTCTCTATTTTTTTAGCAACTTTTTTCCTCCCCACACTTTCATTTGGTTTCATTTACTACCCTTCACTGGCTGCTTTGGGGATGCTATTGGATTCTTTTTTGCACCCTTGGTGGTGAGAACACCACAGTAGTATGGACTGTGGTGTGTCTCTATTTGACGCCAGGAACGCAGACAAAACCAGCTGTGTCTCCCTGATGAGTTCCGATCCAGCGGACGAAAGGCCTCGGAGCAGGCAATACAAATATATCTGCCTTCAAAGGGGATTACGATGGTTCCCTTATGCAGCTAGTGAAGAGTTTTCATATCTGTAATATATTTTCTTAATTTCATGTTCCCAGTTTCTCCATCTTCAACCCCCCCCCCCCCCCTTCCTTAAGTTCAAATCTTTGCTAAGTCATTACTATGAAGACAGTTGAGTTGTTGGCCTGCGCTTGTTTTGTACCCCACTATTAGATTGTTCGTCTATGATGTTGGCCTGTGCTTGTTTTTTCCCCACTGTTAGATTGTTGTCTATGTATTTGTCTGACTTTATTCAAGTTTAAAAGGCTGTGCCACTCATGAACAAAAGTTAATCTGTGTTGGGTTTTCTTATGGGAGCTAAAGTTGCCCCACTTGTGTACTGTTTAAAAACATTTCTATTTAGAACCTATCAAGACATTAGATTCTTCAGGAGACTGTGCTAATCGTTCGGTAGATGGCGGGCAAATTTGAACTCTTTGGTACCTGCTTCAATCGAATGAGCACGAGTCAGCAGAACACCTCTCAACGAATGTAGGAACAGACAACGCGTGTCCTTTGCATGTCCTGTGATCACGTGGTATGTTGGCCACGCCCCGAATGCATGTCTGGCTGCCATCAGCCGCCATCTTTGATTGACAGCCTATTTACTGGTCTAGGTTTTAATGCCTTGCCGCCATCATGTTTTTTTTTTGTCTCGCTCAAAAAAAAAAAAAAAAGGAAAGGAAAGAAAGGAAGACAGAGAGAAGAAGGGGACAGAAGCGAACTCCATTTCCCATGCAGACAGTCACCGCCTGGTCAGATTAGTTCTTCACTTCTCTCACCGAATCACGGCGTCATCATTCCTGGCACGGGATCCTGGCTCTCAAGAGATAGGGCAGATGACACATGCCATTTGTCCAAACATGGCAGCACGGTCTGAATACTGGTATGATACTGCTACTGTATATTCCGACTGTCGACTCACTCTTTGCACTGACTCTCCTGATTGTAGACGTGCTTGTGCGTGTGTGTGTGTGTGTGTGTGTGTGTGTGTGTGTGTGTGTGTGTGTGTGTGTGTGTGGTGCGTGTGTATGTGTGTGTGTGTGTGTGTGTGTGTGTGTGTGCGTGCGTGCGTGCGTGCGTGCGTGTGTGTGTGTGTGTGGTGTGTGTGTGTGTGTGTGTGTGTGTGTGTGTGTGTGTGTGTGTGTGTGTTTTGTGTGTGTTGTGTGTGTGTGTGTGTGTGTGTGTGTGTGTGTGTGTGTGTGTGTGTGTGTGTGTGTGTGTGTGTGTGTGTGTGTTTTGTGTGTGCATGCGTGCGTGCGTGTGTGTGTGTGTGTGTGTGTGTGTGTGTGTGTGTGTGTGTGTGTGTGTGTGTGTGTGTGTGTGTGTGTGTGTGTGGTGCGTGCGTGCGTGCGTGCGTGCGTGCGTGTGTGTGTGTGTGTGTGTGTGTGTGTGTGTGTGTGTGTGTGTGTGTGTGTGTGTGTGTGTGTGTGTGTGTGTGTGTGTGTGTGTGTGTGTGTGTGTGTGTGTGTGTGTGTGTTCTGTACAATTCTGTCAGTGCGTGAGTTACTAAACAGTAGAACTGACCACACCGGCAGTTGACACCTTTTGACCTCACTGGTATCCTTATACAGATCCTCGAGTATAGAGCCTTTTTCTTTTTTAAACTCCAATAATCATCACTCTTTTCATACTGTTTTTTCACTTCCTATGCAACTTATTTCCTTTCCATTCATCGCTCGCTGCTTTAGGGGGGGCCATTCGATTCTGATTTGATCGCTGCTTTAGGGGGCTGTTCGATTCTGATCGGATCTGATCGGGGTGGAATACCACAGCATGACAGGTGTGATATCTCCTTTTGGTGCCAAAAGAGAATGGACACCATTTGCCGGGACCTATCTATGAGTCTGCATCAGGGAATAAAAGGTGCATCTGGGCAAGCAATATACATAGTTATGTTTTACAAGATGATCTGTCATGATGGTCCCTGTGTGCTGTTAGTGGATGTTTTATATCTATACTCTGAGGCCCTCATTTGCTTTTCCATGTTCTATTCCCAGGCTCATCCCACCTCCTTTTTTTTTTTTGCTCGTTTTTCAGTCTTTGTAAGGTCAGGGTATTAACGACAGAATCCTGTTCAGCCTGCACTTCCTTAGTGTCACTATTGCATATCGTGTGGATTAAAAAAAAAGAAAAAAGAAATAGAAAGTATCACAATATCAAAACCGCAAAGTAGGCTTCTTTGTTTCCTCAAATAATCCGATTGAAAGAACGTCCTCAAGCACAGAAAAAAAAATCATGAAGGATATACGATAAAAACATATAAGCTCCGTTTGTATGTTTGTTTGTTTGTTTGCATGCTTCTTAGTTTATTTTGTTGTGTTTGTTTGTTTGTTTATCTCTGCCACACTTTAAAAACAATCAGAACATAAACCTATCTTAAAGCAATAGTAAAATAGAGAGAGAGAGACCGAGAGAGAGAGAGACCGAGAGAGAGAGAGGAGAGAGAGAGAGAGGAGAGAGAGAGAGAGAGAGAGAGAGAGAGAGAGAGAGATGGAGAGAGAGAGAGAGAGGAGAGAGAGAGAGAGAGAGAGGAGAGAGAGAGAGAGAGAGAGAGAGAGAGAGGGTGTGCGCACATACACAGAAGACTTACTTTCAAACTCTATCGCCTGAGAAGAGATTGACATGGGCAGTAGACATCTGAATCAGCCGAAATGAATAATGACATCGGGCCAGACATGATCATTTTCTTCAAACAAGGGGACACTTATATGGAAAAGGAAACAGAAGGGCTTGACAGAATCTATTCTAGATATCACACACGGCCTGAATAGCATGCCTTGACAGATCTTTCCTATTAATCTGTGTGTGTGTGTGTGTGTGTGTGTGTGTGTGTTGTGTGTGTGTGTGTGTGTGTGTGTGTGTGTGTGTGTGTGTGTGTGTGTGCGTGCGTGCGTGCGTGCGTACGTGCGTGCGTGCGTGCGTGCGTGCGTGCGTGCGTCCCTGTGTGTGTGTGTGTGTGTGTGTGTGTGTGTGTGTGTGTGTGTGTGTGTGTGTGTGTGTGTGTGTGTGTGTGTGTGTGTGTGTGTGTGTGTGTGTGTGTGTGTGTGTGTGTGTGTTTCGCTATGTGCTACGTAAAGGGAAATATAGAGGTGTTG
>CM031621.1:62850961-62853931 GCA_018398815.1 Conus ventricosus
GTCGGCCGAAGCAAAACAAACCATCACGCGTTGATTGTTGGGAGCTGGCTTGAGACAGCTAAAGCCATGTTTAAAAACATGGCGTTCATTTCTTAAGGCGGATGTAAACACGGCTGATTCGTATGCTAAAAAACTTATATTTGAAACATTTTTGCTGTTCCTCCAAGTCTCTATGTTCCCAGTTTGTATCAGCTTGATTGTTGTTAACTACCGATTCAGTGATCATGTAGCAAGGCGATCTGTGTCTTAAGATGTGTATACATTTCTTACTTTTCTCCTTCGAAACCGTTCATTGCATACGTGTGCCCTTATGCCACTGAAATGGCGATTTTCGAATGTTCTGGCAAAACTAGAGATAGGGCTAGGCAGACCTTCGTCCATCTACAGTATGGAGAGGAAGTAAGTGTGTGGTAGCACTATCTCATATAAAATATTGCTTCAACTATCACAGCAAACTAGGCCAAAGTGAACCCCCCCACCCCCCCCCCCACTCTGCTCACTTGCCCTGCAAAGCGCGGCAGCCTTGCCGCAATGGAAACGTCGCACGGAGCACCTGCAAAGCTCGGCGGAAAACTAGGCCAAGTGATCATATATGATCACTTGACCTACAAAGCGCGGCAGCCACCAGCAAAGCTCAGCGGCAAACTAGGCCAAGTGATAAATATGATCACTGCTAGTTGATTGAGGGTTGCGAGCACGACACAACCTGTTTAGCATCAAAGCAAGAAGTGGTCCCTTAGTAGTTTACTTTTTGTTTGTTTGTTGGTGGTTTGTGTGTTTTGGCCTACCCCACACCCGCACGTCCCTCCACCCCACCCTGGGACTGTTTATTTGTGTGTTTGCTTGTTTGTTTGTGTTTGTTGTTTGTTTTGTCCTACCCACGCATGCACACCTCCTACAACTCACCCACCCGCCACCCCCCACCCACGCATGCACCCACTCACGTTCCTTCTAGTTTTTAACTTTAAGTTACCCCAAAGTAAGTTCTTACTCAAGTTGTCTTTAAGTCCTCCTTAAGTTAATCCAAAGTTCTTACTTAAGATACTTCTAAGTTTTTAATTAAGTCGCCCCAGGTTCTTCATAAGTTCTTAAGTAAGTTCTTATAAGTTCTTGATCAATTCATGATAAGTTTCCCCTGTTTAAGTATCCTTTAAGTACAACCAAGTTCTTTATTTAAGTTCTTATAATTTATCAAAAAATACAATCATGTTTTTATCTTAAATAGTTAAATGTCCTAATATAGTACACACACGCCTCAAAAACGCGTCATCGTTGAGGATGTCTTGCTCAGCGTTCTCTGCTTAGATCTTAAGGAAGTTCTTACATCCTAAGCAAACGCATGTGATTACAAGTCTGGTCTATGGACTCTGTCTTTTCTAGACTCCATGTCTTTATTTATTGACTTTATCATTTTATAAATACGCCTGATCTATTTTTATTAAAAAATTTAAACTAAGTTCTTAAAATATTATTCATTTGAAATGGATCATACAATGATGCTTTGTTATTGGCGGTTTTGGCGTGCTGTTGTCTTTGTTCTGCATTTAATGGTTTCAGGATTTTTTGGAAGTGCTTTTGTTTTTGTTGCCATTGGTTATATATTTTATAACAGTAATAACCGCCCCCCCGCAGCAGCACAGGGTGCAACATGGACCACAGTTTTAAGTTCAATATTTCCATGAAGACTTTGGGGCCCTTGATCACTTGAAGTTTTTCTAGCCGGCATTGAATCAACTTGTTCTGGCGCTTGGCGGTGGGTATGTTTTCATTATGAGTTATCTTCTGTACATTACTTTTTTTTGTCTGTTCCACTCTGCTACTTTTCTTCCTTGCTTCAACACGCCCAGGATTTTTAATGGTTCTCCGCCTGATTCAGCGTTTTCTGTGAGGTTCTGCTTGGTTACTTTCTCACCTGGTTCAGTGTTTTCTGATTCGGCTGATTTTCTGCCGGTCATTTTGAAGGGAAATAAAATCCTATATGATTAAAAGTTATTAATCCAGATTAATGGGCTGATAACAATTTTCCAAATCTGTAATATTAATCCAGCCTTAGGGATCTAATGACTTTGTTTAAACTGGATCTGGCGTTAAATCATACATAAAATCTTGTTCAGAATCAATGGGAGCAAACTCACTGACTAGTTTAGTGTACAACAACTAAGAAACCGTTGCCCCCACACTTTTCACCATTCTAGACCCCAGCTGCGCTTCATTACCTGTTATGATACTTAAAATGTCTTGCGGCGAATCTGTTGCATTGGTCAATGCTGAATTTCATGTTCCGAGGAAACTGTTTTGTTTTTCACGTGCTGCAAAGAACTACAGCCTTCCTTTTGGGCATAATAGTTGGTCAGCAACTTGGTCATTCATAAGTTCAGGAAGGTTTATGCCACCTTGTAGCTGTAGTAGATCATCATGTTATGTTTTTGTACTAATTATACTTATTTTATTTTATAAAAATGAGCACGAAAAAACTGTTACCAACCTTGTATCCCATTCTGCTGTTATTGGAGGCACTAAGTGTAGGATACTCAATGCTTGGTAAAAGCCCCTGTTAAGATTAACCAGCAGATTTGGCACAACTAGACTTTGAGGATTTCAGCAACGCTGATGCTATTGTTGCAGCTTCGTTTGTACGACAGCTTTTCTAGTTAAGCACGGATAATTCCAGACATATAAATATGTAAGAAACAAACATTTACATTTATAAAAAATGGCTTCACTCGCAATAATGATAGGCGGCGCTGTGGTGCTGCGCTTGCCTTTTTAGCGGAAGTAATTTCGCATTTAGTAAATGGGGACTGACGGACGAGAGAAAAAGAATAACCAAGCTATGGAGCAACTTAGCAGCTGCACAAGACGCCTATGAAAGGCAGAGACTTGAGCAGTTAGATTTTCTTAAGGACACACTGAAAAAAGACAGGGCATGCAGCTTTACACCTTTAATACTGCTGATCAAGCAATAAAACA
>CM031621.1:62854931-62874931 GCA_018398815.1 Conus ventricosus
GGTTGTCCCATAAAAGTTTCCCGGCCCATAATGTTAACATCTGTTTACATATGCCCCAACAATATTGCTAGAACTAAGAGCGAGTTTAAGAGTCTGTAAGAGCACGGAGGAGCAAGCAGAGAACACATGTCTCAAATTATGTGATATATTGGTCATTCCATGCTACAGACCTGGTTGTCATCAGTCGCCATATATGATTAACATCTGTTTACTGCCCTCACGAAATTTTGGAACTTTCTTTAAATGAATAAGAGAAAGAAAGAAAGAAATCTACATCTAATGCAGACAGTCACAAACTTATCAAATTAGCACTCAGTTCTGTCATCAAATCAAGGCTTTAGCGTTCATCATTCGGGATCCTTTTACTTTAGGGATTTGAAGTGACAAATGCCGTATATGAAAAAGTGGTGTGAGTATTGGTATATTTGGTGTGTGTTTTCATGGTTATCAATATCGACAAATGCGAGTCGAATAATTAGTTCCTTTACTGACCTTACATGCAGAAGAAGCGTGTTGCCAAATGTCGGCGGGGAGGTTGCTGCAAACTGCATTTACATTGTAGATGGTGTGTGTTTGATTATGAAACTTGCGCTCGTATGTAGGTGTCTAGGAGAAAGTACGATTTTCACTCTACTGACGTACATGCGTATCTTTGTGCACAAGAAGCATAAACTGGATGAACTGGGAATTTGTCTTCGAGACTTCAGTTCCCAATATGAGAAGCTTCATTTTCTGCCAGGATTTTCTGACGCTGTCTATTTAGGTTCTCATTGGCATGGACGAGATGTGAAATATCACGGTTGTTGTAAATTGAAGGAATCCCCTCTTCCATCTGCAATTCTCTCCATTGCCTGGTATCTTCCCCACACGCTGTGCCCAGTCAGATGAGCTCATACTTTCATGAAAATAGTAAACAAGTGGGGTATTTTTTTGCTCCCATAAGAAAGTCTAACACAGAGTAACTTTTATTCAAGTCTGGCACAGCCTTTTAACTTGAATAAAGTCAGACAAATAATAGACGAACAATCTAATAATGTGGGGAAAAAACAAGCGCAGGCCAACATTATTAGATTGTTCGTCTATGTATGTGTCTGACTTTATTCAAGTTTAAAAGGCTGTGCCAGTCTGAATAAAGTCACTCTGTGTTAGGTTTTCTTATGGAGCAAAAAATACCCCACTTGTTTACTGTTTATCGTTTACTGTTCCCTGCCTCATTTCATTTCCGATTTCATAAAAATAGAATTTCTAAAAGAGCATTGTATTGAGAAGTATGTAGAAGTTTAGAGCGTGTGTGTTGCTGAATCGTTTACAGTCCCCACGTCTTACCACCCCTGTGTCCTCCGTCACATCTTTAATTCTCCTTCCGTCTGCTGTGTATCAAATTTCCGACCACAATCTGTCAACTTTTGTCCGTGTAAGAATGTGGTTACTTGGGGACTGTCCATGCCAGGACTTCACAATGTGTTCGGTGTACCTCATCACTATAGCGCCAACAGTGACAGACTCTAAAAGTGAGTAAAGCTCCCAGACTGAAGAACCGAATGCCCTTTTCCCAGTATGTGGCGGGTCTTATACATTACCGACAGAAATCTTAAGCCATTTGATATCCACTTCCCGAGGTGTCTGGTACTATTTTCCTGACTACTGACGCCACCAACTGAATTTGTACCAGTCTCCCGTCTCTGCCATTGATCCTGGGTTTTCTATTAGTTCCTGACAGGTTGGAGATCGAGTTAGACTTCTGGGGTACCAACATTTTCCAGACTGTCTGGTCGGAGACGACTTACAGTGGTAGAGAGGTACAGAGAATGATGGGGTGAAAATCAGAATGAAGGGTCAGGGGTTCTTGAATAACGCATCTGCTAGAGAGAAAGAGAGAGAGAGAGAGAGAGAGAGGAGAGAGAGAGAGAGAGAAGAGTGAGAGAGAGAGAGAGAGAGAGAGAGAGAGGGGAGAGAGAAGAAGAAGAAGAAGAAGAAGAAGACAGAAGAATATAAGAGAAACTTCTTTAATTGTCAGAGTACAAGTTTCACCAATCTATTACGATCATGGTGGCACTTCAGTAGTGAAGGCTTCATTGGCTGTCTCTGTCACAATTGTGGCGGTGTGCCTGACAGTTGTAGGGAGGTCTCCAAATTGGAGCAAAACTCTTCCTGGTTGATTCAACAGATTTGCAGATTTACACCTTCGTCTTTATCTCTCTGCCGTGTCTCCTCTTTGTCGGCACTGTCCTTGTGAAGATCGATCGAGGAGTTTGCGTGATTATGTCACATGCTTGTGCCTCTTCAGCTTTCTTTCTTTCTTTCTTTCTTTCTTTAAGTCCATTGGTTTTTTTGTGACTGAATGCTGCCTGATACTTTTCTAGACGTATGGCCTGTAACATGTTCACTATAACACATGTTGAGCATACTAACGAAGCACAAAATAGTCACTGCTTGCAATTCTCTGTTTAGCGTCCCAGATTTACAAGGCTACTAGAACATGGGTAGCACAGCCGCATGAAATAGCACCAGCTTTTTCACAGAGACGCAGGTTTTCCTTTTGATTTTTCATTTTCTGTTATAGTCTTTGACCCCCTTGACCGAGAATGGCCTCTAAAGCGTCTAACAGTTTCACAGACTCTAGGTTCTATCCACTGTCTGTGGTCTTTGCTTCCATTTGCTTTGTTCTGCCCACCATCAGATTCATCCAGCCCTGCTTTAACGTCATCAACACCCTAGATGGTTTGTGTTACAATCTTTCTACTGCTCATAATTCCCAACTTCATTTTGTTTTTTCAACTAACACATTATGTCAGAGGCTTCTTTACGCAACTTATTACTTCCTATAAATCGTACTCATGGAATAATAATAATTATAATAATAATGATGATGATAATGATGATGATGATGATGATGATGATGATGATGATGATGATGATGATGATGATGATGATGATGATATTTAATAATAATAATAATAATAATAATAATAATAATAATAATAATAATAATAATAATAATATAATAACAACAACAACAATTTAAAAATAATAATAATAATAATAATAATAATAATAATAATAATAATAATAATAATAATAATAAATACTTATATAGCGCATATTCTCGGCTAGAGGCCAAGCTCTAAGCGCTTTACAATCAACACTCGTTTACACAACGGGCTGCCTACCTGGGTAGTGCCGACTGAAGAGCTGCCAGCTGGCGCTTCATTCTGTCGTTTCCCGTGTCATCCAGTCAGTATCGTTCAATATCGATCACTCATTTTCCTTACTTCCTTCATTCTTTCCATTTCTCACGCAGGGTGCATGCTATGTATAACGTGTCATCCATACCAACGGCCAAACTGGCCTACTCTTCCGAAGTTGGTGATGGGATTTTACGTGTGTGCAAGATGTTTGCGTGCGTTCACACACGGAGCCTCAGTGTATAGTCTCATTCGAAGGACTGTATAATGGAGTCAAAACCCAATGTTAACTCCGAGAGAAAGATCCCCTGCACCGAAACGCCCGGCTGAGGTTCGAACCCGCAACCCAAAGGATCACCAAGATTACTTTTCTTTCTTTTTTTTCTTTCTGCGTACGCAGGCTGATACTCCTGCGGACACTCCCTGTATAGCCAGGCAGTGGAGTTTTGTGTGTATGACCCTTTTTTTATCCCGCCATTAAGGCGCTCTACCAACTGAGCTATTCCGGCTATTCCGAATAGACAGCAAAGCATAGGTTAATTAAAAATGATTTTTTTTCTGACGGAAATTTCAACCTTTTACATGATAAACCCCCGCCCCATTATGCCCAATGCGCAAGAGTATCTTGGGACACATCTGTTTAATGGAGACGGCAGGTGTCGAGTAGTGACAGGACACCTTGACTGAACGGAGGAAAAGACAACCCCTTTTATGTGATTATGTTAGTCTGCTGCCCACTTCTATGCAGCAGGTCTGGCTGTTAGCAGCCAACAGCCCTTTATTGACAGTCTAGTTACTCTCTCTCTCTCTCTCTCTCTCCTCTTTTCTCTCTCTCTCTCTCTCTCTCTCCTCTCTCTCTCTCTCTCTCTCTCTCTCTGTATGTATGTATGTTAATATCTGTAGTGCTGATGCAGACAGTCACCGCCTGATCAGATTGGTCCCTACTTCTTTCTTGAAATCAAGGCATTGTCATTCATAACACGGTTCCTTGCTGTTGAGCGACAGACAGACGACACAACCATTTGGTGAGAAATGAGTATTGGTACACTTTACAGCGATTTCCTTCTGTAGTTAATGTTGATCAATGTGAATCGAATAATCATTCTTTTTTCCCCTAGATGATCTGTATGCAGACAGAGGCTGAATTCGTTGCAAAAACTGAATTGCAAGCTTGTGTTTCTTGTGTTTGCTTCTTTACGGTTATATCCATGTGGTTTATTGATACACTTCACATTCAAACAAAAACTGAGATACCTTTAGTGTATATGTGTGTACATGTGCATAGTGGGACATAAACTGTGACCTTAGACTATCATTTGCGAGACAATGGTTCATTATGTCAGTAACGTTTTTGTTTTTTGTTTGGTTTGTTTGTTTGTTTGTTTGTGTCGGCCAAGACACTTGCCAACAGCTGGGAAGCCCCTGATATGGTTTTAGGGACTTGTAAAATCCCCTGCTGCAAAAAGAACAACAGAAAGAGCAAGATTTCAGCCCATTCTTCCTTCTTCTTCATATTTCTACCTCATTGTGTATCATATCCAATCAGATGCCCCTTACACTCACAACAGCTTCGTGTTTGAAGGAGGATTCTTTGGGAAATCATGTATTGTTCAACTGTGTCGACCACACCCTTTCTCATCCCTATATTATCCTCCACTTCAACTTCAACCCCTCTCTTCTTCATTTGTCTGAACTGTGTATAGTTTCCCATCACAATCTGTCCACTTCTGTTCCTTACTGAAATGGTTACAGGAGAGCTGCCCATGTCAAGACTTTCAAATACGTTCTTTTTTTCATCGCGTACATATTAACATAGAGAGACATCAAAACGGGGCGACGCTCTCGAACTGAAGTACACGGCGTTCTTTTTCCGGTATATGGCGAGTCATATACATAACAAACCGAAATCTTAAACTGATTTATCATCCTACTTTTCTCAGAGTCTGCCAGTACCATTTCATGAAGATTGGTGCCAGAAACTGGATTTGTACCATACCAGTCTGCGTCTCAGTCACTGATCCAGAGTTCCAAACAGTTCTTGACGGGTTGAAGATTGAGTTAGACTTCTGAGGGAAATATTTTCCAGAACGTCTGGTCAGCACTGACAAGGAATAGGAGCGTGTGGGAATTTATAGGAGGAGGGGGGGGGGGGGGACAGAAAATGGCGCGAAGAAAGCCAGTGTCCGAAAGTCTCAGAAAGATGTAGGCTGTATGTGACAGCCATGAAGCAATGTTTGGTTTGGGTAAACCCGCTCTTTCCTTGATGATGTAGAATCGTTATTGTTGTATATAATACAGTCTGAATGGAAGTAGTATTCATGACACAGTATAGTTATTTTGCTTTCAAAAATGGTTGTTTCAATAGCCGTATAAAACTGGTGGAGAGAGAGAGAGAGAGAAAAGGAGATGAGAGGAGGAGAGAGAGAGAGAGAGAGAGAGAGAGAGAGGGGGGGGAGGGAGAGAGGATGAGAGGAGAGAGAGAGAGAGAGAGAGAGAGGAGAGAGAGAGAGAGAGAGAGAGAGAGAGAGAGAGAGATTTATATACACAGAACGGCGTGCATTGCAAAAATCAAACGAATATTGCGTTCTAGTCAAGAAATCTAATTGTCTGGTAAACAACTGCCATGTTCATAACCTCCAGTACCCAGGCATCGTTTGAGATTTAAAAAAAAATCACTTGAGATGTAACAGACCATTTCTTTAATGAATGAAGAGAGAAGCAGACCTCACTTCTGTGTTTATGTGATGAAGTCGATCATTTACATGTCGTGTGCCTGGTGATCATTCGCCGCCCTCTACTACTTCCAATCTATCGACTGGTAAGGTTTGAAACTCTGCCATCTCCCACTTTTTCTGCAATCTTGTCTTTTACAACAACAAAAAGTAAAAGAAAAATGAAAATAAAAGAAAGGGAAGGAAATGAAATGGTCCATTTCCGATGCAGACGGTCACCCTGTGATCAGATTAGCTCTTCCATTTCTCTGGAACTCACGGCGTTGTGATTCCTCGCACGGGATCGTAGCTCTTGGGGGACTGGCTGACGAAACATGCCATCAGGAAAACATAGCAGCTGGGAGCAAGTAGTGGTATACTGTATTGTGATTCTACGGGGTGAATGATACTGGTTAGTGTGTGAACAATCATTTTATTCTTAAAGTTATTTTCCAATGGGCCATTAGACAATCACCATTCAGCTTTTCTGAGTTTAGCTAACGTTTCTATATCATCGCAGAAACATTATAAACAATATTGACAGATGGACGCTTAAACCTCATCATTTTCCTTTCCTGTCTATCCATCTGCTGTGACCAGTCAAATGAGTTATTGGGCACCGTTCCTCTAGGATTCCGCTACACCAACATAGCTTTTATGAAAGGGAATGTCTTAGAGATGTGTCTATTGTTCAACTCTTTATCCAGCTCTAAGCAGGATCTCATCCCTTTATGAACATCCACGTTCTTTCCACCGGGCTTTTCCCTTCCTTACCGTAAAAGTCAACTAGCATACCTCTTCTTTTGGCTAGTGGCTTTTAAGATGCTCAAATGGCTTTCATCATTGATGTTCCCAATCACTTTCAGGATATGTTGCTTTCCCCGCTTTCCGTATACTAGATTTTAGCCAGGGCCACTGCGGTTAATGTATTCCGTGGTAGGATTTCTGTTTTTATTCCAATTTGACTCCGACAGCACGAAGACATTTGAATTAGATAAGATAAGGTAATGTTGCTTATAGCCCAGCCGACCGCAAAGGGCCACATCAGGGCTGTCACCACGTTAAAAAAATTTGAATTAGCCTCAAATTCTTTTGTAATGAATATGTTTATTGTTATATTTTTGTGCTGCGCTTTATCAGTAGAATTTGTTTTTTTTTTGTTTTTTTATTTAACCATTCTGTATTTGAAAGCACCACCCTGCTTGTGTCACTGTTAAACGTGTGTGTGTGGTGTGGTGTGTGTGTGTGTGTGTGTGCGTGCGTGCGTGCGTGCGTGCGTGCGGTCGTGCGTGCGTGCGTGCGTGCGTGCGTGCGTGTGTGTATGTGTATGTGTGTGTGTGTGTGTGTGTGTGTGTGTGTGTGTGTGTGTGTGTGTGTGTGTGTGTGTGTGTGGTGTGTGTGTGTGTGTGCGTGCGCGGGCGGGGGCCTTTGTGTTTGGTGGTGTGTGTTTTATGTTTGTTTTTGTTGTGTGTGTGTTTTGTGGGGTGTGTGTGTGTTTTGTGTGTGTGTTTGTTTGTTTTGTGTGCGTGCGTGTTTTGGGTGTGTGTTGTGTTGTGTGTGTGTGTGTTGTGTGTGTTGGGTGGGTTGGGGGTTCTTAAATTTTAAAGGGTCTACCACTTTAAAAGTTTTTAAAACCCAATTTAGGGGGAAAGGGGGGAGATAAGGTAAAGTAATATATTAAAAGGGCTTTAAAGACAAAAAAGCAACACAACAAAAAATGGGAAAACTAGGGCAAACAAAGAACTACGATAAAAACACCAACATCGGCTCCCATTTTTACAAACAAATAAATGGATTTTTGTTGAATAAAATTTGGCAATTTTACAAAATAAAGAAAAGGATACAACTTGATAAAGAGAACTTTTTGGGTAGGGATGGTTTTGGGTTTTTAAGTGAAAAATTGAAAAAGGGTTTGGTGAAAAATTTTTTAAATTTTTTCCGCCAAAAAGGGCTTTTTAATGTTCTTACAAAAATTTGGGTTTTTAAAAAAGCATAAATTTTGATTTTAAAAAACAAAAAAATTTATAACCGGAAAAAGGAATCCCTTTTTAAAAAAATTTTAAGGGTTTTCATGTTTTTTTACTGGGTGAGGGGGGGTATTTTAAAAAAACACCAGAATTTTTTAGTTTTTTTCTAAAAATTTTTTCCAGAAACGCTTTTTCTAATAACTGTATCCCTCAGGGGACAGCGGGGGAATACAAAACATATTTGACTCGTTTGTTTTCCTTGCCCCGTTTTGCTCTCTGTCGACCCTCTCATTAAACTAAATTAAAAAGTGAAAAGGGAACCCAACAGAAGAGATACTCGTCCCCCCTAAAAACCAAAAAATTTTTTTTAAGGATTGTCTGTTTTTAAAATTTTTTTTATTGTTTTTGATTTGCGGGGGGGAAAAAAAACCCAAATTTTGAATCGACACAAAAGGGGGCCGGGAAAGGGGGGGGTAAAAAGTTTCAAAAGAAAATTTACGGGGCATTAAAAGGGAAATTTTACTGGGCTGTAAAAATGGTTTGTTGTTTCCAAGGTAAAAAATTTTTCCCCCTTTTAAAAAGGATAGAAAAAGCGGGCCCGGCTTTTTTTGGGGGTATCTAAAAGAGATCCGTTTTTGTATAAAATCTTAAGTTAAAAAGGGGGGAAGGTTTTCTATAACTTTTTTTTAACTGTTATCCCAAAATTAATTTTTCTTTGTCCCCCTTTTTTTTCAAAGACAAAGGTTTGATATAAAAATAAATGCTTTTTTGAATTTCCCAGGGGGCTGGGAGATAAGGAATTTTGGTTTTTAATTATTTCGGAAAGGGAAAATTCCCGACTTTCAAATTTAAATTAAAATTTGAAAGTCCTAATTGTCGTAACGGGGAGTTTGGTTTTGGGCCTCTTTTTGGGGAAATTTTTAATATCAATCTAAAAACAACCCTTCTTTTCAACATTCGCCCACTTTTTTAAAGACTAAAAATTTATTTTTCGACAGCGAGCCCCCGATACTCTTTAAAGGTAATCCCCCAAATTTCGCGATATGTTCCTAGGGACAAATGCTTTTTTTGGGTACACCCTATAGCATTTTAAAAAGCTTTGAAAACCCAAGTCGGAAATTTTCTTCAGCAAACTTGTCGGGGCATGAAAAAACTTTTTGTCCGTAAGTGAGTCTTCCCTTTTCCCTTAATCCCGGGTGTTTGATTTACATTACTTTTTGGGCCCCATTTTTTTTTTTAAAACTTTTAAAAAATTAAAAACTTTTCGGGCCTTTTTTAAATTTTTATTCAATATAAAGGTTCCCCGATAACTTTGAAAAATATACCAAAAAATTTTTTACCATGGGTTCTGTTACTCTAATTTTTTATCTTTTTCAAAAAGGGGTAACTCTTCGACCCGGGCCCACATTGAAAATTTCCCAAGATTAGTTTTTTTTTTTCCGGGGTGATAAAAAAAATTCCATTCTCCATAATGTAATTTTTTTAAGTTAAAAGTTCCCGTTGTTAAATTTTTCAAAAAAATATCACGTTTTTTGGGGGGTTTTTCCTTTTTATTAACTTTCATCCACATCCCATATGCCCTCTGCATTTTGAAACTATTACAATATTATTTGACACGATTGTGGTAAATCTTGACAAAATGGGAAAAAATGAGGGGCAAAAAACGGTTTCCCTGGGGGATTCCCATTGTTTGGTGTATTGTTGTTGTGTTGTGTGTGTGTGTGTGGGTGTGTGTTGTTTTGGTGTGTTTTGTTTTTGTGGGGGGGGTGTTGTGTGTGTGGTGTGGTTTGAGTCGTCTGTGTATTGCTGTGTGCGTTTTGGGGGGGGTTGGGGGGGGCGCGCGCGTCGTGGGGGGTTCTTCCCCCTTTTGGGGTTTTATGTGGGATCACACCCCAACAAGGGAAGTTAATAAAAAGGCTCTTACCCAGGGGCAAAGACGCATCAAAAAAAACCAGCTGTAAATATATAATATAAATATTTTTATTTTATATATATTTATATATATATATATATATATATAATTTATATATAAATATATTAAATAAAATTATATATTAAATATATATATTGTGTGTGTTGTGTGGTGTGGGTGTGTGTGGTGTGTGCGTGTGTGTTGTGTGTGTGTTTGTGTTGTGTTTTTATATTTATAAAAGAGAGGGGAGAAAAGGGGGAGAAGGGAGAGAGAGGGGAAAGAGAGAGAAAAGGGGGAAAGAAGAGGAGAGAAAAGGAGATACATAGATAAAATAGATGTTTGCCGAACCTATCGGGACAAAAATTCTTCAGGGGGACTGTGAAAAAATCTTTTCGGTAAGGGGCCCAAATTGGAACTTTTTGGTACCTGCTTAAAATCGAAGGGGCACGATCAGCCGAACCCCTTCAACGAACGGGGGAACAACAACGAATGCCCTTTTGCATGTTCCTGTGTTCACGGGGTATTTTGGGCCCAGGGCCCCGGCTGAAATGTCGGGCTGCCACAGCCCCCAAATTTTTTGATTGACAGTCTATTTAAACTGGTTTAATTTTTTAAATTTCCTTTTCCCCCCCCCCCCCCCCCTTTTTTTTTTTTTCTGTCCCCTTAAAAAAAAAAAAAAAGAAAGAAAAAGGGAAAAAAGGGAAAAAGGAAAAAAAGGGAAGGAGACAGAGAAAGAAGGGGACATAAAACAAACTCCATTTTGGGTTTGCAGACGGGCACCCCGGTCAAAATTAGTTCTTAAATTCTCTAAACCGAATCACGGCGTCACTTTCCCTGCACGGGACCCTTTGGCCTCAAAGATGGGCAGATGACACATCCCTTTGGGTCCAAACTTTTGGCGCCCCGTCTAAATACTGGAATGATACTGCTACGGTTTTTTCCCGCCCGGTGACCCCACTCTTTGCATCCCCCTGTTTTGGTAACGTGTTGTGGTGTGTGTGTTGTGGGTGTGTTGGGGGGGTGTGTGTGTGTGTGTTTGTGTGTGTGTGGTTGTGGTGTGGGTGTGTGTGTTTTGGTGTGTTGGGTGTGTGTGTGTGGGGTTGTAGGTTGTGTCCCTTTCCAGGGTGTTGTGTTGGGTTTTGGTGGGGGGTGTTGGGTGTTGGTGTGTTGGTTGTGTGTGTGTGTGGGGGTGTGCGTGTTTTTGGGGTTCCCATGCGGCGTCGGGCGTGCGTGCGGGGCGTTTTGGAGGGTGTGTGTTTTTGGTGTTGTGGGTTGGTGTGGTGTGGTGTGTTTTTGGTGTGTGGGGCTGGTGTGTGCGTGCGGCTTGCGTGTGTGGGCGTGCATCGTGCGTGCGTCCCGTCGGCGTGTGTGTGTTGTGTTTGTTTTGTGTGTTGTTGTGTGTGGTGTGGTGTGGGGTTGTGTGTGTGTGTGTGTTTTTGTTTTTGGTAAAATTCTTCAGTGCGTGATTTCCCAAAAAAAAACACCCCGGGGCTTTACACCTTTTGACCCCCACTCCCACCTTAAAAACAGATCCTCGGTATAGAGCCTTTTTTTTTTTTAAACCCCAAAAAACCCAAAAATTTTTAAACATCCCTTTTTTTCCCATTTCCCTTTAATGCAATTTAATTTTCCTGCCCTTTTATCGCCCCCGCTCCCTTTGGGCCCCCAAATTCCGATTCTTTTTTGATCCCCTGCTTTAGGGGGCTTTTTCAAATTATCTACTGATCGGGGGGGAAATTTACCCCCCGCATGACAGGTTGATACCCTTTTTGGGTTCCAAGAAGAAGGGACACCATTACCGGGGCCCTTTACATGAGTCTGCAGGGGAATAAAAAGGGTGCCCCGGGGCAAGAAATAACTTATTAAAGTTTTACAAGATAAATTTTGGGGATGTTTGGCCCCTGTGTGCTTTTAAGGGGATGTTTTATATCTATACTCGGGACCCCCTCATTTTTTTCCCTGTTCAAATTCCCACTCCCCCATTTTTTTTTTTTTTTTTTTGCTCGTTTTTCAGTCTTTGTAAGGTCAGGGTTTTAAGACAAAAAATCCTGTTCACCTGAAACTTCCTTATGTCACAAAATTGTTTTCGGGGGATTAAAAAAAAATAAAAAAAAAAATTAAAAAATAACACAATATAAAAACCCCAAAAGAAACTTCTTTTTTTTTCCTTTCAAAAATCCGCCTGAAAAACTTTCTCAGCACAGAAAACAAAAATCAAAAAGGGAAATTATACGATAAAACATACCTCCTTTTGGGTTTGTTTTTGTTTGTTTTTTTTTTGTTTGCATCTTCTTAGTTTATTTGTTTTGTTTTTTGGGGTTTGTTTATCTCTGCCACATTTTAAAAAACAATCAAAAAAAAACTTAAAAGGGAAAAATAGAAAAATTAGGAGAAAAGACAGAAGAGGGGCAGACAGACAGACGGGGACAGACAGCCAGGGAGAGGGGGAACAAAAGAGGGGAAGAGAGAAGAGGGGAAGAGAGAGAAGAGAGAGAGAGAAAAGGAGAGAGAGAGAAGAGAGGAGAGAGAGAGGAGGGGAATGCGAAACATACAAGAGACTACTGTTCATACCCCTCTCTCCTGGAAGAAGAATGACAGGGGAAAGTTATGACATCTGAAGCCACGCGGAAATGAAAAATGTCACATCTTTGGCAGACAATCATTTTCTTTTCAAAAAGGGACATTTTTGATTGGAAAATAATCCAGCGATTTGACAAACTATTTAGATATACACCGGCCGGGAATAACTTTGCCTTGACATTTTTTTCCTTTAATCTCTTAGTGTTGGGGGTGGTGTTTTGTGTGTTTTGTTGTGTTGTTTGTGTGGGGTGTGTGTGTGTGTGTGTTTTTGTGTGTGTCTGCTTGCGTGCGTGCTGCGTGCGTGCGTGTGGTGTGTGTTTGTTGTGTGTTGTGTGTGTGGTGTGTTGTGTGTTTTGTGGGTTTGTTTGGGTTGTGTGTTGGTGTGTGGTTTCCTATGTCTCAAAAAGGGGAAAACGAGGTTTTTGGGTTTTTAAATGTGGAAAAAAAATAAAAACGAAAGGAGAGAAAGAAAGGGGGAAGAGAGAGTAAGAGAGAAGAGGAAGGGGAGAAGAGTAAGAGAGAGAAGAGAGGAAGATTTTTTTCTTTAAAGAAATTTGGGAAGCCGTCTTAAAAAAAAAAAAACGAAAAAAAAATAACCAAAAACACTGTTCACCTTTCTTATTCCTTTAACTTACCCCGGCCAAAAAATGTAAAAAAAAAATTTGTGCGGGCCCCTTTTTAAAATTATTACATATCAAATAAGCGTGCCCTTTGCACCTTTTTTTGCATTTTTACCTGTATTGTAGCGGGTTTAAACCACACACACACACACCACACCCCACAACACACCACACCCACACAAAACACACACACACACACACACCACCCCCTCTTTTCCCCTTTGAGGATTTTTAGGGTTCTACCACACCTACGCCTTTCCACCCTGTTCCCCCCCTAAATTGTCTTTTATTAGACCATCACGTGTTACAGACATTATGTCGTCAGTGGTTACTGCTGGGTTTCACGAGCCTTTTTAAAAAGTGTAACAGAGGGGAAAGTGTTTATCTTTTGGGGCTGGTTTTCCCCCCCCCCTTTTTTTTTTTTTTTTTCCCCCAACCCCTGCCACTTTAAGGATATTAGCATTTTTAAAAACAGCCCCCCATACTACTTTAAAAGAAGCTCGACCTTGTTCGCTTTTTCCCGTCGTGTGTTTCTTGTTCGCATTTTTTTTAAAAAAATTTTTTATTTGTTTATTTATTTATTTCCCTTTTTTATCTAATTTCCCTTTTTTTCGTTTCCTATTTTTTTTTTCTTTTTTGTTATAATTCAATTTATGAATTTTTTTCTATTTGTTTATTTTTTTTATTTATTCATTTTTTCTATCTAAGTTTTTTTTTGCCCATTTTTTTGTTTTTCTAAATTTTGTTTTTTCATTTATTTATCTATTTTTATTTCTTAAATTTTTTTTAAACTTTTAAAATTCTTTTTTGTTCATTTAAAGCATTCATTTTTTCAGTTATTCAGTTTTTTTATTGATCTAATCTTTATTTTTTTTTTTTTTTTTTATCAAATTTATTTTTACATCTTTTTTTTTTTTTTTACTTTTGTTAGCAAGTTTGTCGTCCAATTTTTTTTGTTAGTTGGTTTTTCTTTTCTCACTTATTTTTTTTTCATGCTTTTTTTTATTTCATTAGTTTTGTTTCTTTAATTTAATGTGTTTTTTGTTTGTTCATTACTACCTTTTTTCGGGTATTGGGCGTTAATTTTCCGTACAAATGTTTACGTAATATTGTCAAAAAACTTTTTATTATTCGATTTCGCTTTTTGTTTTTTTTTTTCCTTTCATGCCGGTTTCAATAATTTAAACCCTTTTCTTCCCAAACAATGCATCTTTTCAAAAAATGGGATCCCCCGGGCAAAGGCCTGGGCAAAACAATATAATAGATCTTTCTTTTTGGGGGGATTGCCCCTGGGTTCCCAAAGTCCCACATGTTTTTTAAAAATTATTTTCTTCATTTCAGGGTTTTCCGGTTTTTTCCCCCCCCCCCCCCCCCCCCCCCCCCCCCCCCCCACCCCCCCCCCCCCCCCCCCCCCCCCCCCCCCCCCTTCTCCCCCCACCCTTTTTTTTAATTCAAACTTTTCCATGCCATTTTTGTAAAAGGGAAGGGGTTTTAAAACCCACACTTCCCCCCCCCCCCCCCCCCCCCCCCCCCCCCCTTCCCCCACTTAAAATTTTTCAGCATGTTTTTGTTAAAAATCCCTGCAGTGGGGGATTGCATCTCTTAGGAATCCAAGGGAAAACTGTTCGCACAATTCCCAGCCCCTGGAAAAATTTGGGTTTTTTGAAAACCCCGAACTGACCACTCGGGGTGTTTGGCCCGTCTTTTTTACCCCTTGGGCTGAATCCTCAAAATATAGCTCAAAATTTTCCCCACTTTTTGGTTTGTTTTCATAATATTTTTGTTGCCCAAAACAGACGACTGCACGGAAAACTAAACAATCTTAAATAAATGGAGCGGGAACCGGGGCCCCGAAACGTGGGCAAAACCCAGTCACAAAACAAACACAACGCGTTTCGACCCAAATTTAGGTTTTTCCCCACTGAGACATAAACGAATAAAAAACGAAAATTCACTTCGCTTTGAAACGGTTCAGATCGCTTCAGATTTTTAGCGCAAGGAAGAAGGGGATCAAACTAAGTGAATGGGTTTGTTGCTTTATTTTGTTTTTTCTCCCCTAAGGAAGACCAAGAGGTCGAAACGCGTTGCGTTTTTTCCTTTTAGGGCTGTTTGTCCCCGTTTTTTGGGCGGGTTCGCTAAAAATTTATTTAAGATTTGTTAAATGATTTTTTTTTTCAGCAACTTATTTCCCCCCACTCTTTTTTGGGCCCCTTTCTACCCTTGCGGACTGCTTTGGGGTGCCCCTCTCTCCCCCTCTCTTTTTCTCTCTCCCCCTCCCTTTTCTTTCCCTCTCTCTCTCTCTCTCTTTTCTCTCTCTCTCTTCCCTCTCTCTCTCTCTTTTTTAAAACCTTGGGGTTAGAAAACCACAGAATTATACGGTTTTGGGGGTTTGCCCTTTTTATTTCCCGGTAAAACAACACAATTTTAAACCCTGTTTTTTTCCTCGGGGGTCTATCCCCGGACGACAAACCAGGGGCAAAAAATAATGAATTTGATCTGTCCTCGGGAAGGGGTCGCAATAGTTTCCCAATTTGGGAGAGAAGGGATTCACCTTTTTTAACTTTACAATCTTATTGGGTTCTCATTTTGGGGTTTTTCTCCCTTTCTTTTTCTTCCACCAATTTTTCCCTTTTTCTAAAAATATTTCCAATCCCCTCTTGTAAAACGGAAGAATTTTTAAACCCAACTTGATTTTAACCCCACTAAAATAAAAAATTTCTCAAAAAAAATGCTTTTTTCTTTTATTTTGTTTTTTAAAAGGTCAGGGGGGTTAAAGGTGAATAGTCTTGATTTTGTTGTTGGTTTTCAACCCCAACCCTTTTTTTTGGGGGGGTCATTTTGGACAAACAGTTTTTCTTTTAAAGTCCCCAGTGCTCCCCAATGGGTTAAAAAAACTCGGAAACAAATAAAAAAATTTTTTGTTGTTTTTTGTTGTTGTTGTTTTTTTCACATTCTACTTCCCCAATTTTCATACAGAACGGAAAAATCGTTTCCCCACTGTTCAGGGATTTTGTGCGGGCTATTTTGTTGTGTGGAAACAAAACATAAAAAACCAAAAAAGGGGACCCAATTTCCCAAAACCAAAAACTTTAATTTTTAATGGGAACTTTGAACGGGAAAAACCAAACCCTTTTCCTGGGCAGAAAAAATTTAAGAACTTTGGGGAAAAAGGGTTTCCAAAGGATGACGCCACAATGCCCGCCCAAAAAATGTGCAGCCGTCGAAACATTTTACAGTCCCCCCGGAATCCTCCCTCCCCCCACCACCCTCTTCCCTTTCCCTTTCCGCCTCCCCCCAAATTGCTTTCAAATCCCCCCAAAACTTATTTTTTTTTTTTTTTTTAAAACTAAATTAGAACAAATAAAAAGACAAACAAAAAAAACATTTCCCTCTCGTGCCGGGTTCCCCGGGATTTTTTCGGGTTTTTAAATTTTACACACAAAAAACGTGCCGCGACGCACACACACACACACCACCACGCACGCAGCACGGGGACGAAAGCACGCACGCACGCACGCACGCACGCCGCACCACGCACACACACACAAAAAACCCCACACACCACTTGAAAAAAAAAAAAGCGAAAGAAAAACAAAAATTAAAACAAGCCAAGTCAGACAGGGAAAAATTTTAAAACCCTGTGTGTGCGTGTGTGTTGTATTGGTGTGTTTTGTGTGTTGGTTTTGTGTGTGTGTGTGTGTGTGTGTGTGTGTGTTTCGTTTTAAGTGGGAAATTTACTTTTCGCGGAAACCCGAACCAAAAAAAGAATATATTCAACCCCCCCCCTCCAAAGAAGAAGGGAAAAGGAAAAAAAGCCCAAACAAACAACAACAAAAAAAAAAACTATATATAAACTTACTGCTAATTTTTTTTCCCTTTTTCCAAAGTTTGGTGATTTTTCACATTACAGTTTTACTTCCCGTAAACCTTAAAAAAAAATTATTCCCTTTTTGGAAAAGAAACAGAAACCCCCCAAAATGCCGGGGTGGCCAGGGTGTGCTTTTTTTCATTTCTGCTTGTTATGTATATTGTTGTATATCCTAGACGAACGGTTCGGCATTTCGATCATCTTGGAACACACACACTCTCTCTCTCTCTCTCTCTCTTCTCTCTCTCTCTCCTCGTCTCTCTCTCTCTCTCTCTCTACTCTCTCTCTCTCTCTCTCTCTCTCCTCTCTCTCTCTCTCCTCTCTCTCTCTCTCTCTCTCTCTCTCTCTCATGTAGACTCTGTCCAAGCAACAGTATCGCTCGTCATCTTAACCCCTGACCGGTTCAATTGCGGCACTAACGTTCCTCTCCCTACCCCAATGCCATGCCTTCTTGGTGAGGGAACAGGGAAAATAAATCGCAGGTGTCTTGGAGTGGTGTACACACTGGCAAGGTAAACGCCCATTTGTCAAGTTAATGTTCCCACCGTTTCCAGAATTTCCGACAGAGCACTTAACTCGATGATATCAATTTCGCTTCGTTTCTTCTTCTTCTTCTTCTTCTTCTTCCTTCTTCTTCTTCTTCTTCTTCTTCTTCTTCTTCTTCGTTATACCTCCTTTTTTCTAATTTAGTTCTGTCTTGTGTGTGCGCGCACATGCGAGCACCTGTGCGCGCTTGCGTGTGTGTGTGTGTGTTCCTCTTTCTCCATTTGAAAACACAGGTCGCCCAAGGAAGGGAACACACACACACACACACACACACACACACACCACACACACACACACACACACACACACACACACACACACACACACACACACTCAGACTCGTGACTCGTGACTTTAATGTGAGGCCATCAGCCTATTCACATGAGTACGCAACAAGAATTAAATCAATTTGATATAATTGGAGCAAAATTTACCATGACTGCAACAAAACATTCTTCCATGACAGTATGTACATGCAGAATTCTATCTTAATTATACATTAATACTTCCTGGTACGTTCTTCCTTATGAGCGCAATGTAAGTATACATATTATTATTTTAAAACTCATGATATTAATGCTGTTGATACTAGCATACAAAACACGTGTTTTTCTATTTCATTTTCCTCATCGTTTATCGTTTACATCTTTCTTCACTGCGTCGCAAAATTCTCTGGAAAGCCGTACTATTTAAAGCATCTTTTGTTTACTTCATTTATGCATGCGCAAAATTAGCATACATATTGCCCTGTTCAGTGCAAAGGTAAACCCCGAATCTTAGGTCTATAACAATAGCTGCCATGCTAACCTTTGACGCTCAGTGTGTGTTCTTCTGTGGTCGTGTTCGTGTGGTGTTGTGTTGTTTATATCCGTTGGATTTAGCAGCCCCATGGACAAATTACTATAATCTTGTCGCTTACCATGTATCAGGTTGGTACATTTCTTCAGTTATTTTCACTTTAATTGTAGTTTTCCCTATTTCTTTTCAGCCTGTGACCCTGTCGTATCCTGTCCCGTGGGTCTTGTTGACACTAGACTCGTACACATGTGTCTAGATTGCCCGTTGGCCAGAGGAGTCTCTTAATGGTCGGATCCTTAGAATTCAAACTTTAATCATTCAAAAGAACCGTTGGAAAATAATCAAAACGCATATGATAGCTATCGTTATTCCAAGAGTTCAAAAACCATACTCTTATAATATGATCTATGGGCAGCCATTTCTTAGCAGACGATCCAGCCAAGATTCAACAGGCAATTCTCATATCTTTACACCCAGTCTCTCTCCGCCTCACGCTCCACCCCCCCCCCCCCTCCCCAAACCCCACCCCCGACCCCTCCTCTCTAAGCACAGGGCGAGAGAAAAAGAATGGGCGAGAGAGATGGATTGAGGGAGATGGGGCTGTGTGTGTGTGTGTGTGTGAAACTGTGGATCGCCGCTTCGTGCTGATTTGCATATTGACCTACTTCTAAACAAATTCCTCTACGTGCCTTGCTGTTTGTTTTACTGAACTAGCCAAGTTCTTGTCCTACTTTTCATTTCCTGGTTTATCTTATTTACATACCTCATCACTTCTTGGTCAATTATTTATCTGTGTTTCCCTTTGTATTCATTTCGTAGTTTCACATGTATGTATATACAGATCATCATCAGAGAGAGAGAGAGAGGGGAGAGAGAGAGAGAGAGAGAGAGAGAGAGAGAGAGAGAGAGAGAGAGAGAAGCATGTGCATGAGAATTAAAGAATCAACGAGGCATACCTTTTCCTTCAATCCTGAAATTCGTATTAATGCACCCTTTCCAGGAGAGCAGTAAAAACGCGGTCACATGGAGGGATATCAATTCCCTTCAACACTGAACGTGGAGTCATCGTCTTCCAGAGCAAACATCATCTGGAGGCTGCTCTATGGGCTGTGATGACAAAGCAAAATAATCCAGGAGGACACAGAGAGAGAGACACCGTGAATAAGAGAGTGGAGCACACGTGCTGTGTTCAATAATGGGTGCGGAGAGAGAGAGAGAGAGAGAGAGAGAGAGAGAGAGAGAGAGAGAGAGAGAGAGAGAGAGAGAGAGAGAGAGAGAGAGAGAGACACACACACACACACACACACACACACACACACACACACACACACACGCGCGCACACAAACACACACACACACACACACACACACACACACACACACACACACACCACACACACACACACACACACACATACACGGCCCGCACATGGACGCACATACTCATGAACACACAAACGTCAAGAACACACACACACACACACACACACACACACACACACACACACACACACACACACACAGAGAGAGAGAGAGAGAGAGAGAGAGAGAGAGAGAGAGAGAGAGAGAGAGAGAGAGAAGAGAGAGAGAGAGAGAGAGAGAGAGAGAGGAGAGGAGCGCGCGGTCTCATCCCCCCTTCACATGCACAGACACACACACACATCGATTCCCTTACACGTACTCACCCATGCACGCGCGCACACACACACACACACACACACACACACACACACACACACACACACACACACACACACACACACACACACACACACAGAGAGAGAGAGAGAGAGAGAGAGAGAGAGAGAGAGAG
>CM031621.1:62877431-62880529 GCA_018398815.1 Conus ventricosus
AGTAACAGTGAGTGGACAAATTTTGAATCTGTTTATATCAATTGCCGTGTTCTTTCCTTTTCCTGATTCGTCCTTAAGTATTGACACTTTCGTCCCCACATTATGCTCTTTGTTCTGACTGAATATTTCCTCCTGACATCCCTACTGACATTTTTCTTATGTTTAGTATTTCATTGAATGCATTACTTTTTTTTCTCTCACTTATTTCCTTTATTTCATTGGATGTATCATGCTGTTGGGCGGTGTTCTTGGTACTGGTTGTTTTTTTCCCGTGCATTTGGTTTTATTTTGATTTCATCCTTTGCAGTAGTGTAGTCCATTTATTATGTGCGAGGACTGATTGGGACAAAAAATGTACATGCTTGTTCACTACCCTCGAAAATGAAAAAAAAGACTCCTCTCTCTCTCTCTCTCTCTCTCTCTCTCTCTCTCCTCTCTCTCTCTCTCTCTCCTCTCTCTTCCTCTCTCTCTCTCTCTCTCTCTCCTCTCTCTCTCCTCTCTAGGACACCACATTGGTAATGCGTGTTACACGATCCATGTACCATTTTATGGAACCTCAATAACCTTGTGCGGAAGTTCAATTTCCCCTCCATTACATTTTCTCTTTTTCATGTCAACCAATCTCTTACAAATTGTTGTGTGTGTGTGTGTGTGTGTGTGTGTGTGTGTGTGTGTGTGTGTGTGTGTGTGTGTGTGTGTGTGTGTGCGTGCGTGCGTTCGTGCGTGCTTTCGTGCGTGCGTGCGTGCGTGCGTGCATACGTGTGTGTGTGTGTGTGTGTGTGTGTGTGTGTGTGTGTGTGTGTGTGTGTGTGGTGTGTGTGTGCTGTTGTTCTTATTGTTGTTGCTTTGGTTTGGTTTGGTTTGGTTTGGTTTGTTTGGTTTGGTTTGGTTTGTTTGGTTTGGTTTTGACAGACAGCGCCACTAGATCGGAAGGTTCCAGACTATTTCCCCTGCCAGTGAGGCTCATCATCAGACTGGGGAGAAATGGTGCCGTGTGTCTGTGACTGATGGATATCCACGGTTTTCTCTATCGTCTCGCTGATGTGGATGGATCCAGACTATGTATCTGACACAGAGACTCATCAACCTGTAGGCAAGTGGCACTGTGTGTCTGGGACTGATGGATATCCACGGTGCTCTCTGTCGTCTCACTGACTTGCACTTCAAGCCCAGAAGGTAAACGGAAGACGCCGAGGAGGAGAAGGCAGAGGAGGAGCAGGAGACGTAGGACTGAGGGGATAGAGCAAAGAGGAGAAAGAGGAGGTAGCGAGATAAGCCTGATTGCTGTCAGTTGAATTTTCAGAAAGAGGAGGGGTTAGTTACCGCCAAGGACATAGACAAACAAGGTACAGGACAAGACACAATTGCATTCGACCCTTAGGGTCTTCTTCAGGCAAAAACAAGTAACATAAACGGAGAACGAGAAATCACTTATCTGGTCATGTTGGAGCAAACCGGTAACATGGCCGCCGGACGGAAACGAGGGAATCATGGGAGAGGAAGTAGTGGTGAGGGGGGGATGAACGGGGGAGGGGGGGGATAGGGAGGGTGTGTGAAACGATGGGGTTTGTAGCTTGTTTTGTAGAATAGTTTGATATCTTAGTGATGCTGTCAGTTGGTTTACTACATATTTGGATGATTGGTCGATTGGGAATTGTCGTACTTGGTCTGTTACACGCATATTTTCCAGTTATTTATGGTGAAACCGACTGCACATGTTCTCTTAGAATCGACATCATTTTGGAATAAAGAGGCCGAGCTGCTGAGAGATTATGAACACGTGCTAAAAAGACAAAGATGTGTTGATTCACGAAAGAGTAATAACCTAGCACTTGTTTTTATTTAATCATTGGGTCAGGATTATGCACTCACACACTCACTTAGTCTCTCTCTCTCTCTCTCTCTCTCTCTCTCTCTCTCTCTCTCTCTCCTCTCTCTCTCTCTCTCTCTCTCTCTCTCTCTCTCTCTCACGTGTGCGCATGTGGATGGGTGTGTTAACACAGGATGATATCCACTTTTCGCTTTCTTCATGGACGAGCAAAGGCAGAGTGGGAGAAAGAAAGAAAGAAAGAAAGAAAGAAAGAAAGAAAGAAAGAAAGAAAGAAAGAAAGAAAGAAAAAAAAGAAAGAAACAAGACAGACAGAAAGAAAAAGAAAAAAGAAAGAAAGGAAAAAATACAGAAAGAAAAAAGACAACTGCACTGGGATGATTTCCTGTTCCGAGGCTTAGACGTCTCTATATAATGCTTTTCTGCAAGTCACGTGAAATAGTTTATTTCTTCTGTGCCATGCGCGGTGATATCGTTTAGACATTATGGGCATGTGGAGAGCAATGAGCTTACTTTTAACATATGCTCGTGTTGGAGTTTTTTTTTTAGGCTTCCTACATGCTTCCCTCATGATTACAGGTGTTCTGACTTCCGACTTGCACCGCAACAGCTGTTTTTACCTATGTGCTGAATCTCTCTCTCTCTCTCTCTCTCTCTCTCTCTCTCTCTCTCTCTCTACTCTCTCTCTCTCTCTCTCTCTCTCTCTCTCTCTCTCTGCCTGCTGAATCTCTCTCCTCTCTCTCCTCTCTCTCTCCTCTCTCTCTCTCTCTCTCCTCTCTCTCTCTCTCTCTGTGTGTCTGTCTGCCTGTCTGTCTGTCTGGAGTCCTATTTCTCAGGATTAAACATACATTCTCTTATTTTCTCTCTGTGTGTCTCTGTGTTGTCTCTCTGTGCCTATCTGTCTCTGTCTCTGTGTCTGTCTATCTCTGTTACTGTCTCTGTCTGCCTGTCTGTCTGTCTGTCTCTCTCTCTCTCTCTCTCTCTCTCTCTCTCTCTGCTCCTCTCTCTCCTCTCTCTCTCTCTCTCTCTCTCTCTCTCTCTCTCCTCCTCTCTCTCAAACCAGCAACAAAACGCACACATCAAAACATAATTCAAGAAAAACAAACTATCACTCAAGCATGTAATACGTTGTAGGTAAAAATTACTTTAACCTTGAAGAGAAAACTCGACAAAGTTCAAAGACTGGTTTTTACCTGCTGAAAAGATTGTTGAGAAAGAGCGAAACCCAAACGCACAATTCTATTTTAACGGAAGTGAAGAGGTGGAAACG
>CM031621.1:62880629-62883129 GCA_018398815.1 Conus ventricosus
TGGAATTAATGTACATACGTTATGGACTCCTTAGATCTGTTTTATGTTTTTACTACTCAGATGCATTAATTAGAAAACGAAAATGACCCAGATAGAAACTCATAACCGAAACCAGCTTTTTAATAAACACTGACAGACTTGAAGAAAAATTGGTTGGATGAGGTGCATGCAAGCACACACGCACATATATGCACACAAACAGACAAGCACACACACACACACACACACACAACACACACACACACACACACACACACACACACACACACACACACACACAATCACACACACACACACACACACACACACACACACACACACACACACACACACACACACACACACACACACACACACAACACACTGACAGACGGGCACACAGACAGAGAGAGAGAGAGACAGAGGGAGAGACAGAGACCGAGAGACAGAGATACAGAGCGAAACTTCACGAAAAGACCACCCAAGTGTCATCTACCATCCCTGGCGTCATGTCGTCATCTTTCCTCAAATGACTTGTTTCGCCCGCTCATCCCTCGAGAGTGGGGATCTCGTGCAATGAACGAAGATGCCGTGATTTGGCGAGATCGTGAATACTAATCCGATCTGGCGGTCACTGTCCGCGTTGGGAATGGATTCTCTCTCTCTCTCTCTCTCTCTCTCTCTCTCTCTCTCTCTCTCTCTCTCTCTCTCTCTTAAACATCACAATCTCAGACCTAATGGCATGCTTGGAAGAAACAGAAAAGGAACATGAATGATCGCCTGTCGGAACTGCAAGAAGAGGTGAAAGGCAGCACTATACGCAGCAAAGAGGTGGAAAACCGAAATCCTGACAATCCTTCGTGATTAGTGCTCTGTTGTAACTGATGAACATCTGGAAAATCCTATTGACAGTTACCTGTGTTACCTTAGTATTTAACGATCTATACAATTCCGTGTTCTGGGATCCAATCGCGACGTACTTTCCTGTATTGTATAGATGTTTATTTCTAATATTTGTGTCTGTACAGTCCCCGCCCACATCATCTCCCGATCTTGTGAATGGGCTTGTTAAGCGTAACACAATAAATCAGTCATTCTCTCTCTCTCTCTCTCTCTCGCTCTCTCTCTCTCTCTCTCTCTCTCTCTCTCTCTCTCTCTCTCTCTCTCTCACTCTCTCCCTCTCTCCCCCTCTCTCTCTCTCTCTCTCTCTCTCTCTCTCTCTCTCTCCTCTCTCTCGCCAGGATTACTTTATTTTCTGATCTTAAACTAGAAATCAGGTTCCCGATTATTTCTCTGTTTCTCCGTTTGTAGATAATCTCTCTCTCTCTCTCTCTCTCTCTCTCTCTCTCTCTCTCTCTCTCTCTCTCTCTCTCTCTCTCTCTCTCTCTCTCTCTCTCTCTCTCTCTCTCTCTCTCTCACTCTCTCTCTCTCTCTCTGTGTTGCTTATGATCTTGAAATAGAACAGTAAAAGAATGATCAAAGATGACGTCAATAACATGGGTTCCTTTGGAAAGGACGGGCGAAGGATTTTTTTTCTTTTAATAATTGTCGGGAAGAGATGACATGATGGAGTGCAATGAAAGAGTGAGTGACAGAACGACGCTGCCAGCTGTTGGCTTCATCCATCAAATATCTTTCATTGTATCCTGAGATGATGGGGATGTCAGATCTACTGGCTGTTGCAGATCGTAATCGGGTTTCTTGTCACAGTCCGAAGGTTGATGCTATTTGCGCACAGTAAACTATTCATTGTTCAAATAAAAGTGTATGAATGACTCCACCACTTAGATTAATGCCCACACCTGTGCGATCACGCGCACACATGCGCGCACGCACGCACACACACACACGCACGCACACTCGCACGCACGCACGCACACACGCACAAACACATACGTATGCACGCACACACACACACACACACACACACACACACACACACACACACCACACACAAACACACACCACACACACACACACACACACACACAACACACACACCACACACACACACACACACACACACGCACACACACACGACACACACACACACACACACACACACACACACACACACACACACACACACACACACACACACACACACACACATGCGCGAGCGTCTCACGCACGCTCCCACCCACCCACTGACGCACACCTACCGACCCACTCGCGCGCGCGCGAGCGCGTGTTCATTATACATATTTATCTAGCTATCTTTCTGCCTAGTTATCTATTTTCTATCTATCTGTTTCTCTATCTCTTTATCTATCTATCTATCTATCTATCTATCTATCTATCTATCTATCTATCTATCTATCTATCTATCTATCTATCTATCTATCTATCTATCTGTCTATCTATCTATCTCTGTTTGACTGTCTGTCTATCTATCTGTCTGTCTGTCTGTCTGACTGTGTCTTTCTTTCTCTGTCTTTGCCTCTGTCTCTGTCTCTGTCTATGTCTCTCTCTTTGTCTCCCCCCCCCCCTACACACACACACATGCTGACTTTTCTTTTTG
>CM031621.1:62906463-62908963 GCA_018398815.1 Conus ventricosus
CTTCTCCAATATTTCTCATTGATTCCTTGATTGAGCTCTTTCCCTGTGTCCCCTGAGTATTGTGGCCTTGTATCTCTGGTGTAATGTTGCCAATATGGAATTGCCCACGCTCACTGACATCTTCTTGATGCACCTGAAACTTGACAGCGCTGGTCAGTACTATTTTTTTCCTGAAGGGACAAGTTTATGAGTTTTGTCTTTGACCTGTTCCTGTGTGTAATAATTAGTTGCAACGTGCGGTGATTGCCGGCGGAAATTGAAAAAAAAAAATTACTGTGCCGCTGGAAGAAAGAAATAAACAAATTACAAGACAAACACGACACGGGAGCAGTAGTGTTCTAAGTGTATGTGATCATCAATTCCTTAACAAATACTCTCAACAACCTTAATCCCATTTGGAATACTGACTCTAGAAATTGCACACATTTCCAATAAATAGATATGTATGATCCCAGTTACCAATTGTCTATATGGCAACAGACTATGTTGATATGAAGCGATGGAACGATCAGTGTGTTTTTAAATCAGGACTCAGAGAAGAAGAAGGAGAAGAAGAAGAAGAAAGAAGAAGAAGAAGAAGAAGAAGAAGAAGAAGAAGAAGAAGAAGAAGAAGAAGAAGAAGAAGAAGAAGTGATTGGAATTTAACTAACCTGTCATTGCCTTTCCAAAGACAATATGTTTGCTTAGTTTGAAATGGAGCACAATCATCATGGCTGCGCAAAATAGTCGAGACCAACGGCCATTTGCAAAAAAAAAAAGGAAGTGAATTGACATCATCTTTTCATCCTTTTTACCTCCCTTTTCACTCCATACTGAGTCAGACGCGGTTGCTGCCCACCTAACAAGATCACAGCTACCCTGTTCCCCAAGAGGCTGGACTCTTTCTGGAACCTGTCAGGAACTCTATGAAACACTGCATCACTGAGTGGGAGGGCAGACCGCTACAAACATACAGTGTTTGGCACCACCCGTCAGGGGAATGGTACCGACAGACACGCAAGGAGGGAGGTATGAAAATTGGTTGATGCTTTTGGTCTGGACTTCTGGCGAGTCCTGTGTAGGACGTGTTGTATACTTTAACAAGTCATGCACTACTTCAGTTTGGGAGTTTTGCGCCCATTTGGCTGTCTCCCTTTGTTAACCTTAATCATCGGAATTACTGTAATGCAATGGAACTGGATCTGTATAGAGCGCTTTACCTCGCGAGAGCCCAAAGCGTATATTACAGAAACATGATAATATACGAATTCTAACTCAAAGCACACACACACACACACACACACACACACACACACACACACACACACACACACACACACACACACACACACACACACACACACACACACACACACACACACACACACACACACTGTAATCACTTAGAAAACTTGACATAGCCAGTTGTCTGTGAAATATATTCCAGGACTAAAATTCTGGTTGTCTTCAGAACCTTTTCATATGTAAGGAAAGAGAAGTGAATGAGAATGGAAAAAAAAAGCGAAAACTATAGGGTTGGGAAGAAATACATTCATCTGTGACATATACTCTGTTTCATATCTCGTGTTTGGTGTCCTTGTATGGGGAGAGGTCGAACGGGTGGTGTTGAACTAACTTACTTAAAAAGGAACACAGTATAAGAAGGAAAACGATAAGACAAGGGAATGAGATGTTCAAGTTCATTTGGGAGGTGACACGCCAATCTCATATAATTCTGGGAGACACTGAATATGTCTAGTCTAGCAACCCTAAAAACAAAAAGAAAAGTCAGCATGTGTGTGTGTGTGTGTGGGGGGGGGGGGGGCGGGGGGGGGAGGGGACACAAGACAGACATAGACAGAGACAGAGGCAGAAGACAGAGAAAGAAAGACACAGTCAGACAGACAGACAGACAGATAGATAGACAGACAGTCAAACAGAGATAGATAGATAGATAGATAGATAGATAGATAGATAGATAGATAGATAGATAGATAGATAAAGAGATAGAGAAACAGATAGATAGAAAATAGATAACTAGGCAGAAAGATAGCTAGATAAATATGTATAATGAACACGCGCTCGCGCGCGCGCGAGTGGGTCGGTAGGTGTGCGTCAGTGGGGGGGGGGGGGAGCGTGCGTGAGACGCTCGCGCGCGCGCGCGCGCGCGCGTGCGTGTGTGTGTGTGTGTGTGTGTGTGTGCGTGTGTGTGTGTGTGTGTGTGTGTATGTGTGTGTGTGTGTGTGTATGTGTGTGTGTGTGTGTTGTGTGTGTGTGTGTGTGTGTGTGTGTGTGTGTGTGTGTGTTGTGTGTTGTGTGTTGTGTGTGGTGTGTGTGTGTGTGTGTGTGTGTGTGTGTGTGTGTGTGTGTGTGTGTGTGTGTGTGTGTCTGTACGTGCGCGTGCTGATGACAGTGCAGGCAGAAGAGAAAAGATAATAGCAATGGCATATACATGAGGTAGCTGATATGTATTGTGTTTGCGCGCGCGCGCGCGCGCGCGCACGCGCGCGTGTGTGTGTGT
>CM031621.1:62917126-62937126 GCA_018398815.1 Conus ventricosus
AACGTAGATCACAATGGGACTGCGACTAATACATTGACATTGGGGGGGGGGGGGGGGGGGGAAAAAGGAAACCACCACCGTAAGGAAACGAAGCAAGGAGATGAACAATTTCAGTAAGAGTGTACGCTGCAGCGGCATGCCTATCGTCCACCGAATTCCTGTTTAAGGTCGGGCGACTTTTTATTGGCTAGCCATTTTCTGTCACTACCAATGTGTTCCAATGACAGCGATGCTGACTGAATTCCGCACCGAAATCATGCACTTGGTTTGTCAGTCTTGAAGTCAGGCATCTCGGGAGTGCCTGAATGTGTCAAATGTACTACATAGAATATGTGTAGAATACAGATCGTTGTAGCGATCCATAGAGCTTGGGCAGAGACAAGGGACCGAGGTGTGGTGTCGTTGAATCTTGAAAATGCTTGCGGATCAGATCCACGTAAGACAATTCAACCAGCTCTCTGGATACCACATGTCCCATACAACATCCGATAACATCCGAGAAATGCTGCAGAATCTTTCTCTTTCTTCTCTTTTTATTTCTTTTCTTCTATGGCTTCTCAATGAATTTTTCAAGTGGGGAATACACAAGTGACTGGATCAAATTTAACAGGGCCAGAGTAGCTCGGTGGGTAGAGCGCCGCACTAGTGATCCTGGGGTCGCTGGTTCGAATCTTCGCCGGGCCGTTTCGGTACAGGAGGATTTTTCCCTCGGAGTTAACATTTGTTCTGACTCCATTTCCTATACAGTCCTTCGAATGTGATTATAAACCGAGGTTCCGTGTGTGATCGCACTCATCTTGCACGCACGTAAAATCCCATCACCAACTTTCGGAAGAGAAGGGCAGTTTGGCCGTCGGTATGGATGACACGTTACACATAGCATGCACCCTGCGTGAGAAATGGAAAGAATGAAGGAAGTAAGGAAAATGAGTGAACAATATTGGACGGTACTGACTGGATGACACGGGAAACGACTGAATGAAGCGCCAGCTGGCAGCTCTTCAGTCGGCACTACCCAGGTAGGCAGCCCGTTGTGCAAACGAGTGTTGATTGTAAAGCGCTTAGAGCTTGGTCTCTAGCCGAGAATAGGTGCTATATAAGTATTCACTTTTATGTATTATATTATTAATTATTATTATTATTTTATTATTATTATTATTATTATTATTTAGCAATGAGCTATGCGTTTTCCCCAGTACTCTGTTGGCACACCTTAAAGCAACCAAGAGCAGTGCACTTTAGCAGACCTAGAGAACAGATATTAACCCCCCCCCCCTACCCCCTCCATAAACCCTTCATAGATGGCACGACAGTCCATTCCTTCAACGATGATAAAGCATCAATGTACTTCAGCAGTTAGACAAGTTGCTTCATCGAGGATGAGTTTCAAACCAAACAAACCACGAAGACTATCCCTGCAGAACACAGAAATAGCTGAAGCATTGACGAGTATTGTAGCTAAATAAACCTTTCCAACGGTTACACAAGAACAAACGAAGAGCTTTAGATGATGGTATGATGACTCCCTGAAAGACTTAAACAGGGGAAAGGACTTTATACAAATAGCCGAAGAAAACTTGCAGATAACAGACAAGTACGGCATCCCTGGCCAATTCTCAGTCTGATGCCTGCAGTCTGTGCTGATACCGAAGCTCCTCTGGCTTCCTCTTCCTCATCAGCACTAGCTCATTGGCATAATCAAAGGCCAAAATCAACAAAACACACGAGGAAATGGCTTGGTATTCCACCTAGCTTTACTGATGCTGCGCTCTACTGCCGCAGAGCAAAGCTGGATCTACTCCTGATATCAATCCTGAAGAGTGCAAAGTGAGTAAAGCAAGGCAATAAATCACACTGCGAGACAATTCTGTGAGAATAACCCAGTGCAAGCAAAGGATTTGCCAAACAAAACAAAAATGAAAGTTCAGGAGGCCTTGCACGTGGCATAGGAAACCTCAAATCAGGAAAATAATAGAACTCACACAAATCGACAGGTATCGGCTAGGAGCCACAGAAACAAACTCGTGGTAGAGGCTAGACCCAAAGCACTGAGAGACGGTGTGATTACGTGAGTCAATGAGAGGAAAAGGATACCAAGAGAATTCAGAACACAATTCAGCAAGGCCAACGGCAGCAAGGAACTACATGGGAAGACGCTTTCTCCAGAAGACTCAGCTGGAATTTTGGTACGTAGCACCTCTGGAGAGAAGTTTGATCTTGAGACCTGTGTACGATCTCCAGGGCCTGGAATTCAAACCCGGTGAGATGGGAGACATCCGATAACCATGCAAGTCTGCTCTGTGATGGAAAGCAAACAGTGAACCATATCCCAGCTTCATGAAAGGCAGCGCTGACACAAGAACATGTACAGGTGACGATTTAACCCAATAGTTTAAGAGATCACAACACGCCACCAGAAGCTCTAGAAAGGACGCTCTGCTTGGCAACATCCATAGGGTATTGGTTGGAAACTCTGTGTCATCAAAAGCATTCAAGCAGAGCTTCCTGGATGGAGTAGATGACTGGGTGGACACAACAACAGGACTTCCAGAATGACAAAAAAGAGAAAGATAAGAGCCACTCAGGAAACACCTGGAAGAGTGACAAGGGGAGTGTGTGTGTGTGTGTGTGTGTGTGTGTGTGTGTGTGTGTGTGTGTGCGTGCGTGCGTGCGTGCGTGCGTGCGTGCGTGCGTGCGTGCGTGCGTGCGTGCGTGCGTGTGTGTGTGTGTGTGTGTGTGTGCGTGCGTGCGCTGCGTGCGTGCGTGCGTGCGTGCGTGCGTGCGTGTGTGTGTGTGTGTGTGGTGTGTGTGTGTGTGTGTGTGTGTGTGTGTGTGTGTGTGTGTGTGTGTGTGTGTGTGTGTGTGTGTGTGTGTCTCGGTTTCTGGCAAGAAGAAGTAAAGAATCATAAAACCAATTGAAGAGAATTCAATCACCATGATTGTCCCGAAGAGCCATCGTTTTAAGGTACTGGCTCAACACACACACACACACACACACACACACACACACACACACACACACACACACACACACACACACACACACACACACACACACACACACACACCACACACACACATGCCTTTAAAATGGCACAAGTGGGGGTGATGTCAAAATGGGGCGAAATGTCGCAACTATGAGGTGGCACTTCGGGTGGCTCTCTGAGCCACACTATGGAGTGTATCCACCCCCAAGTCAGTATGAGTTTGTAAAAGGCAAACAGTGAGGTGGTCAGGGCATCACAAGTTTGTAAAAGGCAAACAGTTAGATGATACAGGAAGTGGCATCTGAACAGAATGTGGCGATGGAGTGTAAATGTGTGTGTGTGTGTGAATTTGGACGATGTTGGCAAAACTGAGGTGAGTGAGACTTTGAATGCAGCACCTCAATACTGCATTCTTGAACACCATTCAACATGTAAAAAAAAGTTAGGCGACAACATTTCGCCCCATTTTTCAAATCGCCCCATTTTATGGAGACGTGGATTACATGATCGCCTCACTGTATACCTTTTACAAACACACACACACACACACACACACACACACACACACACACACACACACACACACACACACACACACACACACACACACATTCCACACACACACACGCACGCACGCACGCACGCACGCACGCACAGAGGAGTGAGGAGAGAGAGAGAGAGAGAGAAGAGAGGAGAGAGAGAGAGGAGAGAGAGAGAGAGGAGAGAGAGAGAGAGAGAGAGGAGAGTGAGAGAGAGAGACAGACAGACAGACAGACAGACAGACAGAGTATCGTCGCGTGCAGACCAATAAAGCCATCCGACCATCCCAGATTATATTCGCTCTGCTTCATTTAATCCACCTACAGAGCTCGATATTAGTCCCACTAATTTCCCCTGTCAATGCCTTCTCTGATAAGCATCGACCGATAGTTGAACGTCGGCTTGGGCCAGTTCCTGTGACGTCCATGCGATTACATGTTGAGTGGCAGCGCTCACCGCGATGGAATCGCTTCGCTGTTCTCCTCCTAGCACTGGCGCACGCCATCTTTGCTCAGCTTGTCAGATCTTCGGTGCGATCAGTCGGCATATTTGATTTTTGATTTTCTTTTTCTTTCTCTCCGAGTTCTATGATTATGTGGCTTAGGCACACTGTGAAGACGTTTTCTATGAGGACCCCATTTTAACATTGTTTCTGTCTGTCTGTCTGTCTGTCTGTCTGTCTGTCTGCCTGTATCATTGTGCATCACACACACGCGCGCGCGCGCGCGCGCGCGCGCACGCACGCACGCACGCACGCACGCACGCACGCACGCACGCACGCACGCACGCACGCACACGCCACACACACACACACACACACACACACACACACACACATATTGTCAAGGTGGAAGAGGGATGGGAGATGAGGGGGGGGGAGGAGGGGATGTCATATTCTATTGTTAGTTCATACACTTGCATACTTCATTCACCCACACATAAACTGTCTGAATCACTATAGTGGAAGGACTTTAAAACCGACGATCACACACACACACACCACACACATCGCAGAATAACTCGCTCAGTATATTCGATTCACCAGCTTTGACCTTTGACTTTTTGTAAGTCTAGAGAACAGTCCAATTGGTCACTATTTATAATCTTTTTTTTTTATGCGGAAGTGATGGAGGGGTAGAAGAGGTGAAGGGGTGAGGGGAGAGGAGGGGAGGGGGTTATAATTTTGTTGATTTGTTGTTGTTGTTGTTGTTGTTGCTATTATACTAGTATAGCTATATATTCTTCCTACATTCAAATGCACATAAATTTTCACGCCTAAGCATCCGTTTGTATACACACATACATGAATATATAGAACTCCATACAGTTTAGACATGCACAAGTTTTACTCTTTTACTCATGCACTACTTTCTCTGTTTTTTCTTTTTTTCCCTTCGTCTAATATCACGATTAGGGAAAGACGTTAAATGAATGACACACACACACAGACACACACACATGTATACACACACAACACACACACCACACACACGCACGCACACACACACACACACACACACCACACACACACACACACACCACACACACACACACACACACACACACGCACTGACAGACACACACACACATGTACACACACCACACACACACACACACACACACACACACACACACACACACACACACACACACACAAAACACAACACACACACACACACACACACACACACACACACACACAACACACACACACACACACACACACACACACAAAACACAACACACACCACACACACACACACACACACACACACACACACACACACACACACACACACACACACACACACACATACACACACACACACGTACGCACACGCACACGCACACGCGCACGCACACAGACACACACACACACACACACACACACACACACACACACACACAGAGAGAGAGAGAGAGAGAGAGAGAGAGAGAGTGAGGAGAGAGAGAGAGAGATGAGAGAGGAGAGGAGAGAGAGAGATAAACCAGCTGAATCAAACTGATAGACAAGTGGACGAACGAGTACAATTTGAGGCAGATCCATGTGGCAGATCTGGACGACAGTATAGTTCAAGGACCAGTTTTACATAAGGAAATCCTATGATTTTGCAAGGGTTTTCTGGTTAATCTCATATCATGGTTGGTCCTCGAGCACTACAGACTGTGAGCCTATTGGTGCAGTATCAGCCGGAATAGCCTCAGTTGGTAGAGCGCCTGACTCGTATCTTGGTGATCCTGGGGTTTGCGGGTTCGAACCTCCGCCGGGGCGTTTCGGTACAGGGGGATTTTTCCTCGGAGTTAACATTTGGTTCTGACTCCATTTCCCATACAGTCCTTCGAATGAGACTATAAACCGAGGTTCCGTGGGCACGTGTGTGAACGCATGCATAAATCTTGCACACACGTAAAATCCCATCACCAACTTTCGGAAGAATAGGCCAGTTTGGCCGTTGGTATGGATGACACGTTACACATAGCATGCACCCTGCGTGAGAAATGGAAAGAATGAAGGAAGTAAGGAAAATGAGTGATCGATATTGAACGATACTGAATGGATGACACGGGAAACGACTGAATGAAGCGCCAGCTGGCAGCTCTTCAGACGGCACTACATAGGTAGGCAGCCCGTTGTGTAAACAAGTGTTGATTGTAAAGCGCTTAGAGCTTGGCCTCTAGCCGAGAATAGGCGCTATATAAGTATTCATTATCATTATTTATTATTATTATCAATGCATAAAGCTGTGAAGGTTATGACGAAACTGAACTTAATTCTCAAGAACGCTCTACACCATTTAGCTAGTTGCAGTGAGGCACGCATCCCTGTATAGAAATGTCTGTGAGTTCTGTCTAACTATCAGATTTATGTAACATATCAATTCATGACAAAGTTATGAATGTGTAACAAAGAAATAATGTCCAAATAATGTGAACCAGTAAAACAAAAAGGATTCAGGCAGGAAACATGTTTTTCATGATCATCATTCTCTCATGCAAAAAGTTCAGGGGCATCGTCAGAGACAAAATACCAACGACCATACTGGTGCCTTGAACAAAAAAATGCCAGCGTAATCCTGCTGGAGAGAAATGCCAAAGGACATGGTTTATCCGACTTAAACATTGTAATAAAACCCACCAGGCCTGCGATTCATGTCGAATGAAAGGGCGGACCAGAAGCCTGTTAAGCTCTGATGAGAAGGTAACAAAATGTGTTCAAACTGTGACTACTTACAGCTTTCCAGGATGCACGGTTGTTTTTAATTTTCTTTTATTCCCACCCATAGATTGTATACGGGTATCACAATCAAGGAGACACGCTAGGTAAATCACAGGCATACAGCTATTGTGTGCCACAAAAAGGGGGTATGGACAAAGATTCACCATACCCAAACCCACTTTATTGTATAGAATACCATAGCCAACACTTTATTGTATAGAATACCATAGCCAACACTTTATTGTATACAATACAGCTCCATGCCGCTGGACTCTATTTCTTAAAACGATCAACGTCAATTTATATATTACAATATGCTGCTGGGCATAACGACCGTGGTCACTGTTTGAAATGCTACTGCTGAAGGTGCCTCTGTCACCTTCCTCCCTTACTAACACTGCAGGCTCATTACCCAGCTGCCATCGTCACAGTGAAGTGGTAATTGCGTGCTGCACGCTGAAGCAGCATGACTAACAGAGATAAAATCAGCTCTGCCTCCTGTAATCCTCCTAACGAGCTCTAATATTGGCACTCCAATGTTTGCTTATCCCCTCTTGCCAGTCGTCATCAAATGTGAGCGTGTCTTTGCGCAAAGTTGAGTGATATGCCTCTGGCCCACTCGATGACAGATTGAACTCCTTGCCTATAACGTCACTGTGGTTGTTTTGACGTCTCTACATGAAAGACCAGTGGCTAGTGCTCAAGGTGTGTATTGTAAAGGTATATCGTTCGATTCCTAATAGTGTACGGTGTATTTAGACTTGTGTTTTGCTTCTTTTTTTTTCTTTCCTTTTTCAACACGAAGTGACCGAGGGCGGAAATTAAAGCAACATTTGAAAAGGAGGGTATTAGTTCCACCACAAAATACAGACAAACAGGTTTCAAGACTGCAATCTGTTCGTTGTCTTGTTTTTTTTGTGTTTTTTTTAATTATTACTCAGCTGATATTGTTGAGCTGTCAATCTGATGGTGCCCAACGCCGTGGTCTAAATCCTGACAACGAGAGAGTCCTGGTATGTAGTTTGTATTCTCATACCGTATTTTACTTCACCTATTCATTAGGGTTTAGGTAACTGTCAAAGGGTGCTAGCCTTTTGGATGGGGACAACACAACCATTTACAGTGTACAATATGTCTTAGAGCACTGGAAGGCCCCATGACAAATAAACGGGATATTGCTTGCAAAATGCTAGGCGATCACGCTAAACAAGTGCAGATGTGTAAAGATAGAGGTGAATAGTACAGTGCCATGATGATGATGGTGATGATGATGGTGATGATGGTGATGACGATGATGATGATTGTTGTAGTTTCTGTCGACATCGTCATCCTCCTCCCCTTCCCTCCTCCTTATCTCATCATCATCATTCATCATCATCATCATCATCATCATCATCATCATCATCATCATCATTATTTTTTTAAATTATTATTATCATTATTATTATTATTTTTATTATTATCATTGTTATTGTTATTGTTATTGTTATTATTATTATTATTATTATTATTATTATTATTATTATTACTATCGTTATTATTATAGTTTTCACTATTATTGTTAGTAGCAGTAGTAATAGTGTAGTAGTAGTAGTAGTAGGAGTAGTAGTAGTAGTAGTGTAGTAGTAGTAGTAGTAGTTAGTAGTAGTATAGTAGTAGTAGTATCATCATCATTATTATTATCTTCGGTGCGATCAGTCGGCATATTTGATTTTTGATTTTCTTTTTCTTTCTCTCCGAGTTCTATGATTATGTGGCTTAGGCACACTGTGAAGACGTTTTCTATGAGGACCCCCATTTTAACATTGTTTCTGTCTGTCTGTCTGTCTGTCTGTCTGTCTGTCTGCCCGTATCATTGTGCATCACACACACGCGCCGCGCGCGCGCGCGCGCGCGCGCACGCACGCACGCACGCACGCACGCACGCACGCACGCACGCACGCACGCACACGCACACACACCACACACACACACACAAAACAAAACACATATTGTCAAGGTGGAAGAGGGATGGGAGATGAGGGGGGGGGGAGGAGGGATGTCATATTCTATTGTTAGTTCATACACTTGCATACTTCATTCACCACAATAAAACTGTCTGATCACTATAGTGGAAGGACATTAAACCGACGATCACACACACACACACACACACATGCGAATAACTCGCTCAGTATATTCGATTCACCAGCTTTGCCTTTGACTTTTTTGTAAGTCTAGAGAACAGTCCAATTGGTCACTATTTATAATCTTTTTTTTTATGCGGAAGTGATGGAGGGGTAGAAGAGGTGAAGGGGTGAGGGGAGAGGGAGGGGAGGGGGTTTAAAATTTTGTTGATTTGTTGTTGTTGTTGTTGTTGTTGCTATTATACTAGTATAGCTATATATTCTTCCTACATTCAAATGCACATAAATTTTCACGCCTAAGCATCCGTTTGTATACACACATACATGAATATATAGAACTCCATACAGTTTAGACATGCACAAGTTTTACTCTTTTACTCATGCACTACTTTCTCTGTTTTTTCTTTTTTTTCCCTTCGTCTAATATCACGATTAGTGGAAAGACGTTAATGAATGACACACACACACAGACAACACCACATGTACACACACACCACACACACACACACACACGCACGCACCCCACCACACACACACACACACCACACACACACCCCACACACCACACACAACACACACACGCACTGACAGACACCACACACATGTACACACACACACACACACACACACACACAACACACACAACCACACACACAACCACACACACACCCAAAACACAACACACACACCCCACACACACACACACACACAAAACACACCCCACACACACACACAAAACACAACACACACACACACACACACAAAACACACACACACACACACCACACACACACACACATACACACACACCCCACGTACGCACACGCACACGCCCCACGCGCACGCACCACAGCACACACACACACACACCACACACACACACACACACAGAGGAGAGAGAGAGAGAGAGAGAGGAGTAGAGAGAGAGAGAAGAGAGAGAGAGAGAGAGAGAGAGAGAGTGGAGAGAGAAAAGAGAGAGAGAGAGAGAGGAGAGAGAGAGAGATAACCAGCTGAATCAAACCTGATAGACAAGTGGACGAACGAGTACAATTTGAGGCAGATCCATGTGGCAGATCTGGACGACAGTATAGTTCAAGGACCAGTTTGTACATAAGGAAATCCTATGATTTCGCCAGGGTTTTCTGGTTAAATCTCATATCATGGTTGAGTCCTCGAGCACTACAGGACTGTGAGCCTATTGGTGCAGTATCAGCCGGAATAGCTCAGTTGGTAGAGCGCCTGACTCGTAATCTTGGTGATCCTGGGGTCGCGGGTTCGAACCTCCGCCGGGGCGTTTCGGTACAGGGGGATTTTTCCCTCGGAGTTAACATTTGGTTCTGACTCCATTTCCCATACAGTCCTTCGAATGAGACTATAAACCGAGGTTCCGTGGGCACGTGTGTGAACGCATGCATAACATCTTGCACACACGTAAAATCCCATCACCAACTTTCGGAAGAATAGGCCAGTTTGGCCGTTGGTATGGATGACACGTTACACATAGCATGCACCCTGCGTGAGAAATGGAAAGAAGGGAAGGAAGTAAGGAAAATGAGTGATCGATATTGAACGATACTGAATGGATGACACGGGAAACGACTGAATGAAGCGCCAGCTGGCAGCTCTTCAGACGGCACTACATAGGTAGGCAGCCCGTTGTGTAAACAAGTGTTGATTGTAATGCGCTTAGAGCTTGGCCTCTAGCCCAGAATAGGCGCTATATAAGTATTTTAATTATCATTATTTATTATTATTATCAATGCATAAAGCTGTGAAGGTTATGACGAAACTGAACTTAATTTCAAGAACGCTCTACACCATTTAGCTAGTTGCAGTGAGGCACGCATCCCTGTATAGAAATGTCTGTGAGTTCTGTCTAACTATCAGATTTATGTAACATATCAATTCATGACAAAGTTATGAATGTGTAACAAAGAAATAATGTCCAAATAATGTGAACCAGTAAAACAAAAAGGATTCAGGCAGGAAACATGTTTTTCATGATCATCATTCTCTCATGCAAAAAGTTCAGGGAGCATCGTCAGAGACAAAATACCAACGACCCATACTGGTGCCTTGAACAAAAAAATGCCAGCGTAATCCTGCTGGAGAGAAATGCCAAAGGACATGGTTTATCCGACTTAAACATTGTAATAAAACCCACCAGGCCTGCGATTCATGTCGAATGAAAGGGCGGACCAGAAGCCTGTTAAGCTCTGATGAGAAGGTAACAAAATGTGTTCAAACTGTGACTACTTACAGCTTTCTCAGGATGCACGGTTGTTTTTAATTTTCTTTTATTCCCACCCATAGATTGTATACGGGTATCACAATCAAGGAGACACGCTAGGTAAATCACAGGCATACAGCTATTGTGTGCCACAAATAAGGGTATGGACAAAGATTCACCATAGCCAACACTTTATTGTATAGAATACCATAGCCAACACTTTATTGTATAGAATACCATAGCCAACACTTTATTGTATACAATACAGCTCCATGCCGCTGGACTCTATTTCTTAAAACGATCAACGTCAATTTATATATTACAATATGCTGCTGGGCATAACGACCGTGGTCACTGTTTGAAATGCTACTGCTGAAGGTGCCTCTGTCACCTTCCTCCCTTACTAACACTGCAGGCTCATTACCCCAGCTGCCATCGTCACAGTGAAGCTGGTAATTGCGTGCTGCACGCTGAAGCAGCATGACTAACAGAGATAAAATCAGCTCTGCATCCTGTAATCCCTCCTAACGAGCTCTAATATTGGCACTCCAATGTTTGCTTATCTCCTCTTGCCAGTCGTCATCAAATGTGAGCGTGTCTTTGCGCAAAGTTGAGTGATATGCCTCTGGCCCCACTCGATGACAGATTGAACTCCTTGCCTATAACGTCACTGTGGTTGTTTTGACAGTCTCTACATGAAAGACCAGTGGCTAGTGCTCAAGGTGTGTATTGTAAAGGTATATCGTTCGATTCCTAATAGTGTACGGTGTATTTAGACTTGTGTTTTGCTTCTTCTTTTTTCTTTCCTTTTTCAACACGAAGTGACCGAGGGCGGAAAATAAAGCAACATTTGAAAAGGAGGGTATTAGTTCCACCACACAATACAGACAAACAGGTTTCAAGACTGCAATCTGTTCGTTGTCTTGTTTTTTTGTGTGTTTTTTTTAATTATTACTCAGCTGATATTGTTGAGCTGTCAATCTGATGGTGCCCAACGCCGTGGTCTAAATCCTGACAACGAGAGAGTCCCTGGTATGTAGTTTGATTCTCATACCGTATTTTACTTCACCTATTCATTAGGGTTTAGGTAACTGTCTAAGTGCTAGCCTTTTGGATGAGACAACACAACCATTTACAGTGTACAATATGTCCTTAGAGCACATGGAAGGCGCCATGACAATAAACGGGATATTGCTTGCAAAATGCTAGGCGATCACGCTAAACAAGTGCAGATGTGTAAAGATAGAGGTGAATAGTACAGTGCCATGATGATGATGGTGATGATGATGGTGATGATGGTGATGACGATGATGATGATTGTTGTAGTTTCTGTCGACATCGTCATCCTCCTCCCCTTCCCCTCCTCCTTATCATCATCATCATCATCATCTCATCATCATCATCATCATTCATTCATCATCATCATTATTTTTTTAAATTATTATTATTATTATTATTATTATTTTTATTATTATCTGTATTGTTATTGTTATTATTTATTATTGTTATTATTATTATTATTATTATTATTATTATTTTATTATTATTACTATCGTTATTATTATAGTTTTCACTATTATTGTTAGTAGCAGTAGTAATAGTAGTAGTAGTAGTAGTAGTAGGAGTAGTAGTAGTAGTAGTAGTAGTAGTAGTAGTTAGTAGTAGTAGTATGTAGTGATATCATCTCATTATTATTATTATTATTATTATCATAATTATTATTATAATTACTATCATTATTATTGTTGTTGTTGTTGTTGTTGTTGTTGTTCTTTTCTTCTTCTTTTTCTTCTTCTTCTTCTTCTTCTTCTCTTCTTTTTCTCATATTGTTGCTAATATTGTGATTGCTATCGTTACTGTGGTTGTTGTTATCGTTGTTGCTGTTGTTGTTGTCGTTGTTTTTGTTGTTGTTGTCGTTGTTGTTGATGTTGTTGTTGTTATTTCAACATAAAAGCAGATACACGTTTGAGCATTTTGTGCATAGTATGACATATGAAACATTACTTAAACGCATAGTCAACCTAGATTACGTTTCTCTCATTGTAAAAAAATATGCACACACAAAAAAACGCAATTCCAGTAACTCATCCAATTATCATCTCTCACCATGTACTGACTAACTGGAAATAATCGAAATCAGACCAAACTTTTAGATGTGAAATAGGGAAAGAAAAGGAAAATTAAAAAGAAAAAAAAAAGATTTACGAGATGCACAAGCTGCACAATTACTATTACGCATCGACTAAGGAAAAGCCTAACGACAGAGAGTGGTCAAAATATCAAAGGTATTAAGGTCCATTTTGTGTGGCAGCAGTTTGATTTTGCGTGATGAAGAAGGCTGAATCATGGAATCAATAGGCTTTCAAACGATGGCTGTGTGGGCGGCACGCGGCATTCACGTGTGCGCTTGGTTAGGAGAGGGTGAATTTCCTAATGGACTTCAGAATGGAAATTCGGTCAAGAACGACAACTCCGAATCCCGACTATTTTGAGAGAGAGAGAGAGAGAGAGAGAGAGAGAGAGAGGAGAGAGAGAGAGAGGAGAGAGAGAGAGAGAGGGGGGGGGGGGGAGGGAGGGACAGAGAGACTCGGGTCTTGATTTTCCATGATAAATAATGTTGCACACATTCCCCCAGTTTATTCCTCCCCCCCCCTCTTTCTTTTAACCTTTGTCTGACCTCCACACCATCTTCCTCCCTTTTCCGTGTCCATAGAATGCCAGAAATAAGTTACGAGACAGACTGCCAAACAGACAGACAAAGAGACAGACAGACAGACAGACAGACAGACAGACGGAGAGCGTGGTAGCGTGTAGATGAATAAACCACTTGGGTTAGATCAGATTACTTTTCGCTCTGCCTCTCGTTAACATAGGTCGATGCTGGACTAATTTCGTATTTCCCTGTTATTCCGTCTTTGATAACCATCAACTAACCTTTGAATGTTCGCTTGCACACATTCCTATAACATTTACGTGTTAGGTTATGAGAGACAGTTTTCTCTGGGATATAGTCATGTCGTTGTTCTAACTTCAGCGCTAGGGCACATCTTTCGCTCTGTTTATTTTCATCTTCAGCACGGTCAGTTTTTTGTTTGTTTGTTACTTTGTGTGTTTGTTTGCTTGTTTGTCAGTTAATTTGTTTGTTTTGTTTGTTTGTTTGTTCTTTGCTTGTTGGTTTATGTCCAGGTACTGCCCTACGTTTTAAGCAGGATCAATAATGCGTCCATCGGGACCTCCGCTAAGTCTATCTCCATCAGATAGATAGATAGATAGTATAGATAGATAGATAGATAGATAGATAGATAGATAGATAGATAGATAAACTGTCTGACAGACAGGCAAAGAGACAGAGAAATGGAGAGAGATGGGGAGACAGACAGACAGATAGACAGACAGAGAGACAGAGATAGAGACAGAGACATACATACATACATACTCATACATACATACATACATACATACATACATACATACATACATACATACATACAGAGAGAGAGAGAGAGAGAGAGAGGAGAGAGAGAGAGAGAGAGAGAGAGAGAGGCAGACAGAGACAGAGACAGACAGACGGACAGATAGACGAAGAGACAAAAACGGAGAGACAGAAAGCGACAGAGAGACAGAGAGGAAGAGCGAGACAGAGGCAGAGAGACAGACTGACAAAAACAGAGAGAGAGAGAGAGAGAGAGAGGAGAGAGAGAGAGAGAGAGAGAGAGAGAGAGAGAGAGAGAGAGAGAGAGAGAGAGGAGAGAGAGAGAGAGAGAGAGATACAGAAGGAGATCTTAATGTAACAAATCTTGACGGAACTAATGTTGAAATGAACCTCACGTCAAACCCTGTAAATTTTGTTCCAGATCTTCGAAGGGAGTCTGATTCAAAGGGGTGGGTGGGGGGGGGGGGGGGGGAGGATAAAGATGTATGCAACATAAGATCGAAAAAAAACCCGACTTTAACACCCCTTGGCGAAAAGATGAAATTCAGCCAAGGCCAAGACAGTACATTTTGGTGCTGTTCAGAGGAACAGATCCAGATCCAGATCTTGGATCCTTTCAGATTTTTCAGGGGTCTGCTACCCACTGCATATTATTCTAATTTATTTCATGTATCTATTTTTTTTCTAAGAATTCAAAGTAAATCCACTAGTTAACAGGGGCAGACAAATTACAACACAAAACACGACGATGCGCATCGACCTCTTAAGTCTTTTTCAAACAACATTCAATGAAAAAGAGGAATGAGCAATCAGTTGTCCTGTCGAATTCGGCGCAAGACGGGCGTTGAATGAAAACATGGCCGTTGGGAAGGAGACAATGCGAGCTTAAATGATAATGATGATGACAATAATGATAATGATAATATAATAATAATAATAATAATAATAATAATAATATATAATAATAACAATATATAATGATAATAATATAATTATGATTATATAATAAGAGCAATGGCAATCATAATAGTATAATATAATAATAACAATATTAATAATGATAATGATATAATAATTATGATTATAATAATAAGAAGACAATGGCAATCATATATAATAATAAATAATAACAATAATAATAATGAATAATAATATAATAATAATAATAATAATAATAAAATAATAATAATTAAATTAACAAAAACAAACAACTGAACATAATATAATAATAATAATAATAATAATAAATAATAATAATAATAATAATAATAATATATATAATGATGATATAATAATGATGAAGATATGTAATGATGATATATAATATAATAATAATGATAATAATAATAATAGATAATATGAATTAAAAATATATGATGATGATGATGATTGATGATGATGATGATATGTAATGGCAATAATGATAATAAAGTGATGATGATAATGATCAAATTACTGAAAATATGATAGAGAGAATGATTACTCCATGTTTGGGGATAATATGATTATAGCAGTTGTGGATGATATAATGTTGTAAATTATAACAGAATAATATTAATCGTGTATTATGTTTAACTCCTGCACGCTTGGATTAATTGAGGTGTGATTAGTAAAGGAACAGTGCTGCATTCGCAAATATAAATCGTAGTTTATCATCAATTTGCATGCAGAATAGAAATAATTTTTATTTTTTAAAGACAGTTGTATCCTGGGGCAAAACTTATTTTCTGGTTTAAATTACAAAGTTTCATCGCAAATGTAATAACATATTAAAACACAATTGACTAAAAAGGCAAACAAGTTTTAAATACCAAAAAGAGACCTTGCTGGCCATTTTTGGTTTATTTTAAATGGTTACTATATTCTGAAGTCTTTAATTCAAGACTGATGCCCTCCCTCCCCCCCCCCCCCCCTCTCTGTGTCTGTCTCTCTCTGTCTCTGTGTGTGTGTGTGTGCGGGGGTGGGTGGGGGCGCGTGCGCGCGCGCGCGTGTGTGTGTGTGTGTGTGTGTGTGTGTGTGTGTGTGTGTGTGTGTGTGTGTGTGTGTGTGTGTGTGTGTGTGTGTGTGTGGTGTGTGTGCGCGGACGCGCGCACGTGCGCAATATTGTAAAAACACTCGTCATTAAGCTTTATTCAGCTATCATTAGTCCTAATCAAGAGCTATGTGTTGTGGCAAAATCCAGAATGAACACCTGATAATTCATAGAAATCCACCCAGTTTCGGTGTGGGTTTGTGTGTGTGTGTGTGTGTGTGTGTGTGTGTGTGTGTGTGTGTGTGTGTGTGTGTGTGTGTGTGTGTGTGTGTGTGTGTGTGTGTGTGTGTGTGTGTGTGTGTGTGTGTGTGTGTGTGTGTGTGTGTGTGTGTGTGTGTGTGTTAGTACTATTTTTTGGGTCAGTTATGGGGAAGAGAATGCAACTCATTTTGGCATCAGCCACTGTGGCGAAGTGGTTGTCTTCACAGACTGGCAGCTAGGAGATCGTGTGTTCGATTCCCCTCTGGCCCATGGGAATATCATTCATGCTGCCCTGGCCGGCCTCTACCGAGGGTTGACTTTGTTATGGGCTCTATTGGGAAGACGGGAACCACACATTCAAGATGTATAATATGCTTAATGAGTGCGTCTCTGAGAGTGTTGCTAACAATTTCTCACCAACACTGCAGGTATTGGTAGCTGTCAGATTTGTTGTAGCCGAGACATATAATGAAAGTAAATATAGAGTACAGCTCTGTCAGGCAGTCTCATATCAGAACGGACATAGGTTGTATTATTATCTTCATCATCATCATTCTCATTGGTCAGCATTAAAAAATGTCCCAATGTTTTGTGGCCCGCCATGTCCTGCGTTTATGACAATCTCAGTTTTAATGTCTTCTCTACGTCTTTGGCCTTGGTTTGATTCTGATTGGGTCACTGGTAATGGAAAATTCACGGGGACTGTCATTGGACGGACGTGGTGGAACCCTCCGGAGAAACAGTTCACAAAGGCTGGCTCTGTGACTAAACAAATATTGTCGTCCGTAGGAGGCGTTCTACATATGTTGAATCAGAAAAGCAAACACTGAAAACTACCAGAGTGATACGGCAGCAGTGCAGTGTCTCCTCTGGTGGGTTGCCTCTTGATGATTACACAGTGACTGCTCTCTGTGAATTGCAGGTGCTAGAACTGTGGCAGGTTGGATGCAGTGCCACTGAGGTGACTTGGAATATGGGACAGACACAGAAAAAAAAAAGCCATCTTTACGTGTACTATTTGCTGTGGTGGGCAGTGCATTAGAATGGCTCTCTGTTGAATAAACACTTAGTAAACATGTTTTGATTAAAATCATCTCAGCAGGTTACAAACTATGATCAGCTGATAGATTGAAGTAAAATGGTCGCTGTTCTAAATACTGCTGCTGATGGTGCCACTGTTCCTTTTCTCCATACCTAGCTCTCAGTCCTAATAGCATAGCTGCCATTATCACAGTGAAGCTGGTAATTGCGTGCTGCCTGCCGAAGCATCGTGACTAACAGAGATAAAATCAGCTCTGCTGCCTGTAATCCCTACTGACGAGCTCTAATATTAGCACTACAATGTTCTCTTATCTCTTCTGCCAATCATCATCAAACCTGAGTGTTTGTTTTTCGCAAGCTTGGGTGACATGTCTCTGACCTCAATCAATGACAGATTGACCTCCATCTACAAAACACAATAGTGCAGTGTTCAGAAGATCGTGTGATCAGAATGCCCTCCTGGGATGTAGTTTGTGCTGCAAAAGATCAGTGGTTACTGTGGCAGGCGTGTAAAGGTATGTCGTTCAATTCTCATCAGTTTTTTTGGCGTGTTTAGAATGGAGATGGTTGTGTGGTGTGTGTGTGTGTGTGTGTGTGTGTGTGTGGTGCGTGCGTGCGTGCGTGCGTGCGTGCGTGCGTGCGTGCGTGGTTGTGTGGTGTGTGTGTGTGTGGTGTGTGTGTGTGTGTGTGTGTGTGTGTGTGTGTTGTGTGTGTGTGTGTGTGTGTGTGTGTGGTGTGTGCGTGCTGTGGTGGTGTGTGTGTGTGTGGTGTGTGTGTGTGTGTGTGTGTGTGTGTGTGTGTGTGTGTGTGTGTGTGTGTGTGTGTGTGTGTGTGTGTGTGTGTGTTCACCAAACATCGTTCAATGTTATTGTTCTAATGCCCACTGGTTCTGTCTAAATCTTAAAAGCAATAGACTACAGCGTACATAGTTCGACTTTCATTGCTGTCCTTTAAGCCTCTGCTCATGGTGTAGGTGCAGACTTTTGGATGAGACAACAGCAAAAAGAAAAAAAAAAGAAAAAGGAAAAAAAGAAACAGCCAGTCCCAGTGCACAATATGCTCTTAGTGCAATATAAAGAAGCCATGACGGTGACAGTGGTATTCTATACAAGTACTTACAAAGCAAGTACAGATAGAATAACGTAAAAATAAGTGATGCAGTACTAAGGCCACACACTCTTCACTTTGGAGAGTAGACAAATTCTAAACATAAAAAGCATTTTATGAGTACAGACTTGTGCAATACAATACAATGCCATGCAGCACAAAACAATGCAATATACGGGACAACACATCCAGTAAGACATCACCTCTTCCAATGGTGAACACAGGCATGATAAGAAGGCGAACATTCCAAATCTACCATTATTGATGACATATTTGACAAGGATGCCGAATCCAATGAACCACATAGGATCTTACTTTAATACATGCAACTGTAGGCTAAAAAATGATCAATATAGGTTGTATGAAGTTTCAAAAAAAACATTCGGATAGAAATGCAGATGAAAATGTCACGTTAAACACTAATGGATTCATTACATTAATAAGAATGTAGGTTTCTGGATTCTGGATTCAACATTAGAAAAGTAGTTAGAACTCAGAATCAAAACTTACCTGGGGAATATTTTGACAGGATCGCCCTGTCTTCTTCAGCTCACTGTTGCTGTGTGGCAGCGAGGCCTGTGGGGCGACTGTTGTGTGGTGAACGCTTGTCAGGATCTGATTGTAGATAGGGGAAGTTCAAAGCCTTGATCTCTGCTCAGGCTGGGGCGTCTGGTCTTGATTTCGATGGCTTCTTTCACTTTTCTTTTTGTGAGAAAGGGCTCTGTAGTTAAGATCTGGGTTTCTTGGGGGCTGAAACGGTGGCCTGTGGCTTGTAGGTGCTCGTGTATGGCAGAGTAGATCGGGTTTTTGGTGTTCCTGTAGGGACTACTACTACTACTGCTGCTGCTACTACTACTACTACTACTACTACTACTACTACTACTACTACTCTACTACTACACTACTACTACTACTACACTACTATACTACTGCTACTGCTACTGCTGCTGCTGCTGTTGCTCCTACTACTACTACTACTACTGCTGCTGCTACTACTACTACACACAACAACAGAATTCTTCCTACTGCTCCTGCTCCTCCTCTTGCTGCTACTGCTATAGCAACAAGAACAGTTATCACAACTGC
>CM031621.1:62942126-62962126 GCA_018398815.1 Conus ventricosus
ACCTAACACAGAACCCGGGGGAACCCATGTTGATAGGTAACTTCCCCTGAAAAATTGTTATTGACACAAACATTTGCTGAGGGTTTTCTGGGAATGATGATATCATTTTGGAAAGGGTTTTTCCTTTTAAAAACCATAATAAATAAAAGTTCCTGCATAACTTTTTTGGGTCAAAACTCAAATCCCTTTTAAAAAACAACAAACAGGCGCCACAATATTTATTCTCATTAACACTGGCTAGCCATTGATCAGGGGGTTTGAAAACGCTGTATACAAAAAAGTTTTTTCCTGAATCCCCCGATTGATTTTTATTTGGTGGGTTTGGAAGGATCAAAATGAGGAAAAGGAAGCAAAAATTTATTTTTTTTTCCAAAGGGGTTTTGGACAAACTGGAAAAATGGAAAAAGGGTTTCTTTTTTTCAAATTTTTTTAAAATTTGTCCCCAATTTTTAAATTTGGGAAATAATTTTTGCAATTTTGAACTGAGGGGGAAAGGGGCTTTTAAATAAATCCCTAAATGAAAAATTGTGGTAAAAAAATTCCCACAATAACGGGTGCTTATTTTCAGATTTTTCCATCAACCCCGTAAAGGGTCCGCGGTTTCCCTTGCTGTTTTAAAAAACGGGAAAAAAAGGTTTGGAAAACTTCACTAACGTCATGGGCGAAGTGTGCGGGACGAATGTTCAAGAAAGGGCAAAACTTTTTTAATTTTTTTGTTAATTCATTTAGTCAAAATTCTTTTTTTTGACAACGTGTTCTCAACTTTGAAAAGGGTTTTGGGTTGTTTCCCTTTTTGGGTGTTATGCGGGAAAAGGGACTTGTTTTTGCTTTTGAATTTTATTTGTAAGTTCTTTTATTGCTTTGCCAAATGGACTTCGAATTTTTTTGGCTACAATTTCACGAAAAAATTCATTTTTGCTGCCCTTTTTGAGTAAAAATTGACTTTTTTACGTTCCCTTTTTAAAATCTCCGACTTCCCTTCGCTTCAAGCAGATGGTCGCGTAAGAAAAAAGCAGCTTGAAAATTTTCACATCATCCATTTGGTTGTGCACTATTTAACTCACCTTTTTTGAATGGCGAAAATTTTTTGTCATAAAAAATTTAAAAACGTGTGTACCAAAGAAGAGAGAGAGAGAGGACGTGGAGAAAAAAACCCACCCAAAAATTTTGGGCAATTATACTTTCTTAAAAAAACAGGGGGTTTTCTTTTACCTTCTTTCTTTAAACCCGAAAAGGAAACCAAAGAGAGCAGGGCAAAAACCCCAAAAAAATTTAAAAATGTGTATTCAGCAGTATTAAATTTTTACAGATACCTTCAGTCTTTTTGCCCGTACTAGATCAATTCACCAATACGGCCCAATTTTCAAAGTGCAATTTGTATGGGACTTATATTGAAAAACCCGGCGAAAAAGCTGTTTAAGGGATAAGAGGGAAAGCACTGATAGCACACAAAAAGAAAATTTTTGTTTTTTAAAAAAAAAAAACACAAAAAAAACATCTTATCGAAGAGTTTAGGATACAGGGATTGCTGTTTTTTACGTCATAGAAGGGAATGTACTGACGCCACAGCAGGAGAAAAAATAAGAACACCTAAAAAGGCTTTTAAAACAAAAGCGAACTATGGAAGGGGAAAAAAAGTTTTTTAAAATTTTTTTCGAGGTGAGTGAACACCATAAAAGGAAAAACCCGACCCTCAGTTTGCATACCAACCCCCCAAGACTCCAAACATTGCTAGGGGCCGACGTCAACAGCACAGAATGCTAAAAATTTGCAACCAAAAAACCCATAAAAATCAAATTTTTCCACACGCCCACTCCCAATTTACAACAGACTAACTAACAGGGCGAATAAACAATGAGGACATAAATGACGGAATCTTGAGCAAAACAAGACAAAAAAATTTAAAGTTGTCCCTTTCTCTCAAAAATAAATTAGTAGGGAAACTTCAAGAGTATTTTGCAGGCGTTTTCAACTATAACGCCCTTTTGGTCTTTCTCCTCCTCTCGTTTCATAAGAGTTTTTGGTTTTGGTTTCAGTATTAAAAGATTTTATAAGAGAAATGCATCCCACAAAAGTATTTCAAAAACCCCTTTCCCTTTTCAAAAAAACCTTTTTTAAATAAAAACCCATCGAATGAAAAAACTGTAAAACATTTACCAATTTATTATACATGCATTCAAGAGACGAAGTTTTATATAACATACAAAATAAGTAAAAAACAAAAAAAAACCGATCTAAATTTTGCAAAATTATCACAATGACCCCCCCTTTCAAAAGGGTTTGGGCCTTAAATGAATAAAAATTTGAGCCTTGAGTCCCCCTTTCCCGTGAAAACTTTGCTATAAAAACCCTTGAAAAAAAAAAACAAGTATCTCCCCTCATTTTCCAAAAAAAATTTTAAAATTTCGCAGGCTTTTAATTTCCAAAAAAAACCCCAAAGAATGGTTACTTCATGGGAAAACAGATCGACAAAAACAACGAAACCATGGGGTGGGGCTTTAAATCGTCTTGAAAATGTTTTTTTCGGGGGAATTTCCAAAATGCAAAAAAAAATGCGTTTGAATATTAAAGTAATAAATGTAACATAAAATTTAAAAAAACACGCACACAGCCCCCCCAAAACCCTGCCCCAAAAACTTACAAAACACAAAAAGGGGGGGGGGGGGGGGGGGGGGGGGGGGGGGGAAAGCAAGGGCCCACTCATTACAAGAAAAAAGTTCCCCGTACGGGAAAATAGAAGACAACCGAATAGAAAGGGACCATAGTGATTTTGAAAAGAAAAAACGACTTTTAATTTATTTTTTTTTTTCCAGCCTTAAAAAAAAGCCCCTTTTGCGACACAAAAAGGGAAAAGGGGGAAGAAAACAATTCCCTCGGAAATTAGGGAACAAAATGCAGTGGCAACACCCAACCCAATAAATAACCGCTTTTAGGCCCGGGATAAATTATACGACAAAAACGCCCTCCAAGAAGTGTTAAAGTGTTTTAAGAGAAATTTTGGATCCACATTAAGAAAAAGGGAAAATATGAAAAAAACGAAACCCTAAATTGGGGAAAGGTACCCCGGGGGTCATAAAAGCGTAATGATAAATTAAAAGGGAAAAAGCTGTTTTTAGACAAGCTAAAAAACGGCAAATAAACAACATGGACAAACCCTAACAAAAAATAAAAATCCAGGGTGAACATGTTTGAAGTGGGTTTATGTTTTTGTCCCCCTTGTTCCCAGCACGGGAAATTTTGAAGTTAACACAAAGAACATTTGTTTTGGGAATGTGCTTTTTGCATACATTTTTTTTCCCACAAAAAAAAAAAACCCACACAAAATTGAAGGAAAAAAAATGTAAACAATTTTCCCCCATGGAAAACCCTTTTCCCTTTTCCCAAAAAACAATTGTTCGTAAACAAATTTTTTTGTCACATATTTCCCGCACATTTACATGCTCTTTTTTTTCCAAAAATGGCCCAAACAAAATTTTTTCTGTCCTCTGGTCGTCTGTCTGTCTTTTTTGCCTGTCTGTTTCCCCCTCTCCCCCCCTCTCTCTCTCCCTCGTCTCCCCTCTTTTACCCCCCCCTTCTCCTCTCTTAATTCCCCCCGCCTCTCCTCCCTTCCCCCCCCTCCCCCTTTTCCCCTCTCCTCTCTTCCCCCCCCTCTCCCTCCCCCGTGTTTTTTGTTTTTTTTTGGGTTTTTTTTTTTTTTTTTAATTTTTTGTTTTTTTTGTCCCCCTTGTGTCCTCTCCCGTTTTTTAAGTGGGGCAATTTTATTGTTCTCTTTCCCCCTTCTTCTCTTTCCCTTTCGTTTCTTCCATCCCCTTTTCCTTCCTCCCTCTTTTTTTGGGGTTTTTTTGGGGGGGGGGTTTTTTAATTTTTTTTTTTTTTCCCTTGAATTTTTTAAGGGGGCCCCTTTTTTAGGGGGGGTTTTATTTGGGGGGTAAAAGGGAAAAGGAAAACTGGGAAAAAGGAACCAAGCATAACAAAAAAAAATTTGGAAAATCAAAGAATCCTTTTAGCATTCCGAAAGCGCCCTTTCCTTCCTCGTGAAAATCTGGGAAGCAGCCAATTTAAAGGGGTTCCCTGCTTTAAGCAAGATAAATCCCGCATATCCCCAAACTTTTTAACGTGTAAAATTTGGGCCCCCCCCCGCCCCAGCCGAAACAAACTGATTTTTTAGACTAGATTAAGGGAAACAAGGAAACTACTCCTAAAAAAAAAGAAGGCTTTTGGCAAAAGGGATTTTTTTTCGGGGCTTCTAACGATGATCAACAGCATATTTTTTAAAGATCAAAATTTGGGAAAAATACGAAAAGGTTTAAAAAAAAAAAGCCTATATGAAGTTAGGGGGAAACTATTTCGAAGAATGTTTCTGCTTGATTTGGGGGATTTCTGGGACTGCAAAAAAAATGTCCCGAAGGGGGGGGAAAATATGTAAAGAAAGTAACCCTCTTTCCCTTTTACCAACTGTTTCATACCCTGGTTTGTGGGAAGCAAGACCCAAAAAACCACTATAAAGTATAAAACCCCACAAGGCCCGAGCATCATTTTCAAACCATCCAAACCACTGTAATACGCTGTAAAGCCCCAACCTGAGGGGAAACGACGAACGTACCCCAAAGGGAAAAGCTTTGTGCTCTGTCTGGAAAACATCTCTCTCTCTCCCCCCTCTCTCTCTCCAATCTCCTCTCTCTCCCCCTCTTTTCTTTCTCCCCTTTTCATCCCCTCCATCCTCTCTTTTCCTCCTCTCTCTCTCCTCCGGGAAGTTGGGTGTGGGTGTGTGTGGTGTGTGTGTGTGTTGTGGTTTGGTTTTGTGTGAGTGTGTTTGTGTGTTGTGGGGGTTTGTGGTCCTTTATTTAAAATTTTATCCACTTTCGTGGGTGTTAACAAAATTTTATAAACAAGGGATAAAAAAAGAGAGAGGAGAGGGAAAGTAGTGTGTGGGGTGTGTTGTGTGTGGTTTTGTGTGTGTGTGGTTTTTGTGTGTGTGGGGTGTTGTGTGGTGTGTGTGTGGTGGGGTAGAGGGTGTGTGTGTTGTTTTGTATTGTGTGTGGGGGGGTGTGTGCGTGTGCGCGCGTTCGTGCGGCGGTGGTGGTGGTGTGTGTGTGTGTTTTGTGGTGTGGTGTTTTGTGTGGGGTGGTGTGTGGTGTGTGGTGTGTGTGTGTGTGTGGTTTTGTGTGGGGTGTGTGTGGGGTTGTGTGTTGTGTTTGTTGTGTTTTGGGGTACAAACAAAGAATTCCCCTTTAAAACCGTCACCCCCTTAATCACTATTGTTTTATCCTGGCCCTTTGATGCTGTTTTTGGCAAAATCCATGAGGAATATCAGATAAAACATTTGAATCCACATGACACCCCATTTTTTGTTTGGGGTTAAAGTATTTGGCGGTGTTTCCCAAATGTGGACATAAACCCTTTGTTTTGACCAGTACCATTTTTTTATTTATGGACAGTCCCTACAAGTGCCCTTTTTTGTAGGAAAAACCCTGCATAACTTGAATGACAGGATAAAACCAAAACATATGCTATGGGCTGTTAAAGACCAAATAAAAAGGTCGCTGTTTTAAAAAGCGCTTCTGAGGTTTTCCACGGGTTTCTAATTCCCCCTAACTAACCCCTGCATTTCCCCCATCACCGGGGCTGCCATCATCACAAATGGGAAACCGGTAATTGGGGTTTTTGCCCCGCTGAAGCAGCATGACTAACCCGAGATAAAATCACCCCTGCTTCCCGTAAACCCCCCCTAAAGAGCTCTTTAAAATTAACTCTCCAATTTTCTCTTATCTCCTTTTGTCAATCATCAACAAAAGTGAGGGTTTTTTTCGCGCAAGCTTTTTTGGGCATGGCTCTACCCCCCAAATTCGAGACGGTTGGCTCCATCCGTACCCGCAATGGGGTTTAAATTTTTCCATTGGATCTTTTAAATGTTCTACAGGACGTATTTTTTTCCCCATGAAATATCATTTAGTAGTCGCTCTAATTTTAATTTTTGGTTAAAAATAAAAATTGTGTCGTTCGATTTCTAACCATTCAAGGTTTTGTTTTTCCTGAGAAATTATTTCTCTGTTTTTTACGTTGTTTTTTTTTGTTTGGTCTGTTGGGGAGCAATTGTACGACTGAATCTTTAAAATTTAAAAACAATTTGATTTTTTTGGGGAAAGTTCGATCCCCGTCATGGTTTTTCTTTCTCTATCCCTAAGACCTAAGTTGTTTGGGGAAATATGTTTGGGCTTAAACCTTTCAGATAAAACAAAAAAAAAAAACACACCCCCAAACACCCGCACGACCCAGGGGGCATAGCCAAAAAAGGATAATTCCCTGTAAAAATTAAGGGAAAAAATGGACAAAAACCCAAGTGCAGATGGACAAGCTCAAAAAATAGGTTTTTCGGTTTCTAAGGGTTTAATGCTCCCCCCCTTACCACCGACGTGGGGGAAAATGGTTAGGGGTCGCGACACCTGGGTGGGGGGTCGTGGGTTCCAATCCCCCTCAGGGGCATGTTTGGGTTTTTTTCCCCCTCGACCCGCTCCTACCCCAAATTTACTTTGCTGCGGGCTCAGTTAGGAAAACTGGGACCACACAGCGAGTTTTATCCACTAAATGGATTCGTTTCTGAGATGTTTCCAAAGGTTTTCCGACCAACAAATGCAAAGGGGCCTGTATCCTTTTCCGGGGCCGGTTGAAAGCCGGGGGTATATCATAAAGGGGAAACATAGAGTACAGCCCCTGTCATGAGCCCCCGACCGGGAAAAGGAAATCCGTACATCATCTTTAAAAATCCCTCATTCCGTCGATCAGCATTTAAAAAAAAATTGTCCCCCAAGTTTTGTGGCCCTTCATTCCCTGCCTCCTTGGGGACCCAAAAACGATGTCCCCCACCGTGACCTTGGTTTTTGGGTTTCCCTCGGGGCCCCTGGGATGACGAGCCCGGTGCTGGGCTTTTGGGCGGACGTGGTGGTCCCTCCGAGGAGGGGGGCTCCTCACGTCGGGCCCCCACAACAATTTTGTCGTCATAGGGGGGTTGTAGGGGGTGTCCTGCTATGTTTGAACAGAAAAAGGCGCCACTTAAACCCCCACCGAAGTGCCGGGAACATTTCATTTTTCCCCCTCCATGGGTTTTCCTCTTGGGGACTTGACATTGACGCTCCCCTGGGATTGCCGGGCCAAGGGGTGCGGGGGCCGACCGGGGGGGCGTGGACGGGGTGAAAGGAATGAGCGGCGTGGGTGCACTGCCCCTGGGTTGGGGGCAGAGGTTTGGGAGCAAAAAAAAAAAAAAATGCCTCCCCTGGGAAGAGCAGATTAATTTTTTACTCAAAAAACATGCGCCCGTTTTTAAAATTTACAATACAAATTTAAAAATACACCCCCAAAATACATGCAGTTGGAGGGGAACGGTCTCTGTTAGATATCCCTTCTGCTGTGATTCTTTAACTACGACGATAGCTTCGAGGGGGATTGACCTCTCAGCCCCCGTTCGTCCCGGGATTTTCAACCCCTCCCTATTTAAAAAATTCCAAAGGACCTCCCCACCTAACCTCTGTCCTTTCACAACGCTTTTCCCGGGTCCCCATTTCCCACGCAAGGCGGGGAAAAATGACGAACCGGGCCCCAAATTGTCTTTTTAAGAACCAAACCCCGATCCATGAACATCACATCGCCCTGTACCCTGACAGAAGGGTGCGTCTTTAAAAAGACTTTTGCATTTTTCTGGTTTTTCCGCTACTTCCCTTTTTTCCCCTCCCTTCCCACCCTTTCCATTGCTTCATTCTTTTTTTCCCTTGTCCCAAACACAGTAATTTCCCCCCCCCCCTCCACCGTTTTCCCTGTGTGTGGTGTTGTTGTGTGTGTTGTTGTTTGTGTGTGTGTGTGTGTGGGTGGTGGGGGGTGTGTGTTGTGTGTGTGTGGTGTGTGGTGTTTTGTGTTTTGTGGGTTGCGTGTGTGGGGGCCCTGCGTGCGTGCGTGCGTCGTGCGTGCGTGCGTGCGTGCGGCGTGTGGGGGTGTGTGTGTGTTTGTGTGTGTTGTGTGGGGTGTGTGTGTGTGGGTGTTGTGTGTGTGTTTGTTGGTGAGAGAGAGAAGAAAGAAGAGTTGGGGAAGAATACCCGGAAAACTTCCATCTTTTAAAGCACGGATGGGTAGATTCCCTTCCCCTGGGGAAAAACTGTCCCAAAAACACCCCGCGCACGGCCCTTTTTCTTCTCTCTCTCTCCCCCTCTCTCCCCTCTCTCTCTCTCCCCCTTTCCTCTCCCCTCCACTTTTCCCCCAACCCCCTTACCCTTCCTCCCCCCCCTCATCCCTCCCTTTTCTCTCCCCCCCACCCCCTCTCCCCCCACATGTTATTTTTTTCCCCCCCCCTTTTAAATTTTTTTTTAATTTTTTCTCACCAACCCCAATTTTTTTTTTTTTAATTTTTTTTTTAATTTTGGTTTTTTTTTTATTTTTTACCTCCTTAAAACCCCCCTTATATCAACCTTTTTTGGGGGTTTTTTTCCTTTCTTTAAAAATACAGGAAAATCCACCCTTTTTTCCCCCCCCCTCCTTTTTCCCCAAACACCCCTTTAAAAAAACCCCCCCCTTAAAAACCAAAGAAAAAATAAAAATCAATTCACCCCAAAAAAAAAACCATCTCGAAACCCCCAAAAAACCCCCCCTACACCAAAAAACCCCTTCCAACCCCATTTCCCTTCCAATTTAAAACCCCCTTAACCCCCCCTTAAACCCCAAATTTTACTAAATTCCCACTTTCCCCTCTAACCCCCCCACTCCTTTTTCTTTTTCTTCCTCAGTGTTGTGTGTTTTTTGGCGTTTTGGTATGGGTTTTTGGTTTGGTGTTGTTTTTTGCCCCCCCCTGCCGGGGCGTTGGCGGTTGTGTTTGTTTGTTGGGGTGTTTTGTGTGTGTGTGTGTGTGTTGTGTGGTGGTGTTTGTGTGGTGGGTGTGGGGTGGGGTTTTGTGGGGTGGTGTGGGGGGGTGGTTTTGGGGTATAAAAAAAAAAAAAGGGGGGGAAAAAAACGGGGGTGTTTTGTGTTGTGGGTTGGGTGGTTTTTTTTTTTTTTTGTTGTTTTTGTGTGTTGTTTGTTTGGGTTTTTGGGGCCTCCAGCTTAACAAAAAGGGTCCCCTAAAATTTAAAAAAAAAAAGAATAAAAATACTTTGGGGCCCGCTTTAAAAAAAAAATTCCCGTCTCCAAAAAAACAAAGAAGGAACGAAGGTTTTTGTTTTTTTAAAAGCTTCAACCCCCTTAAACTTAACAATGGGGGAAAAACAAAGGGGCTTAATTTTTGAAACCCCGGTTTTGACCCCAGAAACAGTTCCAAAACCCCAGGTTTTCCCCCATGTTTTGGGGACCCTTCCCGGTTTCTTGGGGGAAGGGGTAATTTGCAAATTGTCTTAATTTTTCAATGGCCCCCGCAACATAACAAAACCCCCCAGACAAACCCAACATTTAAAAACCCCAACAAAACCCCCCAACCAAACCAAGACCCAAAAAAACAAACAAAAAAAAAAAAAAAAAAAAAAAGAGAAAAAAGGGGGGGGGGGGGGGGGGGGTTGGGGGTTTTGGGGGGGGGGGACCCCACACAAACACAACACAAAAAAAAAAACAAAAAAAACCCCCACAACAAAACAACCCCAAACCCTTTTTAATCCCCCCCGCAAACGTCATAGGTTTTGTTTTTAGCCCACATTGGAAAACCAAACGGAAGTTATAAATTCAACCAGGCCCTTAGGCTTTTTGGAAACCCGGGGTTAAATTAAAAACGTTTCCCAACTGTAAGTGCTCCAAAAACCCCAAAAAAAATTTTTTGTCAATTTTTCCCTGCCCGGGAAAAGCAAAAAAAATAAAAATTGTTAACCTAAAATTTATTAAAGAACAAAACGACAACGGGACAACCCCCCCAAACCCAACAACAAAACCCCAAACACAACAACAAACCAAAATAAAAAAACACACCACACAAACAAAAAAAACAACCACACAAACAACCAAAACGACACAACACCCCAAGGGGGGGGAAAAGCGGGGCCGCCACAAAAACAAAAAACAACCACAAAAACAACCACCCACAACAAAACGGGGAAAACAACAACAACCCAAACCTCGAAAGAAGGAAAAAATTGGGAAAAGGGGTTTCCTAAAACCCCCCAAAAAAAAACAAGGGGGTTTTAGATTTTAACGTGGGGTTTTAATAAAATAAAATTGTTTCCGGTGGGTTTAACCTTTAAAAAAAAAAAAGTGTTAAGTTTTAAAATTTCAAAAAAAAAAGAAAAAAAAAAAAAAAGTTTAAATTACGAAAAGAAAACCCGTCCCAGAAAGGGAAAAAAAAAGGAAAGAAAAGTTCAAGGCCAAAAAAATTTTTTTCCCCAAAAAAAACGCGAGTTTTTTTCCTAATGCCCAATTTAAAAGGGAAAATCCCTTTTTCAACGTTCCCCTTTGTAATTAAAGTTTTTAAAAAAAAGTTTGGCAAAACTTTAAAAAATAAAACTTCAAAACAGGTAAACAATTTTTAAAAGAAAAACGAAATCCCCCTTTTTTTTCCCCCTTTTGCCCCACCCTTTTTGCCAAAAAAATTAAAATACCCTCATTGAAGGAAAAAGGGTCGGGTTTAAAGGTTAATTAGGAAGAGAGAGAAAGAAAAAGAAGAGAGGAAAAGGAAGGAAAAGGAAAAAGGGAGAGAAGGGGAAAAAAAGAAAAAAGAAGGGAAAAAAAGGGGGGGAAAAAAAAAAAAAATAAAAATTTCTTGGAACCCCCAAAAAAAACAACAAAAAGGGGGGAAAACCCAAAAAAACCGGGAAACCCCAAAAAAAATCGTTGCCCTTGAAATTAAAAAAAAAACAAAAAAGGGGCCCCTTGTTTTTTTTTTTTTTCTGCTCGTGTATGGCGAGTAGATCGGTTTTGGTGTTGCTGTAGGAACTACTCTACTACTACTACTACTATACTACTACTGCTGCTGCTGCTACTGCTGTGTTAGCTGTACTGCTACTACTACTATAACTACAATACTTACGCTACTATACTAACTACTATACTACTACTACTACTACTACTACTACTAACTACTACACTACTACTTACACACAACAACAGAATTTTTCCTTCTGCTCCTGCTCCTCCTCTTGCTTCTGCAGTCATAGCAACAAGAACATTTATCACAACTGCAGTCTGCTGTGCTTCCATTCCAAATGCAATCAGAACCACTCTTCAAATGTAAAGGAAACATCCTAAAGAATTCCATACAGCCTGGTACGATCCATCAATAGCACAGACAACATTCCCCACATTTCAGGACCCCCACAACAACAGACAACACACAAAGGAAGGAAGTTAAAACAATGTCTCTCCACAGGTTGAGAAACAAACACATTCAATGAACACGAAAACAGAAAGCTAAAAACTAATAATGAGACCAGCATCATTTGAGACAAGAACGACACAGCTTTATCCGCCTTTAAAAGCTCGTTTAGTAGCTAATGGGGAAAGAACGAGACTTATTTGTTTGAGAATAAGAAACAAATGAAACCGCATCAACATGTCGATACATAAATTAAGGCAAGCAGTGGGACAGAATTATACGACACTTACAACATACAGAAGCGGTTCAGAGCCTGTGAGCGCAACTGGACGTGCACAAGGATGTCAAAGTACGTAAAATCACAGATCTCTTTGAGGAAATGCCAGCGCTGTTACCAGAGCTAACATCATTACTCGAAGGAGGAAACGGTTTTAGACGAAGCTACTTAGGGAGCGAGGCAAACACGAACATTTAAAAGCTTTGTGTCTTGTGGATTAGTGGCTAGTTTGTGTGTGTGTGTGTGTGTGTGTGTGTGTGTGTGTGTGTGTGTGCGGTGCGTGCGTGCGTGCGTGCGTGCGTGCGTGCGTGCGTGCGTGCGTGCGTGCGTGTGTGTGTGTGTGTGTGTGGTGTGTGTGTGTGTGTGTGTGTGTGTGTGTGTGTGTGTAGTGTGTGGTGTGTGTGTGTGTGTGTGTGTGTGTTTTCATTGTTACCTTGCTGAAGCTGTCTGGTTTTAAAAAGATGGAGTATGTTTTCAAAATGTCACTAGTGTGTAAAGTAAAGATAGAGCCCCCCCCCCCACCCCCCTTAAAGGTTAAAAGGAACAGTGATTTCTTCTGGGAATCCTTTTTCTTTTAATATAATGTTGTGCACATAATAGGTTCAGTACACAGAATATCAATAGCCATGCACGTGCAAGTTCATGCGTCCATGGGCACGAGTGTGTGTGTGTGTGTGTGTGTGAGTGTGTGTGTGTGTGTGTGTGTGTGTGTGTGTGTGTGTGTGTGTGTGTGTGTGTGTGTGTGTGTGTGTGTGTGTGTGTGTGTGTGTGTGTGTGTGTGTGTGTGTGTGTGTGTGTGTGTGTGTGTGTGTGTGTGTGAGTGTGTGTGTGTGTGTGTGTGTGTGTGTGTGTGCGCGTGTGTGTGTGTGCGCGCGCGCGCGCGCGCGCGCGTGTGTGTGTGTGTGTGTGTGTGTGTGTGTGTGTGTGTGTGTGTGGTGTGTGTGTGTGTGTGTGTGTGTGTGTGTGTGTGTGTAAGTGTGAATGTGTGTGATATGTTTTTCAATACATGTTCATTTATCATGCTATGATGTTTGTACTAGGTTTACCAGCTATTGAACTTGAATTATACATCGAGGGACATCAAACAATGCGCTTCTGTACTGAAAAGTTCAGGAATCTAGGGTTGTTCCCTCTCCCTCTCTCTCTCTCTCTCTCTCTCTCTCTCTCTCTCTCTCTCTCTCTCTCTCTCTCTCTCTCTCTCCCTCTCTCTCTCTCTCTCTCTCTCTCTCTCTCTCTCTCTCATTACTGATTCAACAAACAAACAAAAAAGACACGATGGAAGTGAATGTGCGACACTGAGAGTGTAGACACAATGTTGTGCATGTGTTGTACTATGTGTAAGCTGGATATGATTTGCTGTTCATTTTGTCAAATCATTGCTGCTTTGTAATCCGTTCATGTAAGACAAGATCCACTGTCCGGTTGTTGTTTTTAGTGCAGTTCTATGCTCATGTTTTTCATTTGTAAATTTCTGCACAACTGAATAAAAGTGTTTGCCCTTAAATAAAAAGAAGAAAAAAAAGAAAGAAAGAAGACCATTGACAACTAAAGAAAGAAAAACACAAAGGAACAATAATGGGTGACCTTTCAGAGCACTGCCCAGTCTGCATGGACGGATGACTCAATTCAAAGACAATGAAGAAGCAAGATGTGATCAGATAGAGAACTACTGTCAGATGCCATTAGCCATGCTCAGAGTGGGTTGTGTGAAAACAAGAGCACTGAATGATGGAATCCCCAGACTGTCAACGGATGAATGAGTGCACGACACCTGGTTTCCTCTCATGGATTTATCTCGGAAACAGCCAGCTTCCTGAGATTTCGCGGTTGGGAGAGGTCAAGGTCAACGTATCACGGGACGTCCTCGTGCATTTTCACGCGCTCTTTGCTTGCGTGGTGTTTTTTTGTTTTCCTTTCATAAACAGTAATAGAAATTAAGGACATCAGGAACAACTGGATAACTGAAAAGTGGGGTCTATAGAAGACCTATAGCGCCGTCTTTTCTTGCTAGATGTACAGCACGTGTTATATTTTAGTATTGAAGTGAAAGAACAGGTGACAAGAGGAACTACAGAAAAAATATAATAACATTAAGAGAGAGATCGAGAGAGAGAGAGAGAGAGCAGAGAGAGGAGAGAGAGAGAGACGAGAGAGAGAGGAGAGAGAGAGAGAGAGAGAGAGGAGGGAGAAGAGAGGATGTGGAGATAAAAAACCAGCAATAGTTTTGCGATTATACTTTCTTAAAACAACAGAGGGGTGTCTTTTACCTTCTTAATGTTAACGATGATGGCAACATAGAGAGCATGCACAAACAAATTAATTTAAAAAAATTGTCTTCATGCAGTATTGAATTTACAGATACGCTTCAATCATTAAATGTTTGCCACGTACTAGTTTTATTCACCAATACCGACCATCTCAAAGTGCAGTTTTTTGGGACTTATTAATAAACAGGACGAATATGCTGATTATGGGATAAAATGCATGTGATGATGGCAGTCACATAATAAAAAAACCATTCTTTCTGTAAGAAACCAGAAAAGACATCTTTATCAAAGAGATCGGATACAGAGATTGCTGTTGTCTCACGTCATAGGAAGGACTGTACTGACGCTAGCAACAGGAGAATATATAAGTATATCTAAAGGCTCTTCAAACAGAAACTTTCCTGGAGAAGTGGGGAATGAGGAGGGTTAACGTTACGAGGTGAGTGAACACGCATGAAGGAAGAAGATTGACCCTCAGGATTGCATACCAGACTTAGAGACTCGAAGACATTGCTATGGGCCGCCGCCAACAATACAGAGTGCTACCAACACTGCAAACAACAAACAAAAAGTCAAAGTTGGTCACACAGACCCTGCAAGTTACAGACTGACATAAATGACGGAATCTTGAGCTAACAAGACAAAATAAACTATGTTGTGCCTCTCTCTAAATCTTAGTATGTGAAACTTCTGAGAGTATCTTGCAGGCGTTTTCAAACTAATGAACGTCCATTGTCTTTCTCCTCCTCTCGCCTTCATGGGAGTGTTGGTTTGTTCAGTATTAAAGATTTTAGAGAGCAATGCATCCCACATAAGTATTCAAGAACCTTGCCTTTTCAATTAACCTTGTTAATGTCATCATCAAATGTAAAAACTGTTAAAACAGTTACCTATTTATTATACGATGCATTCAAGAGACGAAGTACGTATATAACATAGCGATCATATGTATATAACATAACGAATACGATCTCAATTTGCGACATTATCACAATGTACATCCCCATTCTAAGGGGCTTTGGCCTTCATGAATAAAACATTTGGTCTTGAGTCTCGCCTTCGTGAGATCTTTGCTATCAAAGACTTGAGATAGAACAATCAAGTCATTTGCCTCATTTTCCTTACAATGTTTAATTTCAGCAGGCTTTTAATTTCCGAAAATGTTCCCAAGAATGGTTACGTTCATTAGGAAAACAGATGGACACAAACAGAAGAAAACCACGGGTGAGGCTTTATCGTCTTGAACATGTTTGTTCTTGGGGAACAGGCTAGAATGCATAATAAAATGCCTGTTTGAATATTAAAGTAATAAATGTAACATAGAATTTAAAACATCGCACACAGCCTTTCAAACCTGTCTAAACTTACAAAGAGCACACAAAGGGAAAAAAAAAAAAGCAATGCCACTCATTGACAGAGTAAAGTTCACGTAGCAGGAAAATAGAAGACTAACGAATAGTTAAGAGGCCATAGTGATTTTGAGAAAGAAAAAAACGACAGATGTTTTATCCAGCTAAACAACCCATTGCGACACAAGAAGGAAATGAATGACAACAATTCCTCGTGCATTACGACAAAATGCAGTGGCACACCCAAGTCAATAAATAACTCGCTCTAGGCCGCAGGATAGAATTATACGACACTAACGACCTCCAAGACGTGGTTAAGAGTGTGTAAGAGCAGCTGGATAACATTAAGACACGGAAATATGCAAAATCGCAGACCTCATTGAGGAAGTACCCGCGGTGTCAGTAGAGCTGTAATGATCATTCAAAGGAGAATCTGTTTTAGACGAAGCTATTTACGAGCAAATGACAACATGGACGACCTTAACATAAATGAATCCATGGTGAAAATGTTTGAAGTCGTTATGTTATTGTCATCTTGTTGCAGCAGCTGGATTTTGAAGTTAACACAATGAACATGTGTTTGTAACGTGCTTTTTGCATACATTTTTTTCCACAAAAAACCGACACAAAATTGAAGGAAAATAATGTAAACAATTTACTCGTGGAAACCTGTCCTCTTCCAAAATAACAAGTTGTTCGTATTGCAGTTTATGTGCACATATTTCAGCAAATTTACTTTGCTCTTGTTCCAAAATGGCCAAACGAAATTGTTTCTGTCGTCTGTCTGTCTGTCTGTCTGTCTGTCTGTCTGTCTGTCTGTCTCTCTCTCTCTCTCTCTCTCTCTCTCTCTCTCTCTCTCTCTCTCTCTCTCTCTCTCTCTCTCTCTCTCTCTCTCGTGTGTGTGTGTGTGTGTGTGTGTGTGTGTGTGTGTGTGTGTGTGTGTAGTGTGTGTGTGTGGTGTGTGTGTGTGTGTGTGTGTGTGTGTGTGTGTGTGTGTGTGTGTGTGTTTGTGCTTGTGTCTGCATCACGTCTAAGTGTCTATGTGGGTAGGTGTGTGTCTCTGTGTCTCTGTGCTTCTCTGTGTCTCTGTGTCTGTGTGTCAGTGTGTCCATGTGCGAGGGGCGGGGGATGGGGGTGGGGTCCATTAACGACGAAAACTGCATGGAACTGAACGGTCATATTTCCTTGATGCAGCTGAGGTTGTGCTAGAAAAGAAGGAAACTGAACTATGGAATCAGCATGACAGATTGAATCAAAGAATCTATATGCATTCGACGCGCTGTTTCCTCCCTCGTGATTATCTAGGAGGCAGCCAATGTATGTGGGTTCCGTGTTGAAGCAAGATAAATCCAGCACATCTCAAACTTTATCGTGTATTTTGGACCCCCTCGCGCATGCTGAGTACAGCTGATTTATAGACTAGATTAAGGAATCAAGGAATCTGACTCCTGAAAAAAAGAGCTTTTAGGCCAGGCATTTTTTTCCGTGGTTTCTATGATGATCTACAGCATATGTTTACGCTCAAATATTGGGAATGTACAGAGAGGTAAGAAAAAAAAGCATATGATGAAGTTAGGGCAAACTATTGCGAAGAATGTTTCTGCTGTGATTTAGGTGTAGTTTCTGGAACTGCAAATACATGTCAGAGGGAAGGGAAATATATGTAAAGAAAGTAACCCTCTGCCTTTATACCAGACTGTTTCATACACATGTCTGGGGCAAGCAAGACAAAATGCCACTAGGTATGTAGTAGCACACAAGCAGAGCATCATAGCTAGCCATCCAAACCACTGTAATACGCTGTATGTCCCGACCATGAGGGTGAAACGACGAACGTAGCCAGAAGGAATAGTTTTGTGTCTCTGGAAGCATCTCTCTCTCTCTCTCTCTCTCTCTCTCTCTCTCTCTCTCTCTCTCTCTCTCTCTCTCTCTCTCTCTCTCTCTCTCTCTCTCTCTCTCTCTCTCTCTCTCTCTCTCTCTCTCTCTCTCTCTCTCTCTCTCTCTCTGTGTGTTCGTTCGTTCGTACTTCTGTTTAACGTCTGTTCACTTTGAGTGATATTAGACGTGAATAAAAGAAGAGAGTGACTGACTGACTGAATGGTTAAATGAATAAGCCTATGTGTTGTGTAAGCATGAATGTAGGCATTTGTATGTGAGTGTGTAAGTGTATGTATCTGTATATGTGTCTAACTGAACAATAAACAAATCAACAATCTTAAATACAACAATTAGTGGGGGGAAAAAAAACCCAAACATATAGCAAGAAAGCAAAAATCCTTCACTATCGTAAACAAAATGAGTTAGCTCAAAAGTATCTAAATAAAAACTCCAATCGGACTATGTATTAAGTATTCAGCAATTTCGATCAGCAGAGAATGATTCGAAAGTAGATCTTGCAAGTTTTTTTTCAGAAAAAGTATTGGATCGTAATGATGTTGGTAAGAAAGTAGTCAACTTGTGACAATTGAATAAAATGTGGTTCAGTGTTATTTCTTTACCACAAATACAGTTAGTATTCTTACTAAACTTTGTTTTCAAAGCATTTAGCTTTAATCGAATTATAAGGGAAGATATTTGTCTGGAATAATAAACTGGAAGATCAGGCATTTTTCTTAATACAAGGTCTATTGGAAAAGCTTCCCATTGGTTGGATGAAATCTCGGTTGACGTATCAACATTTGTTTGAGCTCTCTTCCGTGCAGTCGATTCAAGGGTACGATAACATTCCACTACTGACGGTTTTATTTTCAACTCAGAAAATGACCCTACTTTTTTAGCACCTTTTTCGCAGCCCTATCAGCCAGTTCATTTCCAAGTATACCAGTATGCGAAGGAATCCAGCAAAATTCTATAGTAATGCCTTTAGACACCAGGCAGTATAAAGATATTTAATTTCAAACACAAGGTCGGGTCGTGTCGATATATTAGAGGAGTCAAGGGCAAGTAGGACTGATTTTGAATCTGTGTGTGTGTGTGTGTGTGTGTGTGTGTGTGTGTGTGTGTGTGTGTGTGTGTGTGTGTGTGTGTGTGTGTGTGTGTGTGTGTGTGTGTGTGTGCGCACGCATGTGTGTGTGTGCGTGCGTGCGTGCGTGCGTGCGCGCGCGGGTGTGTGTGTGTGGGCGTGAGTGCGTGCGTGCGTGCGTGCGCTCGCGCGCGCGCACGCGCGCGCGCGCGCGCGCGTGTGTGTGTGTGTGTGTGTGTGTGTGTGTGTGTGTGTGTGTGTGTGTGTGTGTGTGTGTGTGTGTGTACGAGATCATGAATACGCTTTAAGCCGTCACGCCTTAATCAGCTATTGTTCATCCTGGTCAGTTATGATGCTGTTCTTGCAAAATCCATTAGGGATATCAGATAAAGCATTTGAATCCACATTGACACCGATTTGGTTTTGTTTGTTTATGTATTTGGCTGGTGTTTCAATGATGTGGACGATAAACATTTGTTTTTACCAGTACCATTTTCTATGATGGACAGTGCCCTACAAGTGCCCTTTATGCAGTGAAAACATGCATAACTTGAATGACAGGAGATTACCATACATATGCTATGGTCTGTTAGAAGACCAAAGTAAAATGGTCGCTGTTTTAAATGCTGCTGCTGATGGGGCCACTGTTACTATTCCCCATAACTAACAGTGCATTCTCATCACCGGAGCTGCCATCATCACAGCGAAGCTGGTAATTGTGTTCTGCCTGCTGAAGCAGCATGACTAACAGAGATAAAATCAGCGCTGCTTCCTGTAATCCCTCCTAACGAGCTCTAATATTAGCTCTCCAATTTTCTCTTATCTCCTCTGTCAATCATCATCAAACGTGAGAGTTTGTTCGCGCAAGCTTGAGTGACGTGTCTCTGAACCCAATCGATGATTGGTTGAACTCCATCTCTGTACTGCAATGGTGGTTTATTTTACCAGTTGGATCTTTTAGAATGTTCTACAGTGACGTAGTTTGTCCAGCATGAAATATCAGTAGTAGTCGCTCTAATTGATGTGTATCATAAAGTTGTGTCGTTCGATTTCTATCCATTCTGGTGTGTTTACGCTGGAGACTTTTTCTCTGTTCGTACGTTGTTTATGTGTTGGTCTGTTGGTGAGCAATTGTACTGACTGAATTTTAAAATTTAAATGCAATAGATTTTCTGGGTAAGTAGTTCGAGGTCTCGTTCATGTGTTTACTTTCTCTATCCATAAGACCTAAGTTGTAGTGTAGTATGTAGGTGCTAGCCTTTCAGATGAGGGCAAAAAATAAACACCCCCAGAGCACAGCACGACCTAGGAAGGCAGTAGCAACAAAGGAGTTAAATTCCCTGTAGAATTATGAAAGAAAGGACAAACCAAGTGCAGATAGGACAAGCTAAAGATTGGTGGTTGGTACTAAGGCTAAGTGCTCTCCCCCGACCAGCCGACGTGGCGAAGTGGGTAGCGTCGCGGACTCCTGGCTGGAGGTCGTGGGTTCGAAACCATCAGAGTCATGTGGGTTTTCCGCCTCGACCGGCTCCTAACCCCGAGTTGACTTTGCTGCGGATCAGTTAGGAAGACTGGGACCACACAGTCGAGTTTCATCCACTAAATGGATGCGTTTCTGGGTGTTGCTCAAAGTTCCTGACAACACTGCAGGTGCCTGTATCTCTCGGGCCTGGTTGACGCCGGGATATATCATGAAAAGGGAAACATAGAGTACAGCCCTGTCATGTGTCTCAGACCGAAATGGAAATCCGTAGCTCATCTTAACCTTCCTCATTCTCGTCGATCAGCATTAAAAAAAATTGTCTCAAGTTCTGTGGCCCTTTATGCCCTGCTCTCATGGTGACCTCAATTTCGATGTCCTCTCCACGTCTGTGAC
>CM031621.1:62972126-62974626 GCA_018398815.1 Conus ventricosus
CTCAGGCCTGGTTGACACCAGGATTTTAGTAGGCCTCCGTCGGTCGTAGGTGACCGTGGATAGAGTATTTCTGACCTCAGATTCAGCTATCTGTCCGGGCTGTCTGCTCGACCCGAGCGGCGTCGCCTGTGGCTGTACAGATCGATGCGGTCACATCTGTATGTTGACACTGGTTTGTTGGCTGTCATCCCCTTTCTGCAGGCTCGCTTTTCTGCTGCAGCAGCTGTCTGTTTGTCTTTGCCAATCAGCAGCTGTTTCTTGAGAGTGCTTCTCCCAGCTGTTGCAGTCTGCTGCGAGGTCCTCTCAGAACTCAGTGTTTCTGTCTCTTTTGCAGACGTCAACCTCAGCTGTGGGCGGCCAATGCTTCTCTGCCCTGCGGCAAGCTCTCCTTAGAAGAGATATTTTTGGATGCGACCATCCTCCATGCGGCGAGCGTGGCCCAGCCAACGCAACCGCCGCTGTCTTAGCTTGTTTTTCAAGGTAGGGAGGCCAGCGCGAGACTAGACATTGGTGTTGGTCACCCTGTCTTACCTGGAGATGCCGAGAACACGCCAGAGGCTTCTGAGGTGGACGGAATTGAGCCTTTACTCTTGGCGAGCATGCATGGTCCATGTCTCACTGCCATACATCAAGGTGCTGAGAACGTAGGCGTTATAAATACCCATCTTTGACTTTGTGGTCAGTTTTGGATTTGTCTTCACTCTTTGTGTGAGGCGAGCAATTGTTATGATTGCCTTCCCGATCCTCTTGTCGATCTCGGTGTCAAGGGAGAGGTTATCGGTGATGGTGGACCCAAGGTAAGTGAATGGATCGATTGCATCAAGCTCATGGTCATCGATGGTGATGGCTGGTGGTGACGGCGTGTCTTGAACCAGGACATGTGTCTTCTTCAGGCTGATAGTCACGACCAAATTCTTTGCAGGCCTGAGAGAAGCAGTCCATCAGCGACTGCCATCCCGCTGGGTGTGGGTCGTAACAGCGGCATCATCAGCAGACAGCATATCTCTGATGAGGGCTTCGCGGACCTTTGTCTTTGCTCTTAGGCGCTGAGATTGAAACGCCTGCCATCTGATCTGGTCTGCAGGTAGATCCCCTCTTGCGCTGTGCTGAATGCATGCCTCAGGAAGAGAGCAAAGAAGATCCCAAAGAGTGGGCAAGGCCTGTTTTGGAGAGGTTACCATTAATGATCACAGTCCTTTTTATGTTCGGGTGGAAGGACTCGATTAAGCTGTTCAGTTTGGGGATATAACATTAAATAAAGCGTAGAGTGCAGGCCAGTCAAATCGTCTCTGACCAAACAGAAAGCCGTAGCATCATCATCATCCGGATCCCCATCAATCAGCATAAAACAAATCTCGAATTCTGTGACACTTCATCTGTCCAGATACACCGATATCGGCACATTCATGGAGACGCTTTGTGAAGGGATGTGGTGGTGCCCCGCGGAGGGACAACTTGAATCAAGTTGGCTTCACAACTAATTTATTTTTGTCGTCATTAATCCGTGGTGACCTGTGTATGTGGGGTTAGAACAGACAACGCTGAAAACCACCTCATTGTTCGACAGCAGTGTAATGTCTTTTCCGGTGGGTTACCTCATGATCACTTAACACTGACTGCTCCCGTGAATTGCTTCTAGAGCAGCTGTGGAAAGACGGACGGGCCAGGCTGTGGCCCTCAACGAGAAGAAGAATGGGTGAGAGTGAGGGCAGGGGAGGGGGTAGAATTGATTGGCGAATGGAGATACAATGCGACAGACGTGACAGGGAAAACAAGACAGAGAAAAGTGACAAACACGTAGAGCATCACAACTAGCCACACACTCACAGACTGAAAGAGACACCCTGGGACATTGAGCTAACAAGATGAATATAATCAGAAGGGTTGGCTTTGTGTGTCCGTCTGGAAGTTTATTATATGTACACTAGCCCCTGGGAGAGAGGGCGCGACAGAAACGTCTGTTGATGTTTGTGTGGGAGTTCTCCGAAATGAAAGGTCATTGTCCTCTTGCTCCTCTCACCGTCTGAAGTCTTTTCTTCCACAGAAGGTACAGACTAATCGGGTCATCCGAACTGCTTTGTTGTGTTGTTGTTTGTCCCTTACAAATTTTATCAGGATGTTTTGTAGATTCTTTAATGTGATACCAACTCCACACACACGCGCGCGCGCGCGCAGCGCGCGCGCGACAACCACACACACACACACAACACACACACACACACACACACACACACACACACACACACACACACACACACATCACACACACACACACCACACATGCACACACACACACACAACACACACACACACACACACACACACACACACACACACACAACAGCACACACACACACACACACACACACACACACACACACACACACACACACACAGAGAGCAGAGAGAGAGAGACAGACAGACAGACAGACAGACAGACAGAGACACACAGAGAGACAGAGACAGAGAGAGTTAAAGTAAATATGGATGATGCCACGTT
>CM031621.1:62987126-62989626 GCA_018398815.1 Conus ventricosus
CTCTTTCCAGTCATTGGAAGGAACCTGAGCAGATAGATTTTGTCATCATCATCATCATCATCATCATCATCATCATCATCATCATCATCATCATCATCATTATCATCATCATCATTATCATCTTCTTCTTTTTCTTCTGTTTCTAATAGAACAAGAACAACAACAACAGCAACAACAACCACAACAACAACAACAACAACAACAAAATTACTACTTCTACTGCTACCACTACTACTGTCACCACCACCATCAACGCTACCACTATTTATGCTACTAACACCACCACCTCTACAACCACCACCACCATAACCACCACTTTCACCACCACCATCACCCCCAACACTACCACTCAGCAACGCGGTGTCTCCTCCGATGGGTTACCTCATGACGATCTAATATTGATTGATTTTTGTGGACTGCCAGTTCTGAAACTGTACTGGTGCTGTGGCCCTTAACCCTTATCTTGACAAACACTGTAAAAAAGGCTGAGTTGACGCCGTTTTGTATTGTGAAAGGAAGCGTAGGGTGCAGCCCTCTCGTGTATTCTTTTTTTTTAACAGAGTGATACTATGTGGCCTCATCTACATCATCCTTATGCTGACCTATCATCATTTTTGAGACTGAGATTCTGTGGCCCCTCTGCACACCCGTGCCCAAAGAGAGTTCATCAACATCGTCCCTCCTCCTCCTCCTCCTCCTACTTCTACCACTACTACTACTACTACTACTACTGCTGCTGCTGCTGCTGCTACTGCTGCTGCTACTACTACTGCTGCTGCTGCTGCTGCTGCTGCTGCTGCTGCTGCTGCTGCTGCTACTACTATCAATAAAAGAATTAAGCTTAAGAAGAAACCACACCGTAGAGAATGACATGCCTGAACCTCTTACGCTCGCGTTTAAGGATGTGTGTATATACGTGCAAACTTCTGTGTGTGTGTGTGTGTGTGTGTGTGTGTGTGTGTGTGTGTGTGTGTGTGTGTGTGTGTGTGTGTGTGTGTGTGTATGTGTGTGTGTGTGTGTGTGTGTGTGTGTGTGTGTATGTGTGTGTGTGTGTGTGTGTGTGTGTGTGTGTGTGTGTGTGTGTGTGTGTGTGTGTATGTGTGTGTGTGTGTGCGTGCATGTGCGCGGTGTGTGTGTGTGTGTGTGTGTGTGTGTGTGTGTGTGTGTGTGTGTGTGTGTGTGTGTGTGTGTGCGTGCGTGCGTGCGTGTGTGTGTGTGTGTGTGTGTGTGTGTGTGTGTGTGTGTGTGTGTGTGTGTGTGTGTGTGTGCGTGTGCGCGTGTGCGTGTGATATTTCCGGGAGAGATGAACAAACATCTTGACAAACACTGTAAAAAAGGCTGAGTTGACGCCGTTTTGTATTGTGAAAGGAAGCGTAGAGTGCAGCCCTGTCATGTTGTCTTTTTTTTTTTAACAGAGTGATACTATGTGGCCTCATCTACATCATCCTTATGCTGACCTATCATCATTTTTGAGACTGAGATTCTGTGGCCCTTAACGCCTTCTGCTTGTGGCACACTCAATCTTAAGCTCCTCTGCACACCCGTGCCCAAAGAGAGTTCATCAACATCGTCGCTATCAGCAAGTTCATGACGACTGTCACTGGACGGACGAGGTGTAGTCCTCCAGAAGGTAAAGGCTCACTTAAGCTTGTGCTCCAACTTGGCGATATCGTAAATATGACGTTTAGTAGCTGCTGTTCGGAGTCTGTCAGATCAGAACGGGCATCACTGGACCCCTACAGAGTCACTCGACAGCAGCGCGGTGTCTTTGCGGTGGGTTACCTCATGACGATCTAATATTGATTGATTCTTGTGGATTACCAGTTCTGAGACTGTACTGGTACAAATTCATGGCATGCTTGTATACTGGAGAGGAGAAAAGAAAGAGCATGGGAGCAATATCAGAAGGGGTACGGAGAAGAAGACGGGAAGGAAATAACGCATGGAGGGAAGAACGAACAAAACGAGCAAATTACGAAATATATGACGCGAGCTGGGTAGAAACGCGCAGACATGATCCATATTGTACTCTCGATGCACCTTTAATTAACGGACAGGAAAAGAAAAAAAAAAGAAGCAACTGAGGGTTGCGCCAATTTTTTTTTTCAGAAACCCTTTCTTAAAATCAGTTTAGTCAGCTTCCTACACTCTTGTGAGATATAGAATTGAAAATCCAATCGCAAACGAAATTACAAAATTCTGGGGAAAAAAAGAAGGAAATGTAAATACATATCTACCACAGACAGGGTTTTCTTTTCAAGACATATTTTTTGTTTTTACATTTTCTGACAACTTCAACCGCTCCATTCAAAAGGTTGAAATAAATTTGATATGGCGCAAGAGGAATACGACGTACAGTTTGCCTAAGAACACTCCATGCAACAGAATTGACAATCACAATTGTTCTGGCCCTAAGAAAACAAGTCCCCATAGAGAGAAAACATCAGAGTCTGAATTAATTTTGAAAAATACATTTTTTCACCGTAATAATTATCTGTTT
>CM031621.1:62994626-63014626 GCA_018398815.1 Conus ventricosus
TCCGCCGGGGCGTTTCGGTACAGGGGGATTTTTCCCTCGGAGTTAACATTGGTTCTGACTCCATTTCCCATACAGTCTTTCGAATGAGACTATAAACCGAGGTTCCGTGTGTGAACGCACGCATAACATCTTGCACACACGTCAAATCCCATCACCAACTTTCGGAAGAGTAGGCCAGTTTGGCCGTTGGTATGGATGACACGTTACACATAGCATGCACCCTGCGTGAGAAATGGAAAGAATGAAGGAAGTAAGGAAAATGAGTGATCGATATTGAACGATACTGAATGGATGACACGGGAAACGACTGAATGAAGCGCCAGCTGGCAGCTCTGCAGTCGGCACCACCCAGGTAGGCAGCCCGTTGTGTAAACGAGTGTTGATTGTAAAGCGCTTAGAGCTTGGCCTCTAGCCGAGAATAGGCACTATATAAGTAGTCATTATTATTATTATTATTATTATTATTATTATTATTATTATTATTATATTATTATATTATTATTATATACAGCCGACCGGTACAGCTGTAGACATCTTGCATCCTTATCTGACGTACAACTGGGAGCGGTTGGGGAAAAAAAAATCAGAGAGATGTAGGTGGGGAGAATAGCAGAGGAAAGATTGGGACTCAAGTGAAAGGGCAGGGGGGGGGGGGGGGGGGGGGGGGGAGGGCGTTGAAGTGGAAGTGGAGCTCAAAGTCTGGTGGAGGTGTTTGATATTTTTCGATTAACACTTCTGGTGGAGAAAATGTTCATACTACCTCTTGAATCCTTGTGTTTAATTCTGGAGCAGTGTGTGTGTGTGTGTATGTGTGTGTGAATGTGTGTGTGTGTGTGTGTGTGTGTGTGTGTGTGTGTGTGTGTGTGTGTGTGTGTGTGTGTGTGTGTGTGTGTGTGTGTGTGTGTGTGTGTGTGTACGCATATATCTATTTGCAGTACAGGTCGTTGAAAGGGAAAGAATGTCGCCACAGACTGCCACTTTCATTTAAAGCAAGAGAAATAGGTGCCTGCCATTGAGGTTGGCAGCAGAGGTCATGCTGAAACTGAACAGACGGTCAGTTGGGCTCGCTCTAAGTTTTAGGGCTTGGTTGAAGCCTGGCTATATAAACAAAGGAAGCGTACAGTGAAAAGTACAAAGTTTAATCGACATTTTCGACAAAATATCTACTTATTTGTCTCTTCATCTGTGGCATGTCTGTAGCATTACTTCGCAAAACCATCTCATACGCACACCCTGGTTGTCCATCACAGCTCTGACAGCAGCAATGACATCAGCAATGACAGTGAGCAGTCAGTACTGAGTCATCAAGAAGCAACCCATCAAAGGAGAAACTGCATTGCTTCCAAGTCTCCTCTGTGGTGCTTGGTGACGCCTTTCCTGAGACATAACAGGCATAAATGGGCACCATCACATCCGCCCGATGACGGTCTTTAAGAATCTGTGGATTCCGATGAACTCACCACAGACGTTGAGACAAAATCGAAATTGAGCTCACGCTAAAAGCAGGGCATGAAAGGGGCGCAGAATTCCAGACTCTTTAATGCTGGACGATGAGAAGGAGGAGGTCTAGGATGATGCTTGCGGTGTTCCAATCCGGTCAGGGACACCATGGCAGGGGGTGGTGTCTTCCCTTTCTTTCATACCATGTCCTGGCGTCCACCCACTCGAACGACTCATGCAGATGTAGATATAATAAATGGGCGGAATATGACGGTGTCTTTGCCCTTGAGTCAGTACCAAATTGAACGAAGGGTAAGCACTGATGGGGGCAGAAATATTCCGCGTATGAATGATTCTGATTGGGGTCAAATATACAATTTCCTGCGCTGCAGGCTGTAACGCTCTCCATCCTCGATTCCCATCTATATCCCTCCTCCACCAGCTCTCAAACACACACACACACACACACACACACACACACACACACACACACACACACACACACACACACACACACTCACACACACAACACACCACACACACACACACACACACACACACACACACACACACACACACACACACACACCACAACCCCGCACGTACGCACGCACGCACGCACGTACGCGCGCGCACACACACACACACCCGCGCGCGCGCGCGCGTATACGTACACTTAAACAAATCCAAATCAGGATTCTAGAGTAGTCTCAGAAAATGAAATATATTGTCTGGGAACCTAAAGAATTCTTTCTACAGCTTATACACTGATAGGAAGAAATCAACACGGACCGAGCTGTGTGTGTGTGTGTGTGTGTGTGTGTGTGTGTGTGTGTGTGTGTGTGTGTGTGTGTGTGTGGTGGTGTGTGTGTGTGTGTGTGCGCGCGCGCATGTGAGTGTGTGTGTGTGTGTGTGTGTGTGTGTGTGTGTGTGTGTGTGTGTGTGTGTGTGTGTGTGTGTGTGTTGTGTGTGTGTGTGTGTGTGTGTGCGCGCGCGCTCGCGTGTGCTGTTTGCTTCCGTTTTAATCCGTTTATAAAACTGGAAAACGAAATGAAATCCCCTCATCTAACTTATCTATTTTTCTAACTATCTGTCCGTCAATCTGTCTGTCTGTCTGTCTCTGTCTCTGTCTCTCTCTGTCTGTCTGTCTGTCTCTCTCTCTCTCTCTCTCTCTCTCTCTCTCTCTCTCTCTCGCTCTCTCTCTCGCTCTCTCTGAAATCAAAGAAAGAAACAAACACATCAAACTTGCAGTGGTCTTAGATAAAGAGAATGCATTGTTAACGAACCTCTATGGGTTGCACACGTAAGATAAGAATTCCAGATGGACCGTGCACTCTTGTCACATATCTTTTTTTTATAATTTTCTTATGAATGCATCGATTGTCTATTTTCAGTTTGTCCGCCCATTTGCTTATTCGTAGCAGGATTGTTTACTTTCAACTTTCATTTTTTTCAGGGTAGTGACCTTTTGATCGTCATTCTCCATTCGTTGCTAGATTGCTACTCCGTTTTCTCGTTTTGTCCCATTTCTTCTAATGCAAATCACAAAGATTCTTTTGTGCTTGTCAACCTTTATTTATTATGTTGTTTATCATTTTTTTTTTGTTGTCATTTCATTTCATTTTATTGATTTTTCTGTTTTTGTTTACTACAAACCCTGATGCCATTTGAAAGACCAGTCTGAGGCTAGCTGAAAATTTAAAATTCTGTTTGTGCAAACAAAACATTGTCATCAAACATTGCACATTGTACGCATGTGGAACACTTTTGTTTTGTTTTGTTTTTGTTTTTGTTTCTTTTTGGTAATGGGAAAATAACGTGTGGGGTTAAAAGATTACTGAGCAAAACTATGAATATAATAATGCATGAGACTCTCTCTCTCTCTCTCTCTCTCTCTCTCTCTCTCCTCTCTCTCCTCTCTCTCTCTCTCTCTCTCTCTCTCTCTCTCTCTCTCTCTCTCTCTCTCTCTCGCTATCTCTCACTCTCTCTCTCTCTCTCTCTGAATACAAAGAAAGAAAGAAAGTAACAATAGAAACAAACAAACAAACAAACAAACAGAACTTTCAGTGGCCTGCCATAATGAAAACGCATTGCCAGGGAACCTAACACAGCCTTTTTAATGGCTTGCACACGTAAAAAAAAAATGAATTCCACATGGATCGTGCACTCTGTCACATATTCTTTTTTCTTGTAATTTCTTCTTTACTAATTCATGAATTGTTTATTTCCAGTTGTCCGTCCATTTGTTTATTCGTGGTGGGATGTTTTATTTTTCAAAATTCTTTTTTTTTCAGGGTAGTGACCTTTTGGTATCCATTCTCCATTGGTAGCTGGTTTGCTGGTTCGTTACCTGGTTTCGTTCCATTTCTTGTAATGCAAAAAGCAAAGATGTCTTGTGTTTGTCATCTTTTATGCATCATGTTGTTTATTACATTCTTTATATCGATTTCATTTTACTTCATTCATTTTGGTTCCGTTTTTACCACAAAACCTGACCTTCCTTCAAAGACCCAGGCTAATGCTAACTGAAAATTGAAACACACAAAAACTGTTATTAAACATTGGACACTGTACGCATGTGGAAAAATTTTGTTTTCTTTTGTTGTTGTTATTTTTGTTTATTTGTTTTTTCTTTGGAAATGGTAAGGTGATGGGTGGGGTTATAAATTTACAGAGCAAAAATTTAAATACAGTCGAAGCTACTTATAACGAAGTCAGATGGAACGAACGACGGATATAACGAAGCAAAAGGGTTGGTTCCGGCAAAAATCCTTCTTTACATGACTGAAAATACGTCAGATGTAACGAAGTCGGATATAACAAAATGCCGCTTTAACGGAATGGCTTTGCTTTTCCAGCGTGCGATCACGCCGATTCTAACGAAGCAGCCGCCTGTAGCGAATCATATATTCGGGCCCCGTGTCAGGGTATTGACCTTCGTCATACCCATTCTCCATAGGTAGCTTGTTTGCTACTTGGTTGCCAGGTTTCGTTATATTTCTTTTGATGCAAAGCACAAAAATTTTTGTGCTTGTCATCCTTTATTCGAAATGTTGTTAATTTCATTTCTTGTTTTGATTTCATTTCACCTCATTCGTCTGGTTTCCGTTCTTACCACAAACCGGGTGTTTTTCAAAGAGCCAGTCTGATTCTATCTGAACTTCAAATGCTGTGTGTACAAACCGGGTGTTCTTTCAAAGAGCCAGTCTGATTCTATCTGAACTTCAAATGCTGTGTGTACAAACCAAAGAATATGTCATTAAACACGGCATGATTTACTTTTTGTTTTTGTTTGTTCGTTTGTTTCTTTGTGTTTGTTTTATCCTGATAGAGATCAGAGCGTCTGACCACCTGGACTTTGTTCCTACTTCCACATTATCATCAAAGCCATTGATCTTCAGGATATTGGGCAGCTTTATCTAATTGAGAGAGAGAGAGAGAGCGAGAGAGAGAGGAGAGAGAGAGAGAGAGAGAGAGAGAGAGAGAGAGAGAGAGAGAGAGAGAGAGAGAGAGAGAGAGAGAGAAACAGTCAGACAGACAGACAGTAATCACGATAGTCTGAACAAAAGAAAAATGGAAGTCTGCGGTTAAAGAGAGAGAAGAGAGAGAGAGAGAGAGAGAGAGAGAGAGAGAGAGAGAGAGAGAGAGAGAGAGAGAGAGAGAGGAGAGAGAGAGAGAGAGAGAGAGAGAGAGAGGAGAGAGAGAGACAGACAGACAGACAGACAGACAGACAGACAGACAGAAGAGAGAGAGAGAGAGAGAGAGAGAGAGAGAGAGAGAGAGAGAGAGAGAGAGAGAGAGAGAGAGAGAGAGATGTAGTTAGGGATCAGCAGGCAGATGGACGAACCAGCAAACACGGAGAGAGAGAAACATAAGTAAGAAGGAGTGGGGGGCGGGCGGGATGGGGTGTGGGGGAGCGGGAGGGCAGGGGGGGGGGGGGGGTAGGATGAGAGGCTGTCTCATTCTTTTCGACAGGAAGCTCACAAGTACGTCCTACTGTGGCTCCTTCGCGGTTCCAGACAAAAGGACAGTGCCCTGTATTGCCAGGGGGCGGTAACCCAATAATGGTCAAGACACATTCTTCAGCCTGATTATTCCATGGACCAGTCTGGAACCAAACAGCAAGTGACTGGAAAGAGTCTGCGGAAGAAGGATGGCAGGGAAAGAGGGCTGAGTTCAGAGTCGAATGATGACACACGCGGTGCAGACGCTTTTGAGTTACCCATGTTCGATTTGAACCCGGGAGAGTTTAAATATTGACACACACGTTTAACGGCAGATTTATCAAATAAGTCAACTAGTTCTTCATTATTCATAACATGACGACAAGTAATTTGAATATGTAAATGAATGAAGATCAAATAAACTAGCGACTATGTAAGTAGCGTACACATCGTACAGTAAACAGAAAACTTGCATATTTACTTATGCAATAGTCACACCACAAAATAGCTGAAGGTGTACTTTTCCATCACGATCAGACAAAGAAGGGACAAAAAGAAATCACGTTCATGGCAGAGAGAAAGCCTGCAGATGATGGACTATTGTGGCCTTTCCAGTAAACATTAGCTCTGCTGTTTGTAGATCATGGTGTTCCCCTGTCTACTCTAGCCTCTCCTGTTGTAAAATATCACCACTGAGCACCGTAGAATCAATGGAGGCAAACCAACGCTCAGAACATAAGGAAACGGCTGGGGTGCCCCACCTGGCCTCACTAACATTGTGCTCTACTGCCACCAAGAACAGCCGAAAATTGCCATGAAATCCATCCTGTAGGAGTACACTGTAGGCAAAGCAAGGTTATTAACCATGTTTGAGGACTCTGAAGACAAGGTTTTGAGATATAACTTTAACCAGAGCAAACAACAACAACAACAACAACAACAACAACAACACAACAACAACACCAACAGCAACAACAACAAACGGTAAAAAAATGGAAAGGCTGTGAACATGGCAACGGAAAACCGTAAAATCTCTCTCTCTCTCTCTCTCTCTCTCTCTCTCTCTCTCTCTCTCTCTCTCTCTCTCTCTCTCTCTCTCTCTCTCTCTCTCTCTCTCTCTCTCTCTCTCTCTCTCTCTCAGCTGCCAGCTCTGTGGAATTTTGGAAGGTATATGCACTGATTTCCGACAGGCTTTGGACATAGAGAATCAAGGAAAAAGGATGTTGCGTTCCAACAGAGGTTAACAGAAAAAAAAAAAGAAGAAAAATCCAACAAACAAAACAAAACAAAACAAAACAAAACAAAAACCAAAACAAAACAAAACAAAACAAAACAAAACAAACCAGAAGAATATGTAATGGCTAGCCGGAGAAGGGGAGGATTGACCACATGAACGTCGGAATGAATACCATCATAGCTCAATTCATGAACAGTTCTTGTCATGTTGTCATTGTTTAACAGGTGCCCTCCATGACGAACCATTTCTCATATTCTAGAACCCTCGCCGTCCTGATAGTCATCCTCTCTCTCTCTCTCATCTTCTCTCTCTTCTCTCTCTCTCTCTCTCTCCTCTCTCTCCTCTCTCCTCTCTCTGTCTCTTCTCTCTCTATCTTCTGTCTCTATTCTCTCCCTATTCTCTCTCTTCTTCTCCTCTTCTCTCTTCTCTTCTCTTTGTCTTCTATCTGTCTGTCTTATTCTCATTCCTCTCTCTCTCTCTCTCTCCTCTCTCTCTCTCTCTCTCTCTCTTCTCTCCTTCTCTCTTTCTTCTCTCTCTCTCTTCTCTCTCTATCTCTCTCTCTCTTTCTCTCTCTCTCTCTCTCTCTCTCTCTCTCTCTCTCTCTCTCCTCTCTCTCTCCTCTCTCTCTCTCTCTCTCTCTCTCTCTCTCAGACTGTCTGTTTGTCTTTCTCTGTCTCTGCCTCTGTGTGTGTGTGTGTGTGTGTGTGTGTGTGTGGTGTGTGTGTGTGTTGTGTGTGTGTGTGTGTGTGTGTGTGTGTGTGTCAGTCTGTCTGTCTCTGTCTGTCTGTCTGTCTCTCTCTCTCTCTCCTCTCTCTCTCTCTCTCTCTCTCTCTCTCTCTCTCTCTCTCTCTCTGATCAGGATGCCAATAATAATGCCCTGTCAGCCTCTCCGCCAGTCTTGGGATGATTGGATGGTATCAGCACTGATTTGTGACAGCCTGGGGACACGGAGAGACGGGGAAGGAAGAGGATGAGGAGGTCAGACCAAGGTTAACAGACGAGAGAGAGAGTGAGGAGATAAGCTCGGTGAATGTAGCAGAGACTAACCGGAAAAGAGATGACTGACTGTCCGAACAGCAGAATGTGTACGGTGATGGCATGGCTTAATTGGGAACAATACTTTTGTTGTTCATATGTTTTGCTAAGCAGTATGGAAAATATGTAAGCAAGCCAGAACGAAAAGAAAAAGAAGAAAGACATACGAAAATAAGGAAAGAAGCTATACAGGCAGGGGAAAATCCATGATTAAGCAACTAGTCACACCAGTGATCAATCAAGCAATCAGTCAACCATCAATCAGTCAACCATCAATCAATCAATCAATTAATCAATCAGTCAGCTAGTCAATTAAACAACCAGTCAGTCAGTCAAATCAATCAATCAATCAATCACTCAATCACTCAAGCAATCTTAGAGTGAAGAACACAATACGAATATGAGCCAACGAACAAACAGATCTGAAAAAAAAGATAATCAAGGGACATGATGCTGGTCTCTAGAAGGGGAACGCTCACTCAAGCTGACTCAGCAACTTTGCGACGTCGTAAGTGTAATGATCAGTGGGTGGTGGTGTCGTGAGTGTGTTCGATCAGAACAGGCATCACAGAACTCCTACAGGGTCCCTCAGCAGCAGCGCAGGGTCTGCGCTGGTGGGTTGCCTCAAAGCAGTCTACTATTTTGTTTTGCTTCTTGTGGACTGCTGGTTCTGAGGCTGCAATGGCACAATCTCTAGGATGTATATAGCGGAGCGAATATACGTGGTTTGGGGATGATGGCACAGGTATGCGCTGTAATAATGAGATTCTAAAGAAGGGATGGAGAGACGAACGAACAAACGAACGAATTTTCGAAACAGATATAGAAAGATATGCATGGCATAGAACTGCTGCTGCTGCTGCGCTGCTGCTGCTGCTGCTGCAGAAACACTCTGACGCTCGACATTCCATATTGTACTCATCAACCACCTGAACTACCGGATGCAAAAAAAAAAGAGCACTGTGTCTAACCCTATAATTGCTACGAAATCGTGTGTAAATCAGATTTGGTACATGGTCTGCTTCTTACACTGCTATGAGATACAGAATGTTAAAAACTCATGAACGAAAACAGAAAAATTGTGGAGAAAGAAACAAAAAACAAACAAACAAACAAATAAACAAATGCCCCTACACATACGATAACCTTTTGAAAAAATACTTTTGCTTTCACATTTTCCGAATCACCCCCCATTCATAAGCCTGCAACACTGCATGCAGCACTAGAGAAATGCAGTGTATGTTTTGTGCTGAAAAATACTCGTGCAACAGAACGAACAATCACAATCACTCTGGCCCATCCAATAAAAAAAAAAAAAACCTTCACAGGGGAAAAAAACCAGTGTCTGAATTAATTTTCCAAAGGTATAATCTGCGATCTTCCTTTTTTTTTCCCTCTTCTTTTTCCTTTCTCAATAATCATGTTTTGTTACAAACAGCAATCTGAGTGTCTTCGTAAATGTATGGGATGAGGTTATTTTAACAGAAAGATTTTATAATAAAACAAACGAACAAATGATACTCCTTGCCCACAGAGAAACTGAGAGACATTGCATCGACAGCGCTGCATACAATGGAACGATCGTTTTCCACATTTCAGTTCATAAACAATCACGACACGCATTACCAATCTCACTTTCAAACTAATTCACACAATACAGCTAAAGGGCCCAAATATTCATTCCAAACCCTTTGTCGAGACCGCGACTGTTAAATGTGCAGAAGAGTATGACAAGAGACGAAGTTTTAAAGTGTTTCTGACATGCCGTTTCTTTTCCTGTCTTATCGTCTGTGCCACCACGAGTGACATTGGCTTCACACCGCCAATTCGACTCCCCCATATACAGCTGCACATGGTTCAATTCTGCCACAGCACCACTGCTGTGGAGTACAGGGGTGTGACCAGTATTAGATCGTCAAGAACCCCCTCACCCCCACCCCCATCCCTGGGGGAGAGACTGGACAGCTGCCAGTCTATAAAGATATACAGTAAAATCATAATCCAACGTTTCATGATTTTAAAAAATCAACCCAATAGAAGATAATGGCCCAACTTCATATTGTCTTTGTATTTACTTTCAGTTTCAATGTAAGTAAACACTATTTTTGAGGGGAAGGTATACAGGTGTTTGCTGAAACATTCAAAGGCTGCGTGATAATGGAGAACAGTGTTAACAGCAATGCAAATAGCACCAGAAAGGAGGGAAAAGTTCTGATAATGATAAATGTGCTACAAAACAGCATCCAATAAGCAACCAATGTGGTACCAGTAGCATGCAGCATAGAGAAAAGCATCTGGTAGTGGAAAGACAGTGCTAGTAAAACATATTCAGTACCACATCGATGTTTTAAAGTATTAGTCATATAACGTGTGGTACGAAACAGCATCTTGTGAAAGAAAACAAACAACAAACAAACAAACAAACAAAAAGAACAGCAGTGCTGGTAACAATGCATGAGGTACAAAATAGCACCTCATGGTAGTTATAAAAGAAAAAAAGAACAATGCTAGTAACTGGATAAAGCAGTTAAAAACAGCATCACAAGGGGAGAGAGAGAGAGAGAGAGAGAGAGAGAGAGAGGAGAAGAGAGAGAGAGAGAGAGAGAGAGAGAGAGAGAGAGAGAGAGAGAGAGAGAGGGGGGGGGTAACTACATGTCAACAAAAGACGCATATTTTTCCGTTGTCTATAAGCACACAGCCTTTGAATGTTTCAGCAAGCACCTGTATAGGCCTACCTTCCCATAAAAAAAAAACAACAACAAAAAACCACACAAACAAAAAAAAAAAACGATCACACAAACAAGCAAGCACAGAGTGTTCCACCAATAAACAGTTCGGCACGCGTTGACTCAGACTGGAGAAACCTAGAACGTCTGATCAATAAAAGATCGAACCCACCCGACATCATTGCCATGGCAACGGCTCTTCCCATTCGTTCATTTTCCTCTCTCTTGGAAAATCTCATCTCTTCTTCAGCTGGTGAAGTCCAGAAATGCTCTCGCCCCAGGCCTAGATTTTCCCCTCCTCTAACTTTCTCTCGACCACCGGAATCCCAACCAAAGTGCCCCAGGAAGCAGCGTCCGTGACAACGACTGTACTAGGCGCTCGGGAAATGGGCAAAGTCCATCAGATCCTTTGCGACGGAGAGACGGGTCCGCTCGATTTACAAGCAACAGCACTCCCCTCCCCATTCCCCCCACTAACTGGTGGGCAAGCCAAAGTGCGTTCGATGGCGGGGTCAGCTTGATTGACAAGAGATGGCGGGGCCTCATGTCGGCGGGCAATCCTAGCATACTTGTCTGAAGCAGTTCTTCCATTTCACCGATCCCTCCGAGAGCCTCTTAGAATGGAGGGAACATCTTTTCTTGATCAATCCCCCTGTCTAGTGCAGAAAGAGGGTGCAGAGGAAAGGCAGCAGTTTTAAAAATGTTTGAAAGGCAGCAAGTAAAGTAGAATGGTGGAGGTGATTAATGGGTTATATGTGTTTGCAGATTGAATTTAGTTGCGAGGGGATGCGAAACTATGTAAACGGTTAGTCAATGTACTCGAAAGCTCAGTCTTGAAACACACACACACACACACACACACACACACACACACACACACACACACACACACACACACACACACACACGCACAACACAACAACCAACACCACACACCACCACACACACACACACACACACACACACACACACACACACACACACACACACACAACGACACACACACACACACACGCACGCACGCACGCACGCACGCACGCACGCACGCACACAGCAGCACACACACACACACCACACTAAAATTAATGTCAGTTATTCAATTTTTTCTTACCAAGTTACAGACACAATGGGATACAAGATAGATAATCTAATAATTCATGAAGACAATACCTAACGGCAGTGACAACTGTTTTTTTTCTTTTCTTCACAAATAGTCCCTGGTGTTGATGTAGATTTTCAAATATACACATTGTCACTGGTGCTGATTGGTACGTAATAAACAATGCTCTGTTCAAGATGACACAGGAATTTGCCTGTGCGTTTATAGTGAACATGACCAGCAGAATTCCGCTTTTTAATAGAAAAGACACACTTGAAACAAGATACCCTGAATTTGTAGGGTAATAACCGCGCAGCATTGCGTTCAGGACTCAGTAGCTTGATTTCATAGCTATCAGGAGGTTTGTTTTATTCTTTAAAGGCTCTTTGGTTTTTATTGTGGAGATAACACACACACACACACACACACACACACACACACACACACACACACACACACACACACACACACACACACACACACACACATGCGCAAACACACAAGTATGCACGCATACATACAAACGGTGGCAAGTGGGAACATCTTTTTTAGGTGATGTCTCCTGTTAATCCTGCATGCTTTGTTGCTTCATTTGCCTCAGTCCATTGTTGTCATAAGCGACATTCGTTTCGAGTTATGGACGTGTGGTCACCTCATCACGGATGCATGAGTTACCATTCTTCTTTGTTATTCCCTGTTTTATTTTCCCACCTCATTTCATCATAGTCCTCCAAAGCTGTGACTCAAATGATGAATTACTTGCAATGAAAAAAAAATATCTCAAACTACTACAACTTTACATAAGCCATGAGATACGTTCTGGTTACAGCTCACCAAGTTTGTTAGCCTCTACGTTACTGTCGCCTGTGTGGTAAACTGAATATGCAGTGTTTTGGTGCTGGCTTTAAGTACAACAAGTCGAACACTGAAATTTCAAGTCTTGGGTATGGATAAAATTCATGTGGATGCATAGCACCTTCTGTTGAAAAGCAAACATCCAACTCTCTGATGTTCAGCTCTCGGTGATGTGGCCTTTGCGGTTGGCTGTGGTATAAGCAACATTATCTTATCTTTCTTATCTCCGATGTCAGTCAACACCCGGGTTATACGATAACTAGTGTTTTAGCTCTGACATGTGTGTGTCGGTTTTTGCAATTTCTTGAACCGAAATAGCCAAGACCTTTCGTAACAACAGTGGTAATAATTTCCAGTACAAGAAGAAGAACATCTTCCTCTGCAAGCAACTAACAAATCAAATGGTTGGTGTATGTTGTCGGCGTGCAGCCATAGGGGAGGATAGGGATGAGGGTAGGAAAGTTCGAAGTGCTATAGCAGAGGAAAAAAAAAAAGTCAGGTAGTAAAACAGAAGAAGAGCTAAAACAAAAGCGTCACTCGAGTATAGTCACGTTTCTGCAGGACCAGCCTGGCGACACCAGCCTTCCCTGGGTATACAGCCGACCGGTACAGCTATAGACATCATGCGTCTTGCCTGACGTTCAACTGGAGAGGTATGGGAAACAGATGTGTTTGTGTGTGTGTGTGTGGAGGAGAATGTCGAGGAGGGGATGGGAACTCTGGGGGGAATTGTACGGAAGGGGCCTGGGTGGAAGTGGAGCTAAAAGCGTGCGGGAGTGTTGATATTGGATTAGCACTCTTAAAAGAACATGCTCAGACTGCTGCTTGAATAATAGTGTTTGGAACTGGAGCAATGTGTGTGGGTGGATGGTGGTGTGTGTGTGTGTGTGTGTGTGTGTGTGTGTGTGTGTGTGTGTGGTGTGGGCGTGCGTGCGTGCGTGCGTGCGTGCGTGCGTGTGTGTGTGTGTGTGTGTTGTGTGTGTGTGTGTGTGTGTGTGTGGTGTGTGTGTGTGTGTGTGTGTGTTGCGTGCGCGCGCACAATTGCGCTCGCTATACAGGCCTCTGGTCATAGGAGGAGAATGGGATTGTCAGTAACCATATCACGTTAGCAGAAAAAGACAGATGGATACTATTGAGAGCTTTTGCAAGATCAGTTTTAACTTGACAGAAACTGGCCAGCCAGACTCGGCCAAGGTATTGGGGGCTTGGTTGATGCAGCGATATATTATGAAACAAGCGTGGAGTAAAAAAAAAGTACAAAGCTGAGTTCCAGGTGTTTTTTTTTTTTTTTTTACATCTCTCTCTGTATCTATAACGCCTTTTGTACATCACTTTCACGCCCACTTATATGTTCCCGCTAGCAGACACACCCTCGCAATGTTGCCTGTTGCAACCACGGGGACATGAATATGAAGTCTTCAAGAAGCAGTCTTCCAGAGGAGAAGCGATGCAATGCAGTGTGGGATGTTTTCTGCTCGACCGGCTCCTATCCGGAGGTGAGTTTGCTATGGGCTCAGTGCGAAGACTGGGACCACACAGTCGAGTTTCATCCACTAACTGGATGTGTTTCTAGAGTGTTGCTCAAATTTCATGACCAACACTGCAAAGTCTGTACTCTCTGGCGGGTTGACGCTAGGATATATTATGAAAGTTAGCATAGATACAGCCATGTCATGCTTTTTAAAACCAGAATGGAAACCCGTAGCATCAACTTCATCATCCTCATTCTCACGATCAGCATAAGAAATAAGACTCAAATTCCGTGGCTCTTCATGCCCTTTGGGCTCATGGGGTCCACTGTGTTGGTGTCCTCTCCACCTCTGTGACGTCCCGGTTTTGTTCCGCTGGACATAGGCATCGGGTCGTTTGTTGGCCGGACGTGGTGGCGCCCTTTGGCGGGAGAGCTCAATCGCACCGGCTCCGCGACTAAGCAAATATTGTCGTCAATAGAGGGCTCAGTAGTGGTGTCCTGCGTATGCGGGTCAGAACAGGCGCCACTGAACACCACCGAAGTGACTCAGCAGCAGTGCAGTGTCTCCTCTGGGGGGTTTCCCTCCTACGGCTTGACACTTGACTGCTCCCTGTGGGGTTTCTGATGCCGGCGCGTGGCGGACTGGTGTGTGGCTGTGGACGGGGTGTCGGAATGAGCGGCGTGGGTGCATTGCCACTGAGGTGGCACAGAAGATGGGACAGCAAAAAGAGAAAAAAAAAATGTGATGCAGAGTCTCCTCCGTGGTGTTCAGTAGTGCCCGTCCTGATTGATAATACACAGGAGCTCCTTCCTACACCGGTCCAGTAGCAGTCTTCATATACTTACCAGTTCCGATGAAGTCAGCATGAACTAACTCGTGCAGGCACAATCAAAATTGAGGTATCACCGCGTGAGAAAGACACGAAACGGCAACGCATTTGTGAGACTCTTTGGTGCGAAAGATGAGGATGGGGATGGCGAAGATGAAGTTTTCACAGTTCCATTCCGGCTGTACTTACTTTCATATTATCAGATATCCCGGTGTAGGCCAAGTCTGATCTGAAAAAAAAAAAAACAACAACAACACAGGCACTTGCATTATGGGTCTATATATTTTGGCAACACTGTCAGAAATTGATACATGAAACGGTTAAGACTCCACTGTGTCGTTCCAGTGTAACTATTTCAGCCATCACACCGTCAATTATAGAAAAGGGCCGGCTCGGAATAGAAAAAGCAAACAAACAAACAACAAACAAAAAAAAATAAACCATTCTGTCTGGAATTGAACGCACGTCCATGCCACTGTCGCTTATCTTTTGTTTCTCTTTTTAATTTCTAACCAAAAAGCAGCAGTAACAAGATAAGTACATCTTCGCACAAACATCACTGTCCGTTCCATGGTCACCACCATATCCTTCTCCACAAACTCTCTCTCTCTCTCTCACATACACACTCGCACATATACACATGCACAAACATAGACAACCATGCACACCACATACACACACACACACACACACACACACACACACACACACACACACACCACACACACACACACCACACGCACGCACACACACACACACACACACACACACACACACCACCACCACCACACACACACACGCACAGCACACACACACACACACGACACCACACACACCACACACACACACACACACACCAACACAATGCACGCATGCACGCACGCATCCACGCACGCACAACTTTGTTTTGTTTCCGTGTTTGATTTCTGTGGGAAATTTCTCTCAATCATCAAGATCGCATGTCATCTTAAACAGCTGCTGGATGTTGTGTTTCAGCAACTCACACTTAGCTCAGCTGGAGGGAACGCAGATGACAGCATCATCTGTCTCTCTCCTCTCTCCTCTCCTCTCTCTCTCTCTCTCTCTTCTCTCTCTCTCCTCTCCTCCCTTCAACCACACACATAACATACCTCACCACCACATCACACCCCCCCCCCAAAACCCACACACACCACACACACACACACACACCCCACACACACAAAACCCCAAACACACATCCTCTCACACAACACACACCAACACACACACACACACAACACACACACGCACGCACATTCACGACCACCAAGTACCAACACACACACACACACACACCCCCCCCCTTGCACCCCCCCCGCACCACACCACACACACACACACCACCACACACACACACACACACCAACACGCACCACGCACCACGCGCACGCAGCACCACACACACACACACACACACACACACACACACCAAACAGCACAACACACCTCACACAACACACACACACACACACACACCACAGACAACACAACAACAAACACTGCTTCTCTTTCTTCAGGAGGCTCCTCTCAATCACGCTACTTTTTCTTGAAACTGTTTGCTTCACTCTGCTGGCACCATCTTCTTCTTGTAGGAGAGAGAGAGAGAGAGAGAGAGAGAGAGAGAGAGAGAGAGAGAGAGAGAGAGAGAGAGCTCACACTGAGCTTGTCATCGTTTTATGCCAAACAGCTTTCAAGGGCCAATTTAAATCTGCTTCTTCCTCGACGCTCGCCCAGGACTTGTTGTTTGAAGAGCTGTGCCTCCGCTGGTGGTATGGTCTGGATCAACAAACAACGGAGTTGAAAGCCTGACACTTCACCTACCACCACCTAACCCCCATCCTCCCAGAATCCCACGCACATCACCACTCCTCACCAAATGGTCGATGGTCTTTTAACAGCTGTTTGTTTGGGCTTTCGCATCCACCCTGCTACTCTTTAATGCGGCAAAGTCTTTCAGCCCGTGCTGGGTTTTTTTATGGTTGGGGTTGGTGGTTTGCTTCTCACCAATCGAAAGGGCACTCTTATAGTCTGTCAGAAGTTCTGCCATTTAGAAATGAGGTCAGGCTGCCTTCATAATACTACTAACCTGAATGAGCATGTCAGGGGTCATGCATTAATAAACAAGTGATAAGTGGGAGAAGACAGAGATGATGTTAAAACGGAATTTCTAGAAAGGCAATCTTCATACTCAGGACCTTTATAAACACAATTTTCAAGAACAGTCAGACTTGTAAGTCACATGTTTTTAAAAAAATGTAATTGTCACTTACTGACCGTGGAAATGGAGGACACGTATAAAACATCGTATGCATCCTATGTGAGAAACTGGAGGAATAAATGAGATAAATGAAAATGTGTGACTGATATTTGAATGGTACAGGAAACGACTGAATTGAGCCAGTAGGCTGCTCTTCGGCCGGCTCTACCTGGGTAGGCAGCCCGTTGAGTGAGTGAGTGAGGTAGTGTGTTTATTGTAAAGCGCTTAGAGCTTGTTCTGTGACCGAGGATAGGCGCTATATAAATACCCAATATATATAATAATATAATTGTAATGTTGATAACACTGCTGGTTTTTCGTTGTTTGTTTGTTTGTTGGTTGATTGGTTGGTTGGTTGGTTGTTTCTTTTTTTTTTTAGTGTTGTGTGTGTGTGTGTGTGTGTGTGTGTGTGTGTGTGTGTGTGTGTGTGTGTTTTGTTGTTGGTGTTCACGATTTACTGTCTTTCTATTCAAAACATCTTTAGGTAATGTATTGTTGGAAAATTCTTGTCAAGTTTATTGTTCTGAAATTATTGGTTTTGCTATAGTGCATGTAATTGCCAAGAGAGAGAGAGAGAGAGAGAGAGAGAGAGAGAGAGAGATAGAGACAGAGACAGAAGACACCACACACACACACACACACACACAACACACACACACACACACACACACACACACACACACACATACACACACACACACATATATATATATATATATAAATATATATATATAATATATATATATATATATATATATATATATATATATAATAATATATATAAACAGTATAAAGACGTCCTTAAAAAATATGAAAAAGCATCAACCCCTTGGGAGCAACATTTGTAAAAATAGTATTAAAATAAAGTGCTAAAAATTCATCTACAAGCTTGTTTCAAGTCATCCTAAGGAGAGAGACATATCTTGAAACAAGCTTGTAGATGAATTTTAGCACTTCTTTTTAATAATATTTTTAACATATATAATATATATATATATCTGTGTGTGTGTGTGTGTGTGTGTGTGTGTGTGCGTGTGCGTGTGTGTGTGTGTGTCACACTCTTTACCCACGCCCCCTGTCTGCCAGAAAGGCACCCACTTGAAGACAGCCATCTGTGTATCCTCTTTCCCAATAGATCCACCATGTTGTGCCCTTCATCCGCGCCCTCTCTGCCCCCAATACACCCACCATGTTATGCCCTCCTTGCACGCCCATTGTGCCCTAATACGGCAGCAAAGTTATACCCGTCATCTGCACCCTGTATGCCCCAGTACGACAACCACGTCACACCCGTCATCCGTGCCCCTCTGCCCAATGCGCCTAACCACTTGAATCCCTTTATTCACGCGTTCTCTGCACCCCCCTCCCCCCCCCCCCCCCCCCCCTCTAAGTCGCGCCTTTCATCTACAACCTCTCTGCCTCCAGTACGCCCACCATGGCACGCTCTTCGTCAGCGCCCCCATTGCCCCAATGCGTCCACCCAAGTCATAATCATCGAATAGGCCCCCTCTGCCCAAAATGCCCGTGTCTTGCATGCCCTGCATCCTTGCCGACTCTGCCCCATACGTCCACCCATGTCACGAATTTTATCCGCAACCCCACATCCAAAGCACACCTACATCCTTGCCGACTCTGCCCCGATACGTCCACCCACGTCACGAATTTCATCCGCAACCCCACATCCAAAGCACACCTGCATCCGTGCCCACTCTGCCCCGATTCGTCCACCCATGTCACGAATTTCATCCGCAACCCCACATCCAAAGCACACCTGCATCCTTGCCCACTCTGCCCCGATACGTCCACCCGTGTCCCGAATTTCATCCGCAACTCCATACCCAAAGCATACCTGCATCCGCGTCTCCCGTGCCCCACACACACATCATATTTTTTTGTATGCTCCTCCCACCCACCCCCCTCCCGACCCCCCACCCCCACCCCCACAGCCTATACACACCTATCCATAATATGCCTGGAATTAATGTCACTTCCATCCTTCCACGACTCCGCCGTTTGGTCATCCATGTCCCGCTCTGCCTTCAAGTTCCCTCCTCGCCATTACGCCCACCCATGTGCATCAATTCCCCACCCCATCCCGCATGTATGCCCATCCATGTCTCATGCTGCACCTGCTCCTCAAACCAGCCCACCCACCCACCCACCCCCTCACTTCGCCCACCCACGTCATGCCCTTCATCCATGCCCCCTCTCATCCAAGTCACCCAACACGTCACGCCCTCCATCTGTCCCCTTTTCCCCGCTTACGCCCATCCACTTCACGCACTTCATCCGCCCCCTCTGTCAAGACCCTCACCCGCGCCGCGATACTTCATCGGCGCCCCTCTTTCCCAAGTACTCCCACTCGTGGCAAACTCTGCATCGACGCCCGCCCCCATACGACCAAACTGACCCTGACATCTTCCCCCACTCATGCGTTGTCCTATACCCTCGACGGTGTAACGTCCTGAAAGTTGTGCATTCTGTACGCCCACTTATCATTCCCTGCGTCCGCGACCCCTCTGCCCAAACACGCCCACAATATCATGCCCTTTATGCCCCCCCCCCCCCTCTGCCCAATAAGACACCCCGTCACGCCCTTCATCCGCATCCCTCGGCCCCAATATACCCATCTCCTCACACCCTTCATCCACGGCCCCTCTGTGAGATATGATACCCACATCAAGATCTTCATTTGTGTCCCATCTGCTGCGGTACGCCCACCACGTCACGCCCGTCATCCGTGCCCCCTCTGCCCCAATAAGACACCCACGTCATTCCCTTCATCTGTGTCGCATATGCCCCTATACCAAGCCTAAGAGAGCGTGCAACCGCCGTAGAGCACGTGCTTGAGTCTGCGTATTCTGTGTTGCTGGCAAATCCTTCTTTTCGTAGGTTGGCTAGTTTGACACGTTCCTCAATGATACGTTTCTGCTTGGTATACCAGAAAACACAGTCGTCTTCCGAACTCGGCTGGCTGGAACATTCTGAAACAATATCATCGGACTGGCACAGCAACACACCCACACCCACTGACTGATGAAGCACAATCTTTTTAAACGCTATGTTTCCTGTGCTTATCTCGCCG
>CM031621.1:63034626-63035675 GCA_018398815.1 Conus ventricosus
GAGAGCGAGCAGGGGGACAGACAGAAGAGACAGACAGACAGAGAGAGAGGGGGTGGGGGGTGGGAGAGACACAGTAAAGAGAGAGAGACAAACAGGCGGACAAACAGACAGACAGATAGACAGACAGAAATTGAGGCTAGGCAGAAAGAGATGAACAGGAAGACAGACAGACAGACAGACAGACAGACAGATAGACAGGCAGGCGGACAGACAGAGAAGTAATGAAATATAGATATATATTTGCAGGATACTAACCAGTAACTTCTGGATGGGCAGATCTTCTCTGTGCCCAAATGTTTCTCAAATCAGCATAGATACCATTTAACCATCCAAAGAACTGAAATATGACATAGACAGAGAGACAAAATGAAATGTAGAGATAAGCAGGATTCAATCAGCAACTTACGGATTTGATGACATCTCACGTTGTCATTTTACACAGGTATCTTACCAATATCGTTTTGGGATACATGATATTACTCGAAAACTGAAAGTCTTCTGAAGTTCACTTTTATTCTTCATTGACCAGATCCAACAGGAACGCCTTTCAGCTGCCTCTGCAATCGCCTTTAAAACACGGGTCCTCTTCTTTTCACAAATCACGAGCTGTTTCATAAGATCATGGGTTGATGTACTTACAGATACCCTTGCTCCGACCTTAATGGCGAGGACATTGGCTTGGTAGCCTGATTCCATCAAGGTGCCGACCAGACTGCCTTACTTCTCAGTCTTGTAGATGTGAGCTTAATCCATTCTGCTTCCATATGGCACAGTGACTTCAATCAGACTGAGCTGTTTTGAATAAGCTGAGTATAGTGCAATCGTCGTAATGATCTTTGGTGTGCTGCTGTGCACGCCCACTCACCCACTCTTTCCAGTAAGCACTGCTTCCATGCTCTTGATGTGACGGCTGCTGTTTCAGGCTATGACCTATGGCCAGCTGCAAAAGTAAAACGTTGATGCTGGATCCTCCGGTGGCGTCATGTCTCCTCTATCAGTGCTAGCTGCATGCGTAATCTCTTTAAGTTCTTGGTTGCGTCTCTGTTTGG
>CM031621.1:63035775-63043275 GCA_018398815.1 Conus ventricosus
TCCTTACAACCCAACCAGAACATGCAGTTCCGATTATTTTCTGGTTTGCTCCTGAATCCAGACTGGAAACTAACAAGTGCCTCGATCTCCTCTTCCTTCCTCCCTTACTATACCCCTTCCCCGCCACCACTCCCCCTCCCCGCCCCTCCGACCATACCTAAAGAAATTCAGTTGCAGAACCACACACTTACACAGAGAGAGAGAAAGAGAAGAGAGAGAGAGAGAGAGAGAGAGAGAGAGAGAGAGAGAGAGAGAGAGAGAGAGAGAGAGAGAGAGAGAAAGAGAGTGAGAGAGGAGGGGGGACAGAGAGAGAGAGAGAGAGAGAGAGAGAGAGAGAGAGGGGAGAGAGAGGAGAGAGAGAGAGAGAGAGGAGAGAGAGGAGAAGAGAAGAAGAGTAAGAAGAAGAAGAAAGAGAAGAAGAAGAAGAAGAAGAAGAAGAGGAAGAAGAAGAAGAAGATGAAGAAGAAGAAGAAAAAGAAGAAGAAAAAGAAAAAGAAGAGAAGAAGAAGAAGAAGAAGAAGAAGAAGAAGAAAAAAGAAGAAGAAGAAGAAGAAAGAGAGCGAGTTCAACTTTTCCCAAACAAAACAATCATTAATAGCTATTTCTTTTTTGCCCCAAAAAAATCTTTATTTTCTCCGAAACCAAGAACAACATGGTGGTCCTGATATCTGCTTAGCTCCTGAATACAGACTGGAAACTAACAAGTGACACTCCATCCTCCCTTCCCCCCCCCCCCCCTTACTACACTCCCCACCCACCCCACCCCCGACCACCTACCCCCCTCCTCCCACCGAGACCATACCTAAAGAAGTTCAATTGCAGAACACAGAGAGAGAGAGAGAGAGAGAGAGAGAGAGAGGAGAGAGGGAGAGAGAGAGAGAGAGAGAGAGAGAGAGGAGAGAGAGAGAGAGAGAGAGAGAGTGTGGGGGGGGGGGGGGGAGAGGCCGTGGGAGCGAGCCGGGTAGGAATAATAAGCTGTGGAGCGCACAGGGAGGGGGGGGGGGGGGGGGGGTGGGGGGAGGGGGCGGCAAAGGGCAAAGGCACTTGACATCAACCAATGAATAGCATTGGCACGAGCGGTGCTAGCGTCGCTGACACCACGCTGTCCTACTACTTTACTAAACAATGCGGTGAGGTGAGAGTGGCACAGAGGAACCGCAAGCCCCCCCCCCCCCCCCCCCCCCCCCCCCCCCCCCCCCCCCCCCCCCCCAAAAAAACAGTGAAATTGGGGAAAGGGGGACGGCCCTTTTTCTGGGGGGTTATGTTCCCTTTTTGATAGAAGGTACAAATGCAAGGACTGGGTTTGGCCCCCCAGAAAAAAAAGGGGGGGGGGGGGGGGGGGGGGGGGGGGGGGGGGGTTTTTTTACCCTTTTCTTTTCCCTTTATTGACGGAGACCTTTTCCCGACATTTTTTCGGCTGAGGGGTTTGGGGGCCCATCTTGCCCACCGGCATTGAAAAAGTCGGAAATGTTAAGGGGGGGGAAAACGGGTTTTTACCGGGATTTTTAAAGGAAAAGAGAAAAGAGAGAGAGAGAGAGGGGAGAGGGGAGAGAGAAAGAAACGAAAACGAACGAATTTTATTTTTAGAAAAGGGGGAGTGGGAAAAAAGCATAACTGACTTTTACAACCGGGGCCCCCCCTTTTAAAAGAGAGAGAAGGAAGAGAGTGGGGGTGAGAGAGAGGGGGAGAGGGGAGGAGGAGAGAGAGAAGGAGAGGAGAGAGGAAAAGAAAGTGTTTGTGGTTGTGTGTGTGTGTGTGTGTGTGTGTTTAGAGAGAGAGAGAGAGGGGGAGGGAAGGGGGTTTGAGAGAGGGGAGAGGGGAAAAGAGAGGGGAGTTTTGTGTGTGCGTTGTGTGTGTGATGAGAGGAGAGAGGAAAAGGAGAGAGAGGGGAAAAGAGGGAGAGAGAGGGGAAGGGAGAAGGAGAGAGAGAGAGAGAGAAAGGGTTGTATGTGTGGGGAGGAAAAGAGAGAAGGGGAGGAAAATGGGAGAGAGAGAGGGGAGGGGGGAGACAGTGCGTGTGTTGGGGGGGGGGGGGGGGGGGGGGGGGGGATTGTTTGGGGTAATGGAGGAAGTAGCGGGAATTGAACCGTGGGTTTAAAAATTCAGACGCTGTTGTTTGAAAACTTCAATTCATCGTGAGTGAATTTTTGCGTCAAAAAAAAACTAAATAAAAAAATTTTTTCCCCCACCGAGGCTGAAAAAAAGTGACTCGAAAGGGTACTGAATAAAAAAAACCAAAAATGTATAAGGGCTTACGTAAAGGGAAAAAAAAAAAAAAAAAATTCTGGACTAAAACCCCCTGGCTAGCATGCTTTTTTGGTCATCAATGAAAAAAAAAAAAAAAAAAAAAGGGCGGGAATGATCTTTGACACAAGCGAACTGCCCCCGGGAAACTTTTCCCTTTAGGCGTTCCCCACCAAAGTTGGGAAAAGGGAAAGCAAAAAATTTGCCCTTGAAAAACCCAAATTTACCTAGTTTATACACCCCTGGTTCTTTTGCTTTTTTTAACGAAAGGGTACGAAACTTTTTATTTTTTTTTATATATCTTTTCAGTGCTTTAAAACCCTTCCCTAATCTGAGCCCAAATTTTATTAAAAACCCCTTTTTGTTTTTTTTTAAAATCAGCTAATACGAACATATGACCCTTTTTGTTTGGTTTTTAATATTGCAAAAACAGAACATAGCCTTTCTGTTTGTTTTAATATCAGTTATACAGAATTTCTTTTAGTTTTATATGAAAAAAAACAAAAAAAAAAAAAACAAACAAACAACAAAAAAAGTTGTCTTTTTTTTCCCCAATTTCCGAACTGGACGACTACGATATCCCTTTTCGTTTATGATAAATCAAACTTGATGAGATCTGCGAAGATCCCTTTCTTCTATTAAGAAAGGGAGGAAAACCGTAGTCGCACCTTCTCGCCACATTAATGTGGGTGTTTCCTCAGGGGGACATGGGGCAGGTTGGACGCAACCTCTGTTGTGACTAACGCGGCACGGGAGCGGACGACTGGCGCTATATTAAAACTAGATCTCGGCCTCTCCAATCAAGGAAAGCCGCAGGCTAGACCAGTCCAGATGGAGGAGTAAGGCCCCCACGAGAAAGGAAGGACTCTGTGCAGGCCACCGGCGCGTGGACACGCCCTGACACTGCTCCAAGCCTTACCCCAGCCATGGGATAAATGGCAAGAGCCGAAGTCGGATGTGCTGGCCTGACTTGTCAGGGGCGTAACGGCAGCACAACGCATCCCCGCTCACATGACAGACAGCCTTGGAGAATCTCGATATGGTGCTCGACCGTTGGGGACCCGCCAGGGTGGAAGAGTGCCGGGCCCTGTGCCTCAAAGGGGCCCAACCAAAGCTACTGGTGGTCCCGTGCCCGTTTCGTGGTAGAGCCAGACGGCGGGTGTCTCGGGTAAAAGCTACTGGCTTTGACAGGAGGGAGGTGGAACAAGGCCATTGGAGATACTGCAGTGGAATGCTGAGGCAATTTCCAGGAAGAAGCTCCCCTTTACTGAAAGACTCCACAAAGAGGACATTGATGTTGCTTGTGTCCAGGAGACCCACCTTACAGAGAACCTTCGTTTCACAGTAAGAGGCTACCAGACCTACGTGTGGACAGGGAAGGAAGACACAAAGGTGGAATCCTCATCTTGGTGAAGAATCATATACCAGCGAAGCACATCACAGTGGATACTGAGGATCAGGCAGAAATCACTGGAGTGGAGATCACACTGCGGGGAGAAACAGATCAGGATATACAATGTATACTGCCCATCAGATCGACAGCTCTCAGTACATGCAATGGATGTTCTACAGAACAGCTGCCTGGTTGTCGGCGACTTCAACAGCCGCTCCACAAGCTGGGGATACAACGAAACAGACTCAAGAGGAGAGGAGGTAGAGGATTGGCGATTGACCAGCAACTACATCTACTAAATCAAGCAGATGACCCCCAACTTTACTCACGCAGGTGGCTATCGTCAACAACACCAGACCTAGTCTTTGCCACCAACAATCTGCAGGCGAGCGCAAAAAGAACAGTATTGGACCAGCTGGCAGGCAGCGATCACAAACCTGTGAAACTTTCCTTCGACCTCAACCACCGTCCTGAGGATTGCAGACCAACTGCCCAGGTGGAACTACAGAAAAGCTAAATGGGAAGATTTCTCCATCCTCACTGACGAGTATGCCGCCACATCAATACTCGTCAGAAAGATGCGAACAACTGACCAAGGCCTTCAATGCGGCAATACTGAAAGCAGCCATAGAAACTATCCCAAGAGGAGCCAGAAAGAACTACAGGCCCTACTGGACTGAAGAACTCCAACAGTGGAAGATCAAGCGAACGAAGCAAGAGAAAAGGCAGAGAAGGAACCATCAACAGAAAACAACATCAACCTGAAGGAAAGAACTGCCTGTACAAAAAGGCCTTCATCAGGCAGCAAGAACCAACTGGAAGAGGAAAACAGAAAATCTCAATTTGGAGAAGGATGGAGCAAGACTGTGGAAACTTGCCAAAGCAATGAACGATGAAAGAACGTCAACTTCACCAATCGTTCTAGAAGACAACGGAGGGACCTCACTGGAAAGCAGGCTGCAGACCACCTCATAAGCAGCTTTGAAAGGATCAGTAACATCAAAGTCCACAAAGATAGAGAGAAGGAAGTGTTGGAACAACAGAAACACTACAAAGACATGGACACAGAGGAAGAAGTGATGAAAGAACTCTTCTCAGAAAAAGAACTGAAGGAAGGGATAAAAGCAGATGCAGAAAGAGAAATCACCAGGACCTGATGGCATTACAAATGAGATGCTACAACACTTGGGACCATCAGCAAAGAAAACCCTTCTCAATATCTTCAACGCCAGCTGGAAAAATGCATCAGTACCTCAGGCATGGAGAGATGCTATCATGATCCCGATCACAAGAAAGGAAAAGACAAGACCAAGGCAGACAGCTTCAGACCCATTAGTCTGACCAGCTGCGTAGGGAAGCTCATGGAAAGGCTAGTCAACAATAGGCTGACATGGTACCTGGGAGAAAAAAGAGATCATCTCTGACAAGCAGGCAGGATTCAGGCACACCGATCCACTGAAGACCAGGTCGCTTACATTGCGCAAGAACTGAAGGATGCACTACAAGACAAGAAGCATACCATTACAGTCTGGATCGACCTGGAAAAGGCCTTTGATAAAGTGTGGAAGAATGGGCTGAAGCTGAAGATGCACAAGTACGGTATCTCAGGTCTCATGTTCAAATGGATCAGCCAATACCTGACCAACAGAAAAGCCCGGGTACAGAACAGAAGGCACCAAAGCAGACAGAAGATCATGAAGGAAGGCGTTCCACAGGGTGGAGTTCTCTCCCTACGCTTTTCATCATCTTCATGAACGACATCCTTGATGACATCCTGCATGGATCCATGGTGCAATCTACGCAGACGATCTTGCCATTTGGTGTTCTGAGCAGTACATACCAACAGCCTGTAAGGATCCAGGAAGCCTGAGGAAGATCGAGACTGGACAAAAAAGTGGCTCGTAACCATCAATGCCAGAAAAACCACATACACCATCTTCAGCCTTGCTACAAAAGAACAGAGTGCACGCCTCCAGGTGAATGGTCACGTCCTCCCACAGGATAAGTCACCACTTACTTAGGAGTCACATTTGACCCCAGGATGACTTGGAGACACCAGATCAACAAGTGCACAGAAAGAGCAGGCTACGTTTGGCATTGATGAAGAAGTTATCAGGAACTTCCTGGGGAGCCGACCACAACATCCAGAAGAAAATGTACCTTGGACGAGTTAGACCTGTCCTAGAATATGGTACAGCTGCCTGGGGGACAGCAGCCAAGACCAACCTAGACAAAGTTGCCAAGGTCCAGAACAGGCGTCCAGGATCATCACTGGCGCTCTCAAATCAACCCCGATCCAAGCCATGGAAACTCTGACAGGTCTTCAAAGCTTGAAAGCAGGAGAGATGCCATAATCCTCACCCAAGCTGCCAAAAGAATGTCAGAGCCAACCAAGTGCAGACTGAAGCGCAGCAGTTTTGTACACAAACGCTCGTAGACTCGAGAGGCAGGACCCTGAACTGCTACAGCAAGGGAACAAGCAGATCCCAACTCACAGCTCTGTACCGCTTGGAGAAGGGACCAGTTTCCGGAAGTCAGAGAGACAATCCCAGGCATTCTTTCAAAGGGCACACAATCAGAACAGAGAAGAAAGCACTAGCTCTAGACCATATAGAACAGGCATACCCCAAGGAGCTATGGACGTACGCATACACAGACGGCTCAGCAGAGGAGGCTACCAGAAATGGAGGTGGAGGAATATTCCTAACCTTGAAGGATGGAACTCACGTCCGACAAGCCATCCCCACTGGCAAATTCTCCACGAACTACAAAGCTGAGGCAGACGCATTGCAGACAGCAGCGGAGACACTGTGTGCGAATAGAGAGGCCATACATCCCAAAGTCGTCATCTTCTCTGATGCACTGTCAGTACTGCAGGCTGTACAGAACCCAAAGCACAAGGACCTCAACCCCTTGTCTCTGCCTTGCCAGACTGCAACAGGCCACTGAATAACTGTCATACAGTGGATACCCTCACACTGCAACATAGCAGGCAATGAGGAGGCAGACCGACTGGCGAAGGAAGGAGGACAGCAGCCACCAGAGGAACAGGAAATCTCTATGAAGAGGCCAAGACGATCATCAAGGAGAAGCAGAGGAAAAGATGGCTTCAGCTACATCCAGAATATAACAGACAGATCCTACTACCTCCTACCAGACCAGACCAAGTGAACATTGTGAGGCTGAGGACGGGCCACTCCAGGCTACACCATCACATGTTCAACAAGGTTCCGCATTGGCGAGTCTGCAGTGTGCCCCTGCGGTACAGCCCCAATGACAGTGGAACACTTCCTACAAGACTGTCCAACTCACCATGACCTGAGAGCAGGAGACCTGGCCTGCTGACCAACCGATGAGGGGAGAAACTCTACGGATCTCTGGAGGACCTCCGCCGGACGGCAGCCTTCATCAGTGCATCTGGGGTTCCTGTCTGAGCGAACGAAGAAGAAGAAGAAGAAGAAACTTGATGAAAGTTCAGGAGCGCCTATAGGTGTATGTACACATGCACGGCATTGTACAAACGTACTGTTATACACTATACAGAAGCACGCTGCCTGTTACAGGCACTCTAGACTGTGATCTGTTGGTGTCACAATTAGGACATTTGTGCATGCATCTGTGGGTGAATATATTTATGAGCGCATGCGTTGTGCGACCGTGTATATACATATTTTACATGTTTATATAAATCTCTCACTTTCTCTCTCTCTCTCTCTCTCTCTCTCTCTCTCTTTCTCTCTCTCTCTCTCTGTCTCTCTCTCCCCTCACTCTCTCTCTCTCTGCATTAGGAATATCTGCATAGGCCAGCCATTAATTTAGATATTGAACATGTAATAATTGTGAATTGCTTTGTCTCTATGTAA
>CM031621.1:63078064-63093064 GCA_018398815.1 Conus ventricosus
ACTGGCAATAGAAAGGTCATAAAATCTATGTGAGCAATCTTTATGCTGATCTGATGGCGCTGATGCAATAGAGATACGAGTTTTGTGCTGTGGGATAACATGTTACCTGCCTTCCTTGAGTTAGTGCCGTATGAACGTTTTTCTTTCTTTTTTTAAGAACCTGGAATGCTTGCAGTAGGCCACAGGTGAATTCTCCGTTGCCAAAAAGAGGTGTGAAGGGGTGCGGAGGGGGGGGGGGGGGGGGGGGGGGGAGGGAAAGGGAGGGAGGGGGAGGGAGGGGAGGGGGAGGGAGAGCATGGTTATTCGTTTTCCCTTTTTGCATGTTTGCACACTTAAGTCATTTCCCCCTCGTCTGTTTAGGTTGTTTTCTTCATGCTTTTGCTCCACCTCCCTCCCTTTCTCTTTTTTTTTTTTCTTTCTTACCTTTGTCTGTAACCATTTTTTCCCCCCACACACAGTTTTATTTTTGTTGTTGTAATTTCCTTGTTCTTTTCAATCCATGGGCAGTTTTATTTGTTTCCGATAGATAATGTTCGATTACTTTATGCATGTGTTTGTTAATGCTCTCTGTCTGTCTGTCTGTCTGTCTGTCTGTCTGTCTGTCTGTCTCCTCTCTCTCTCTCTCTCTCTCTTCTCTCTCTCTCTCTCTCTCTCTCTCTCGCATGTCTGTCTATATCTCTACTTTATGAGTGTTTTGTTAATGCTCTCTTTCTCTCTCTCTCTCTCCCTCTCGCTCTCTCTCTTACTGTTCCTCTCTATCGCTGTTCTCTCTTCGTCTGTCTGTCTGCCTCTCTCTCTCTCTCTTCCTCTCTCTCTCTGTCTCTCTCTCTCTTTCTCTCTCTCTCTTTTGTCTGTCTGTCTGTCTCTCTCCCCCCCCCCCCCTCCTCTCTCTCCTGTTCCCCAGCGATTCCAGTCCAAACGTTTCTTCACCTTCTGTTTATCTCTTCACTTTGTTTTTCTTGTCACCTAGTAAGACAATGCCGTACAAATGTTATACAAACCTTACGTTTCTCTTTTCACTATTGATCTTACCTATCCTTCATTGAATTATGTGCGTAATACAGTGAGGGTAAGTGATCACCCTAGGCTAATTGTTCGTGTGTGAGCACATTTGTTAGTTTGTTTGCGTTAATGGTAACTTTAACATTACATTAACATCACTGGACAAACACAAGTGCTGACATATTTTAACGTAGCAAATACTGTAAACGCTTTCCAGCTAAGTCTTTACTGAAGATGTACTGAAATCGTGAAGTTCGTTAAAGGTGCAATTAACGTTTTCAGCAGTAATGTTCTATACTGCATAGTTGACATTTTCAAATCAGTTTCAATCATTATAGACTTGTGAATAGGTTTGTATAGATTTGTGCGTAACGTACACAAATTTCATGTTAATTTACATTAGATCAAGATTAGGCCATTTAGTGTGATTTCAGAACAGATGTAGAAAATACACATAATTTATCGATTGAATCAAAATAGGCCACACATAGCCAAAACATAACCTTGCCAATAAAGTAACTAAGAAAGAGTATTTAGTTATATTATGAAGGTGAATCAGACAAGCGAAGTTTTCATTATAGCAGCAAACGAAACACAATCTTTCTCATAAAAAAAAAAGTTTCTAACGAAAATTACAATTGCATCCTAAAATTTTTACATCGCGGCTAATATGATAGCTAGCTAGCTGCTAATTATGGAAAAAATCTGCATTGAATGCATCAAGTAAAAGAAGACGCAAGTGCATTAGCCCTACGCCAAAATACGGCGTCGTCACATGTAGTTGCGCCCATGTTAGGGGTTAGGGGAGAGGGTGTTGTCGGGTATCTTTGGAGGCACAGTGTGAGCTTGAACTCATTTCTGTTTTTTTTTTTTTTTAAGGTCTTGACTGACCGCCCCATGTTTTTATTTCACATAAGCTCACTGCTGCCTTTTCTTTCTTTAATTCTGGTAGGCTTCTGTTAGGATTTTAAAGCAGTGGAGTGGGAATTCAGGTGAATTGTGAGTGAGAGATGATCAGTCTTAGAATATAAATGCTGTGCTTTGGGCTGTCATTAATGGGCCCTTGGTTTTTTATTAGCTTGACAAAGGTTTTACCAATAAACCGAAAATTTGCAATATGCTTATTGGGTGTTGGTGGTTTTTACTGTTCAATGTTTAACCGTTTGCCACACAATTGAACCAATTTGGTAAGGAGAAGAAAGGAGGAAAAGGAGGGAGTCAACGCAAAGCGTCTGCCAGAACTGGGTCACTTGCACTGTACGCGCCCTTTTCACCCTGGAATACTGTAGACACCCCCCCCCCCTTCCGTTTCCCCTTCCACCCATTGTTCTGCCACCTGCCTTTCACCCGATGGCCCCACAAGAACATTCCTCAAAAGCCAGTCTGTAAGTGTTGTGTTATTGCGTTTAATTCCTGTCACGCATACGAGATCAGTATGACCAGTTCCCTCCCATGTGATTTGTTCCAAACACCCAGTGATAAGTATTCATCACACGTGAGGCAGACTAGGCCGATTTCCTCTCTCGTTGTTGTTTTTTTCTTTCGTTTTTAGAACTTATTTTTCTCACTCTGTGCCGTGTACGTTTGCGTTGAGTTTCATTGGTCATACCGAAAGCAATTTTCTGTTTGCATTGTTCAAGGCTTCTTGATGCTACCATCTCAGTTTCTGAGGAGTTTATTATCGTCTAGAATGTCAGGATGGGATATCTGATTCTGGTAGCTCCATTCAAACTATTGCACAAAGCAAAAAATATAACGACTAGCGGATTTAGCACGGTCACTCAGCTGGGAAATAAGCACTTACTTACAGCTTTTGACAGACGTACGTCGTCTTCAACGGCGAAAAATACGTTTTAGTTTTTATGTTCTAAGCAATCACAAAAAAATACGTTTTAGTTTCACATTCTAAGCAATCACAATTACAATCGATTCATATTTTCACATTTACCCTAAACAGCTGAATGCCCTTTCGTCTCCATGAGTGACGGCGGTATTACCATCAGATTATTGTATGTTACGTAATGTGTGCTTCCAAACAGGAGGAGGAGGAGGAGAAGAGAGAAGAAGAAGACGAAGAAGAAGAAGAAAATGTAGAAGAAAAAAAGAACAGAAAGACAAACAAATAACAACAACAACAACAATAGCAACTATAGCAACAAGAGAATCAAGAACAAGAACAATAACAGCAACAAGAACAAGAACAACAACAATAACAATTAGAGGGGGGAAAATACGAGAGGAAGAACAAAGAAGAAGAAGAAGAAGTAAAGCAGAAGAAGAAGAAGAAGAAGAAAGAAGAAGAAGAAGAAGAAAGAAGAAGAAGAGAAGAAGAAGAAGAAGAAGAAGAAGACGACGACGACGACCGAAGAAGGAGGAGGAGGAGGAGGAGGAGAGAGAAAGAAGAAGAAGAAGAAGGAAGAGTAGAAAGAAGAAGAGAAAAGAAGTAGAAGAAAAGAAACAAGAACAAGAACAAGAACAAGAACAAGAAAGGAAAAGGAAGAAGAAGAAGAAGAAGAAGAAGAAGAAGAAGAAGAACAACAACAACAACAACAACAATAACAACAACAACGACAACGAACAACGACAAAAAAGGTAAAAGGAAAACGAGAAAAACAAAAAGACCAAGAAGAAGAAGGAAAAGGCGAAATCGTTGAAGAAGAAGAAGAAGAAGAAGAAGAAGAGAAGAAGAAGAGAAGAAGAAGAACAACAACAACAACAACAACAACAACAAAAAGAAAGAAGAAGAAGAAGAAGAAAGAAGAAGAAGAGAAGAAGAAGAAGAAGAAGAAGAAAAAGAAGAAGAAGAAGAAGAAAAAGAAGAAGGTGAAAGGAGGAGGAGGTGGTGGTGGTTGTTTTTGTTGTTGTTGAGGAGGAGGAGGAGGAGGAGGAGGGGAGGAGGAGGAGGAGGAGGAGGATTAGAGGCCGAAGAAGATGGATGACGGGTACGGCGCACCGAGCGCTGGGCAATGTTTCGTCGTTCTTGACCTCCGAGGGCCACTTTGGCAGTCAATCAATCATGTCAACTGCCCTTTCTCTCTCTTTATCAATTACGTCTACGCACGCAATAACAGCTTATTATGCACGTTGGAACCCCTACCGGTTTTTTTCTGTTTAAACTTTAGTGGGTGGGTGTTTTTTTTTGTTTTGTTTCTTTTTTTGCTTTTCATTTTCTTGGCAGGTCGTCAACGGGTTCAGTGTGTGTGTGTGTGTGTGTGTGTGTGTGTGTGCGTGCGTGCGTGCGTGCGTGCGTGCGTGCGTGCGTGCGTGCGTGCGTGCGTGCGTGCGTGCGTGCGCGCGGTGTGTGTGTGTGTGTGTGGTGTGTGTGTGTGTGGTGTAGTGTGTGTGTGTGTGTGTGTGTGTGTGTGTGTGTGTGTGTGTGTGTGTGTGTGTGTGTGTGTGTTGTGAGGAAAATGTTTTTCCTCATTTCTCTGGCTCTACCCCATCTCTCCCCTTTTTCTTCCATCTCACTTTCGCTGCCCTCCCCACCCCCACCCCCCACCCCCGTTTAAGAAAAAAAAACACTTAAGGATATTGGTTCTTTTACTGTTCATTTTTTTTCTTTGCCACTTCTTCGCCCGACTGCGCTCCATTGCACATACACAATAACGCGCATGCGCGCGCGCGCGCACACACACACAACACACACACACACACACACACACAACACACACACACCACACACGCACACACACTCGCACGTGCCACGCACACACACACACACACACACACACACACACACACACACACACACACACACACACACACACACACACGTGCCCACGCACACACAAGTACACATTCAAATACACAGACACATCTTTCTTTCCTCTAGACTGTTTTTCTGATTTATTTTGTTCCAAGTAAACATCATTGTCTGTCTTCATCTTTATTCATGGACAGGTTCTTTGTGTTCTTCAACGGTCGTCGAGTGTTGAAATACGACTGGATTATTCAATATTTCTGGCTTGATGTGCGCTCTCTCTCTCTCTCTCTCTTCTCTCTCTCTCTCTCTCTCTCTCTCTCTCTCTGTGACTTTTTGTCCCGGTCTCTTTCTGTGTCTCTGTCTCTGTCTGTACATTGTGCAATTAATCAATACGCTACTGGTTCAAATTGCAAAAGCTGTCACTTGCTAGACTACCCACACAAGCATATGAAATGGAAAAATCAAACTTATTTCAATGTACAAGAAATCGGAGTGTACAATCAAATTGGGTATCTTCGATAAAACATTGTTTGGATACTTATGGCTTTTCTATTTTTTGGTTAAATGGTGGAGTGAATTTCGAGAAAACTGTTTTTACGTGAACTTAAACAACGCATGATTGACTGTTATAGATAAAATTGGGATAGTAAAATACTTAATAGTGACAGACATTCAACATATCATTTCTTCAAATCCTTATGGCAGCCTGAGAAATATTTAACTGATATTACAATCTCTAAATTTCGCAACGTGTTCGTGAGTTTTCGACTTGGTTTTAGTGATTTGAATGTCCAACAAAGATAGACACTAAACTCCGAAAACTGTCAATTCTGTAATTAAATCATTATTTGATTGTTTGTCCATCATATAAAGATTTAAGAGTAAATAAGTTCATACTAGAAATGTTCACCAAGTATCATTGCTTCTTTTACTGCAAAATGAAAAGAGCACTGTAACTCGCTCTGTAGCTATGTTCATTTTTAAATCACCAAAACGAAGACTAGGACTGCTATCAGTTAACACACAAATGCCAGAGCAATATCAGGAGAACATTTTGTTGTGCAAATATTTTCTTTCATGATTTTCAGTATATGCGCCGAGCGCGTGTATGTTTACTACTTTTGTTCTTGACCTCATTGCAGATTGGTCGGTGGCCTTTGCAATTAAACTATTTGACTTTGAGTTTGGGTTTGAGTTCTCTGGTCTCTGTCTGTCTGTCTGTCTGTCTGTCTCTGTCTCTCCCGTTGGTTTTCGCTTACTGTTTCCTTGTCTACATGTCAGTCTGTTCGTCCGTATACCCCCCCCCCCCCCTCTCTCTCTCTCCTTTGTTTTTCTTTTAATGTCTCCCTGTCTACATGTCAGTCTGCTTACCCCCCCCCTCTCTCTCTCTCGCTCCTTCGCTCGCTCCTCCATATTCTGTCTCCACCCCTACCCCACCCACACCCCACCAGCTCATCTTTCCGACTCTCCTTGAATGGCTTGCTGTTAAGACATTGATGAGGGTGACGGTGACTACCATCTGAATCCAGCTGATCCGGTGGCCTTGTGTTGACTGCTATTTTGGTATCCATGGTCAGTCTGGTATCTTTGACCATTTGGCATCGCCGGTCGTTTTAGTATTGGTGACCGTTTCGTTATCCACGAACATTCTGGTGTTGGTGAGCATTTTGGTATTGGTGGCTATTTTAGTATCGGTCAATGTTTTGGTATCGCTGACCATGTTGGCATCGCTGGCCAGTTTACTATCCATGAACAGTCTGGCATTGGTGACGATTTGGGTATCGGTTGACTATTTTGTATCAGTGACCATTTTGGCAGCCATGACCATTTTGGTATTTCAACCATTTTGGTATCTATAAGCATTTTTGGTGTCAGTGACCGTATTGGAATCTGTGATCATTTTGGTAACTGACAATTTTGGTATTGGTATATTTTTGTATCCATGACTATTTTGACATTGTGGCCATTTTGGTATTGGTGACCATTTTGGTATCTGTGGTCAGCTTGTTGTCCATGAATAATCTGGTATTGGTGACTATTTTGGTATCCATTCCCATTTTGGTATCAGTGACAGCTTTGGTATCCGTGACCATTTTGGCATTTGTGACCATTTTGGTATTGCTACATCTGGGATTCCATGACCATTTTGTATCAGTGACCGTTTTGGTATATGTGACCATTTTGTTCTCCACATTCCTAAACAGCAAAGAGAGGAGAGAGAGAGAGAGGAGAGAGAGAGGAGAGAGAGAGAGAAGAGAAGAGAGAGAGAGAGAGAGAGAGAGAGAGCTCTTTGATCAGCTATGGTGGAGAATATTGATTTTCAGGTAGCAGACCCCAAAGGATCAACACAGGATAAGCGTGGTTCCTGAGTAACTCGTTCATTGTCAATCAGTGGTGTCAGCTACCTTTCACTCTCTTCATCAATTACCCCTGCTCACGCAATAACAGCTTATGATCACTCATGGCCCACACTTTTTATTTCATTCTCCGGCCTGTTTATACACATAATCACAGGAGGGCTGATTATGTGGTTTGGGGCGTGTGCGTCACTAGAATATGTGTGTGTGTGTGTGTGTGTGTGTGTGTGTGTGTGTGTGTGTGTGTGTGTGGTGTATGTGTGTGTGTGCGCGTGCGTGCGTGCGTGCGTGCGTGCGTGCGTGTGTGTGGTGTGTGTGTGTGTGTGTGTGTGTGTGGTGTGTGTGTGTGTGTGTGTGTGTGTGTGGGTGCGTGCGTGCGTGCGTGTTGTGTTGTGTGTATGTGTGTGTCTGTGCGTCTGTGTGTGTGTGTGTGTGTGTGTGTGTGTGTGTGTGTGTGTGTGTGTGTGTCTGTGTGTCTGTGTGTGGGTGTGGGTGAACTGGGGGTGACGTGTTGATCCTTTTTCACATTATCCTGATACTGAGTTGCCTGTGAGGTCACGTGAACTATTAGCCAGTAAACTGACACGCCCTGACTGATGTATCTCAAGACCGTCAGCGAACTGCTTTAGCTAGCAGGGGCTAGTGCTTGGCTTGCCACCAAAGTAGGATTCTGTTTCAGGGAATGAAAGCGTGCATTTCGTCATATCAACTGCAACAAGATGCAAAGCATATAAACGTACTCCCAGTTTATCTCGAATACGACGTCACAATCAAACCTGCGTCATAATGCATTTCGTCACTTCGGCTTATGACGCAAAGAAGCTTTGACGTCATTTTTGTTTGCGTTATCATTTTGCAGACACTCCATAAAGAAGAAAAACCGTTTTGGGCCGTTAAAGTCGCCGGTAACGGCTATTCTGGTAAAGTAAAACATCGGGGATCATCCGGGACCCATAATGAACATACCTACAAATTTTCAGAAAGATCGGCCTAGAAGTTTTGTCTGGAGCGAGTGGAACACATTTTGACCACGGACAGACAGACAGACAGATAGACAGCAATTGTTTCGTTCCCATCCTAAAGTACTCCCTGTTCTATAAGAACTGGGAGTACAAAAAAGGAAATAAACTGAAATGATGAACCAACCAGCCATCAAACGAAGGAAGAAAGAAATGACAACACAGACACAACGCGTTTTGACATGTTGGGTCTTCTTCAGGGAGGAGAAACAACGTTCAAAAGATTGGAAACGAAAAAAAGAAAAAAACAAACAAACAAACAAAAAACAAAAAACAAAAAAGACAAAAAGAAAAAAAAAAGACTCATCTAGCTCTTGGTGCAGACGCCCAACTTTGGACCTTTAAATAACACGCGCGCGCGCGCGCGCGCGCGCGCACACACACACACACACACACACACACACACACACACACACACACACACACACACACACACACATACATACTATATAGTTTGCACTTGTTTTCCCCCACTACTTCATTGTTCAGCATTATTGTATTGTTTGGTCAATCAGTGGGAGATTCCATCTCTTAGGAGATCCAAGTAAAGGTTGTTCTGCACAATTCTTAGCCGCTGACAATGCTTGGGTTATTGAACAGCAGAGCTGACCTCTCAGACCGTTCTGTGTCTTTTGATCTCCCTTGCATCCTTAAATGGATCCTCAAGCATAGGTTCAAAGATTGTCCCCTACATTTTTTACTGTTTGCATAATGTTTTTAATTTTTCAGCAACTCTTATCCTCTCCACACTTTCGTTTTGTTTCATTTACTAACCCTTGCTGGCTGCGTTGGGGGGTGCTTTTGGATTCTTTTTTGAACCCTTGGTGGTGAGAACACCACAGAATTATGGACTGTGGTGTGTCTCTATTTGACGCCAAGAGCACAGACACAATCTGCCGTGTCTCCCTGATGAGTTCGATCCAGCGGACGAAAGGCCTCGGAGCAGGCAATACGAATAGATCTGCCCTCAAGAGGGATTATGATGGTTCCCTCATGCAGTTAGTGAAGGGTATTCATATTAATGACATATATATTTAGGTTTATGTTCCCATTTTCTTCATCTTCAACCCCCCCCCCCCCTTTTTTTTTTCAAATCTTTGCCAAGTCATTACTTTAATGAGTAAAGAATCGTTTTTAAACAACACCATTTATATGAACCTCCACCCCCCACCCCATAGTGGATGATGAGATATGAGCTCTCCTTCTCTTGCCCCCCCCCCCCCCCCCCCCCCCCCCCCACAAACACATTACCCTCCCCCCCCCATTCTCCCCCCTTTTATTTTTTTATTTTATTTTATTTTATTTATTTTTTTTTTTCCACCCCCGCTCCCCCCCCCCGATCATACCTTATCACCGGGCCATCCCCTTCCCTCCCTAACATTACCCACACACCTTCTCAACTACCCACGCATAACTACCACTACCTCTTTCATCACCCAACGAAATCATTTATTTTATTCACCCAAACCTTTTTTTTTTCCTCAGCCCCCCCCCCCTTTTTTTCCCCCTTACCATTATTATCAATCCACCATTACCACAACCATCACAAAGATATCACACCATCCCAATAAACTAGACACACAACCCTATCATATCACACACACACACCTCCCCCTACGCAACCCCCCCCCCCCCCCCCCCCTCCTTTTCCTCTCCCATAATCCCCCATGTCATTTCCGCCTACCGGCTATTCTCCCCACCACATGGACAACAACGGATGAGTCATTTTTCGTTCTTTTTTTTTTTCGTTTTTCGTTCTTTGTTTGTACTGTCCCAAATGTTAAATGTGATTTATTTTTTCGCCTGAAGAAGACCCAAGTGGTTGAAATGCATCGTGTCTTGTCATGTGCTTTGTTTGTCAATGTCATTGGCGGTAAGAAACAAACTCTATTTCTAAATTTTACTTCGTTCGCAGCCATCAGTCACTCCATTTTGAAAAGAATCGTTAGCCTGCGCTTGCTTTCCCCCACTACTCAATTGTTCAGCATATATATATATATATATATTTACACACACACACACACGTAAGCACCCCCCCCCCCCCCCCCCCGAGAGAGAGAGAGAGAGAGAGAGAGAGAGAGAGAGAGAGAGAGAGAGAGAGAGAGAGAGAGAGGAGAGAGACTTTTGTCTGTCCTTTGTATCCAATATTCTGAATTTTGTTTGCCTGTCTGAAGAAGTCCCGACAGATCAAAACGCGTTGTGTATGTTTTTTCTTTTTTTCTTTTTAATTGTTTGTTCATCCGTTTGACGGCTCAGTAATGCTATATTTACTTTTATGTCTGAATTTTCTCCCGTAATCACCCACCCCGTTTTGAAACCAGTCTCCAACAGCAAATGCCGAGGTCTGGAACCGCAGGTATGATATCACCCCGCCGTTTTGTGATTTAGACCAAAAGCTTGCTGTTCTGGAATGTGGACACTTTTGTTATCACAATTATCATTATTATTATTATTGTTATCATTATTATCATTATCATTATCATCATTATCATTATTATCATTATCATTATAATAAATACTTATATAGCGCCTATTCTTGGCTAGAGACCAAGCTCTAAGCGCTTTACAATCCACTCTCGTTTACACAACGGGCTGGCTACCTGGGTAGTGCCGACTGAAGAGGTGCCAGCTGGCGCTTCATTCAGTCGTTTCCCGTGTCATCCAGTCAATATCGTCCAATATCGTTCACTCGATTTCCTTACTTCCTTCATTCTTTCCATTTCTTACGCAGGGTGCATGTTTATGTGCAACGAGTCATCCATACCAACGGCCAAACTGGCCTACTCTTCCGAAAGGTGGTGATGGGATTTTCCTTGTGTTATGGTTAGTCCTTGCCATTGCCCCTTTCGGTGTCCGTAGTCAGTTTATTATCTGAGCACCATAGTAACCATGGATGCCAAAATGGTGGTCAACACTTGCTCAATGCCCATCTTGTCCTGAACGTTGTTTATCTTGCCGCAAGAAGACCGAAAAGGTCGAAGCGCGTCGTGTTTTGTCTTGAAAAAATTGTTCGTCCCTGTTGTTTATGCGGACTCACTGCTAAATCTTTTTAAAAAAAATTACTTAGATGCTTCCGCGTCTTGCGACGCATGAGGCAGTCAAGGCGCTCCACTGTGCACGGTCCTCAGCCAGTTTTGCTAGTGTCACTCCATCCTCTGTCAACGAGTCTGAGGTCTCTCTTCACTGTCTGTCGCCATCTCATCCTGGGTCGTCCTCTTTTCTCTGGCCTGCTGATGGACTTCAGACTTCAGACTTCATCTGTGCCCTCCATCTTCCACACGGTCTACTCCTTGTCGTGGTGCGGGAGCTTGTGTACCTCTATGACCCAGAGAGCTATGCCAGCGGGAGCTGTATGCTCCTGGTAGGGCCGCCCAAGCTGGACAGGTCGAAGGATAGAGGTCAGACTAATGTAGACCAACTCACCCGGAGGTTAAGCGGGTTTGTGTAGGGCTAACACCCTTCTTGGGCAGACGGGGCTCATTAGTCTGGGAAGACAGCCCACCTCAGAGAAGGAAAACTTGATCTCAAACCTCCGCTGCCTTGCGGCTATACCCATCTTAGGAAAGGCTTCGAGAGTCAACCCTGAGGAAACATCTGGCGTCGGAGTCCCCAAGGCAGTCAGAGGCTGTATACAGCAACGTTCTGGCAACTCCTGCGACGGCACTGGAACACGTGTATCGGCGTTTGCCTTTCCAATGGACCATTCCAGAGACGTGGAGGGGGGAGGGGGGGGGGGGGGTCTGCTGCATGGGTAACAGCTTGCCCTCCATACTTACTTCCCCAGGCTTTGCGCTCTGGAGAGGTCACTCCAGCTTCGCTTTGCAGCGTCGACAAAACACGGGAAGTAGCAGTCTCCCGGTTATAAGTCTGCATACTCAATTGGCGTAGAGTCAGACGCCAGGGGCTGCTTCCGACGGTGGGAGAGGTCATCGCACCTCACTGGGCAGCTACCGCCCGCCTTAAGCTGGGCAGTCCCAGCCAGTAAGGTGCTGCCCGCCACGGTCCGTTAGCCTCACTGGGTGCGTGGGGTTTAGGGTGAAAACCGACAAGCGGATCGATAACTGTGCACCAGGCAACAGAAAAATGAAAACTTCCGCCCTGAAATTGGGTACGTGGAACGTAAGGACAATGACACCAGGCTTTTCTGACGACCTGCAGGAAGTAAACGATGTTCGCAAGACAGCCGTCATCGGCAGAGAACTAAGCAGACTGCAGATGGACACTGTCGCTCTTCAAGAAACCAGGCTCCCAGAAACAGGATCTGTGAGGGAGAGAGACTTCACCCTGTTCTGGCAGGGCAAACCATCAGACGAGGTCAGAGAACACGGCGTGGGATTCGCAGTTAGAAACAGATTATTGGAGTCCATAACCCCACTAGCAGAAGGAACAGAACGAATCCTGTTCTCCGACTCCAAACATCATCGGGACCAGTCAATCTAATTAGTGCCTACGCACCAGCTTTGCCATCCACAGCAGAAGCAAAAGACAAGTTTTATGACGACCTCAGTGCTGCTATAAGGAGAATTCCTGACAGAGAATTACTGTTCATCGCAGGCGATTTCAACGCCAGAGTAGGTGTCGATCACAACTCCTGGCCCACCTGCTTGAGCCAGTTCGGCACTGGGAAAATGAACGAGAATGGCCAGCGCCTGCTAGAGCTCTGCTGTCATCATGGGTTGTGCGTCAGCAACACCGTCTTAACACGAAGCCTCAGCATCGAGTCTCCTGGAGACACCCTCGATCCAAACACTGGCATTAGCTCGATCTGATCCTCACCAGACGTGTCAACCTTCCAGCATCAAGATCACTCGCAGCTACCAGAGCGCCGATTGTGACACTGACCACTCTTTGGTGTGCAGCAAAGTGAAGCTCCGCGCGAAGAGACTGCACAGTACGAGAAAGGAGGGCCGGCCTCGCATTGACACCAGCAAAACACGCGATCAAAGAAAAGTGGAGGAGTTCGCGCGCGTGTTGGAGGATTGTCTCCCTGGCCCACCCACTGCAAAATGCCCAAGACCGATGTGAACACTTCAGAGATGCTGTCTATAACGCCGCCATGTCCACCTTTGGCAAAAGACCAGCAAGTCAGCTGACTGGTTCAAAGCCCATTTAGAAGAAATGACACCAGTCATCCAGGCAGAGAAACGCCCTGACAGCATACAAAACCAGTCCCAGTGAGCAGAACCTCCAGGTTCTCCGTGCTGCTCGCAGCAAAGTCCAGCAGTGTGCCAGGCAATGCGCCAACGATTATTGGCTTCAGCTCTGCTCCTAGATTCAGATCGCAGCTGACACAGGCAACATTAAAGCGATGTATGACGGCATCAAACAGGCGTTGGGCCCAACGCAAAAGAAACTGCCCCTGTGAAATCAGCTACAGGGGAGGTGATTCAGGACAGAGAACAAGAGATGCAGCGCTGGGTAGAACACTACACTGAGCTATATGCAAGGGAAAATGTAGTCACAGAAGATGTCCTGAATGCCATAGAGCGCCTTCCAGAGCTGGAAGAGCTTGACAGAGAACCAACCATAGACGAACTCAATGAAGCCCTGGACTCTCTTGCCTCTGGCAAAGCACAGGGAAAGACGGTATTCCGCCGAAGTACTGAAGTGCTGTTTAAGAGACACTCATCACCGAGTTGCATGAAATCCTCTGCCCCTGTTGGAGTGAAGGGGAAGTACCACAAGACATGAGGGATGCTAACGTCGTCACACTGTACAAAAACAAAGGTGACAGAAGCGATTGCAATAATTATCGTGGCATATCCCTCCTTTGTATCGTTGGAAATCTTTGCGCGAGTAGTACTGAAGAGGCTCCAAGTACTCGCAGAGCAAGTTTATCCCGATCACAGTGCGGTTTCGTTCCAAACAGATCCACTATAGATATGACCTTCTCCCTTAAACAACTTCAGGAGAAATGTAGGGAGCATAGGCAGCCATCTTCATTGCCTTCATATATCTCACAAAGGCTTTCGATCTGGTCAGCAGGGACGGCCTCTTCAAGATCCTCCCCAAGACTGGATGTCCACCAAACTTCTCAGCATCATCAGATCCTTCCACGAAGACATGAAAGGCACTGTCGTCTTTGACGGCTTTAACATCAGCTGCCTTCAACATACGGAGCGGCGCGAAACAGGGTTGCGTCCTGGCTCCCACCCTGTTTGGAATCTTTTTTGTTGTGATGCTGAAACACGCATTTGGTCCTGCAGCTGAAGGTATCTACCTCCGAACCAGGACAGACGGAAAGCTCTTCAACCTCTCCAGACTAAAAGCCAAGACTAAAGTCAAGCTGAGGTGCCTGCGTGACTTCCTCTTTGCAGACGACGCAGCAGTAACCGCCCACTCAGCGGAGGACCTACAGCAGCTCATGACTCGCTTCAGCAATGCCTGCCAAGACTTCGGGCTTACCATTAGCTTGAAGAAAAGACAGGTCATGGGACAGGATGTTGACTCTCCCAAGTCATCAGCATCAATGACCATGAACTGGATATCGTCCATGACTTTGTTTATCTGGGCTCAACTATCTCAGACACCCTCTCACTTGACGCAGAGCTCAACAGGCGCATCGGCAAGGCAGCTACCACCATGACCAGACTGACACAGAAAGCATGGAACAACAGCAAGCTGACGAGCACACAAAGATCCAGATCTACAGAGCCTGCGTCGTGAGCACCCTCCTGTATGGCAGCGAGTCTTGGACTTTGCGTGCCAGACAAGAGCGAAAGCTCAATGCTTTTCATTATGCGTAGCCTCCGACACATTCTGAACATCACCTGGCAGGACAAGGTCCCAAACAACACTGTCCTGGAAAGAGCCGGATGCACCAGCATGGACACGCTGCTAAAACAGAGACGTATGCGCTGGCTCGGCCATGTCGTGCGCATGGATGATGGACGGATCCCTGAAGACCTCCTCTATGGAG
>CM031621.1:63103064-63130748 GCA_018398815.1 Conus ventricosus
TTGATAGGGGGACGGTGGGGTGGGGTGGGGCGGGGGAGACAAAAGATTCGGGAGATCATTTTGTCACTAGAATGAGCTGCGAGCGCATTCATTGTGCAGATCTTACACGCTGAATACGAATAGGACCACAAGTCATACACGCGGGCGGTAAGTATGTATCTTTGGTTCAATTTCGTTCTACCAAACTTCTTGCAAGATGCGTTCAATTTTAGGCCTGTAAATTGAGGGTAAACCTGCCGACAGCTAGAAGTTAACCTTCCTGCTTTAGAAAGTTTCTCTTCCGACTGCCAGACTATCTTCCCTAATAGAAAAAAATGTATTGTTAGCTCCTCTCTCTCTCTCGCTTACTACTCTCTACTCTCTTCTCTCTCTCTCTTGTGTAAACTATTTATCTATCTCATACATTGTCTATCTGCATACATATATGTACACAAAATCACACACACTCACACACACACACACACATACCACACACACACACCACACACATACACACACACACTCAGGACACTCACTCACTCACACACACACACACTCCCATCACACACATGCACACACACACACACACACACACACGTGTGTGTGTGTGTGTGTGTGTTCGTGGGTGTGAGTTGTGAGTGTGTGTGTGTGTGTGTGTACTTTTCATGTTAGTTTGTTGTTTGATGTTCGTGCATTCTGTTCCTCTTATTTGTGTCTCTGTCCTCTCTCCCTTCTTTATACAATCAAAGTTGCACATAGTATTGAAATTACCGCTCACTCTATAAACTGTTTTTTTTCACCAAGAATAACGAACTTATCCTTCTATTCGTTCGTCTCCATCGTTTTGTTGTAACGTTCACAATATCGTGCGTCAAGGTAGGATTTCGGCCCATACATTGTGGCACGGGTATGGTGGATTCTCTTGTTGGGCACAGAACTCATCGCTTGGACCTTGGACTCGGTCGTTGACCTCCAACTTCCAGTTAACCATTGTCCGTCAAGGCACTTATTTTGCTGGTTGCAAGTGATATCCGTATTGTACCTCCTCCAGCTCATTTCGTCAAACATATTCGCTGCTCATTTAATGAAATGAGATGGAACTAGGGTCTCTGGGGCATGAATCCCCATCCACCCACCCCCCCCACCCCTCCTCCATCTCTCCTACACCTCCTCCATGATTTCGGCATGAAAACTATTGTAGATATAGGTAAATTTGTATATTTGGTGATTTTTTTTTCATGATTGTAAAATGGGATGGGAACTTGAATGGTGATAAAACGTATTAATGTTATTTTGATAACTGTAGAAGGGATGCTTTTTTAATACAGAAAGTGACTAGGCCCATACTCGTGTTCGGGAAGGACAGATAGCCAACAATGATGACTTAGTTTTTAGTTAATGAAGAATCCCTGATCTCTGATATTGAATATAGTAGACCCTTGGGCAAAAAGTGAGCACTTGGATTTTATACTTTGAACTGTATATTCCCATAGAAAAAGACTAAAGAAAACCACTAAGTACAAATTTTACTTACTGAAAGGAGACTATAACTAAAGGGAGGAAAATGCTTCAGAGAGTGTCAACTCTTGATTTCAACATGATAAGGTTGTTGAGGAAATGTGGAATCGTCTCTAAAATGCGAAAGTTTTAAAAAAGTATGGACGAATTATTCCTAAGCACTAATTGTTAGCCAAAATAAAATGCTTAACATCTTTGGATGGATGTTAAAGTACCTTAAAATGATTAACGAAAAAATATAATCTTTTTCAAAGGTATTTATTGACGACGAAAAAGATGGGAAAGAATTACAGTAAAATATGCAAGTGAATGCGAAATTAATGAGCAAAAATTGGAAATCAAATCAACAAGAAATGCTTATGAACGTAAATAGCAAAACAAAATGTAAATAAGAATAATTCCCAAATGTTTTGGAAATAGTGCAAGAACGTACAAAAGTATAACGCAGGATATATACACTAAATGATGGTAAAGGAGGGTGGGAAGTGTCAGATATGGAATTGATGAAGTTTTAATTGAGTTCTTCGCAAGTGTCTTTGCTATTGAAGATACATATTATATACATGATCTTATAAGAATGTAGTAAATTCTAATGGAATTTTCATTTACAGATTTTATAATTTATTCCAGCTCAGTAGAGAAGAAGTTGTTCTGAATTGATCTCAGTCTAAGCGCAGGGACTGATTTAATTACCAACCTAAAGTTCTAAAAGGTGGGGAAAATATTAAGTAAGGAGTTAGCCTGTATCCGCCCCTCAGTTGATTTATAGTAATTCATTAGAGACAGGATAATTGTACCCCCTCGTCTGGACTTCGGCAGAAAGTTAGCTATTTTTATAAAAGGGTCAAAAATCTGAGCCAGGCAAACTTATTACTCGGTTAAGCTTAAACTGCATTGCATGCAAAGTTGCTTGAAGACCATTATAAGAGATGTCATAGTATCTCACTTCACTGATAATAATTTGTTTGCAGTATGCCTGCATGGACTTCGTAAAAAAAGGTTCTTGCATATCACAATACTTGAAGTTATGGAAGATTTAGCTTAACATGCTAGAGAATAAGTACTCTGTTGATTATAATTTTACCTTGATTTCAGTAAAGCTTTTGATACGGTTCCGCATGAGTGATTATTGTAATAAAAATGGTAAGCATTTCGGTATAGTTGGTAAAGTTGCTAAACTGGATTAGAGCTTTTTGTCAAATAGATAACATAGAGTAAGAGTGGTTATACTGTATGTCACAGATAATAAAAAAGATGTTATGATGTGGTTTTCCCCAAGGGAGCATTTTAGGACCTGTACTGTGTACTATTTTTTAAATGACCTTCCAGATGAGGTAAATCGTTTTTGTTAAAATTTTTGCTGATGAATACAAAAATATATGACAAATCACATATCATTAGTAGTCTGCATGAAAATTTAAATGCCTCCCAAAAATGGTTCAGACAAGTGGAATCTATATTTTATGTTGATAAATGTAAGTTTTGCATGTTGGCAAAAATCAATCCAGGAAACATGAATACAACTGAAAATAGATGGAGGAATTAGGCTGGTACAGGAATATGTGTGGTAGAAAAGGATTCTGGTGTAATCTTTGATAATGTTTACTCTTTTGATACCTCACTTTCAAAGTGTATTGAATAAGCATACCAAATGATTGGTTATTAAAAAGAACTTTTTATTTACCCTAAATAAAGAAAACGTTTTTATAAGTTATATAATGCTTTGGTTAGATCCGCATCTTGAATTATGGGCAATATATTCTGGTACCCACACTTGAAAGATACTGCTCAATAGCAATCGAAAGAGTACAGAGAAGAGCTTCTAAATTCTTGGCATAGATGTACAGACATGTCTTATACGATAGATTAAATTACTTTATATTTGCACTCTTTAAAAGGCAGAGTGTTTGAGGGGTAGTTGATGGGTAGTCGTTCAAAAATATTTCTACTCGCAAACGGACATACAGTGGGGGAGGCTATTTTTTTGGAGACTGTTTTAAAAACAGATATGAACAATGAATTCGGAAGGATAAATATTTGTTAGCAGTTTCTACTAATTATGGGGAGATTCAAGTTCAGTAACAGAGTTATTGATTAACTGGAATCAGTTTGCCCATATGCACTTAAATTTGTTATATATAAACAAAACGTTTATAAGGAATTTGTGGATGTAGTACTTGAACTAAATTTAAATTACAGTTTAGAAGCTTTGATGTATAAGAGCGAAATTTTTTATTGCATGCTTTTTCAAACCTGTCTATAAGTAATAAAATATCACGAGGGGGACATGATAAGGCTTAACGGCTATGTATTGATTACGTCCCTTAAAAACTACTATCATACTACTTGATATTTTGTCGGAAGGAAGCGTCGGTACTGTTGCTGGTCTGAAATGGATATGGTTCCTTTTATGACGGTATACGTCGAGAAACAAGAGAATGAAGCATTGACTGAAAGTGGTAAAATGTGAATAAACTTCGCCCGTCCACTAGTACTGACAGGACTTACTCTTTATCCATTAACAGGTAGATTTGTGAAGTGTGGTGTGTGTGTGTGTGTGGGGGGGGGGGGGGATAAAGTTTGTACCACGTGAAAGTAGAATTTTCATGGTAGCTTAAAAGAGGATCCGTGCTTTCAGTCAAGTTTGTTCTTTTCCGTGGAAGCGAGTGAGAGGGAAGGGAGGGTCGGAAGGAAGAAATAGCGAGTCTCAGTGATATCTGCTTTTGTATACAGACGTTCAAATACTAGATGAATTTAGACATCTGTTTTTCTATAAGTCGAACCCAAAGACTAAATGAATTTAGACAGGGTGATGCTAAATGCGTTGGGAGGGACGGGATAAGTGGAGAGTGGGTGATATAGTAGTGGTGAAAGGATAAGGGAGGGGATGGGGGGGGGGGGGGGGTCATGGATACGGAAGAAAAGTCATTAAAATGAGGTAATCAGTTTTTACCTGTCTGGTTACCATCGTGTGGACTATACCTGTGCTGAGCGTTACTGACATGATGGACATGTCACTTTACATGTGCAGAGCCGTTACCTTTGGAAATAATCATGATGAAATGTCACGTATCCTGTGCAGAGCGTTACTGTCATGGTTAACATCTGTGACATATACCAGTGCAGAGACGTTACTTGTCATGGTACATCTGTGACTATACCAGTGCAGAGCCGTTACTGTCATGGTTACATCTGTGGCCTATACAGGGCCAGTAGCCGTTACTGTCTTTGGTTACAACTCTGTGGCTATACCAGTGCTGGATGCCGTCTACTGATCATGGTTACATTGTTACTATACTGTGAAGAGGCCGTTACTGACATAATGACTTGTCACTATACCAGTGCAGGGCCGTTACTGTCATGGTTACATCTGATGACTATACCAGTGCAGAGCCGTTACTGACATGATGAATTCTGTCACTATACCAGTGCGGAGTCGGTTAACTGACATGATTGTCACTATATCAGTGCAGAGCGTTACTGTTCATGACTACATTCTGTAACTTATACCATGTGGAGAGCGTTTTGCATTTCTACATCTGTTAACTTACACCATTGTAGAGCCGTTCCCTGTCATGGTTTCATCTGTGGCTTATACAGTGCAGGGCCGTTACTGTCATGGTACATCTGTGACTATACCAGCTGCAGGGCCGTTACTGTCATGGATACATCCTGTGACTATTACCGTGCAGGGCCGTCTACCTGTCATGGTTACATCTGTGACTATACCTGTGCAGGGCCGTTACTGTCATGGTTACATCATGTGACTATACAGTGCAGGCTGAGTTTACTGTCATGGTTCATCTGTCTGACTATTCATGCAGGGCCGTTCTGTCATGGTTACATCTGTGAATATACCAGTGCAGTGCCGTTACTGTCATGGTTACATCTGTGTCTATACCTGTGCAAGGACCGTTACTGTCCATGGTACATCTGTGACTATACCTGTGCAGAGCCGTTACTGTCATGGTTTCATCTGCTGGATTATACCTGTGCAAGGGCCGTTTACTGTTCATGGTTACATCTGTGACTATACAAGGCAGAGCGTTACGGTCGGGGAAATAAACCCGACGGGGGGGGGGGGGGGGGGGGGGGGGGGGGGCTTCAACTTAAAACATTGAACTCTTCCCCGTTCTGCCAGCAGAGACGAACTGGATCTGACAGTATACATGCATTTTGTGATCGCTGGGTCCTAGTTACTGCATCACCATCCATATCCTCAGAAGCACTCCGTGTTTCCTGTCTGTGGTGAACCGAAGCATTTCTTTAGGTCGTTTTTACTTCGTCCTTCGCCCAGGGTGGGTAAGATTTCGCTGCGTCCGTTGCCTTTGTTTTTACAAGTCAATAAGATTATGCTATAACGAAGAAACCATTTGGATTCGGTTCCAACTGCGATCTTGTTTTTGAACCCTAGAATTTGGCCATGCACGAGCCCCGCTTCCATTCAGTTCTAGGTACTGAAACTAGTTGCATTCTTTTTCCGGGTTGCCAGGTCTTGTTTATGTAGGCACACAAATAGGAATTTACATTTTTTTTCGAACATGTCATTTGTGTTAAATGTCGCATGAAGAAAAAAAAAAAAACCAACAAAAAAAAACAGCATGGCCGTTCCAGCAATAATTTCGTAATCAGAAGCAGTGGTGGTCGGTTTCTAATCTACACCCAGCCTGCACTTGTAATAAAAAAAAGAAAATATACATTTTCTATGGACGATCAGCGAAGGAAATAAACATTCACCCCAACCGCCCCCCCCCCCCCTCCCCCACCAAAAAAAAAAAGAAAAGAAGAAAGAGAGAAAAATAGGTAATCGCACTGACCTTGTTTACATTTTTTTTTGTGTGCTACGAAAAGTGGATATCAGTCTTGGATCAACAAGCGTTGATAAAAGAACAGAAAGAGTTATATTTGGTTGACGTACACCCATCTTTAAATCGGTATGGTCAATTATCGCTGTAAGCTGTTCTCTCTGCCGTATTTACATGGAGGGCGCCGTGTGCGTGCGCGCCTGCGGCCCAGTGCGTATGAGTGATGTGAGAGAGAGAGAGAGAGAGTGTGAGAGAGAGAGTAGAACTGAGAACGAGAGACTGTGGAGACGTGAGAGTAGAGAGAGAGAAGAGTATGTGGTATGTGTGTGTGGTGTGTGTGTGTGTGTGTGTGTTGTGTGTGTGTGGTGTGCTGTGTGTGTGTGGTGTACTGAACAAAAAGTGTGCGTTAGTGCGTTTGTACGTGCGTGTGTGAGTGTCTGTGTGTGTCTGTGTGTGTGTTTGAGGGTGTGTGTGTGTGTGTGTGTTGTGTGTGAGTGTGTGTGTGTGTGTGTGTGTGTGTGTGTGAGGTGTGTGTGTGTCCGCTGCGGGCCGTGCAGACGAGAGAGAGAGAGTGAGAGACAGAGGAGAGAGAGACGCGAGAGACGAGAGTAGACTGTACGAGGAGAGAGACGAGAGTGAGAGGATCAGTTGTTATGCTGTCCTTAATGCCTAATGCCAATTTTGTATACCCTGAGGTGAGACAATTTTAGCTTGATACAAGCTTGTAGGTTTTAATTTTTCCATGTTTAATATACTATTTTAAACTGGTATGTCGCTCCCTACTTGGTTGTGCAATTTTTACGTTCTGAGTGGATTTTTTTACTCTGATTTTATATATAGTGAAGGGTTTCTCATATTTTTATTATAATTCCCCCCATTTTCTTCTTCTTCATTTTTTTTTTGTTTAAATTCAATCTTTGCCAAAGTCATTTACTATAATGACTGATGAATTGTTAACTGCTCTTGTTTTTCTCCATTGTTTAATTGTTCAGCAGTATAAGGTTTGACAATTGGTGGGAGTGTGCATCTCTTAGGAGATCCAAGTAAAGTTGTTTTCTGTACAATTCTTAGGGCACTCACAATGCTGGGTTTATTGAATAGCAGAGCTGACCACCTAAGATGTTCCATACGTTCGTTCTCCCTTGACATACCTTGTATGGTTCCTCCAAGCATACGCTCAATGATTGTCCCTACATTTTATACTATTTGCATTATGCTTTAGTTTTTCAGCAACTTTTTTCCTCCCCACGCGTTCTTTTGTTCCATTTACTACCCTTCTCTGGCGGCTTTGGGGGTGCTGTGGGATTCTTTTTTGAAACCCTTGGTGATGAGAACAGAAAAGAATTATGGACTTTTGGTTGTGTCTCTATTGACAACCAAGAGCATCGACACATTCAGCCCGTGTCTCCCTGATGTGTACGATCCAGCGGAAAGAAAGCCTAGGAGCACGGCCTAATACCATAGATCTGCCTGCGAAGGGAGGGGTACGATGGTTCCCTTCTGGCAGGTACCTTAGGAAGGGTTTCTATATTTATATTAATATTCCCCATTTTCATCATCTTCATTCTTTTTTATTTTTTAAATAAATAACCTCATATCTTTGCCAAGTCATTAGTTAATGTCTGACAGAATTGTTATCTTGCACTGGTTCTTCTCCATTGTTGTATTGGTCTGCTGTATCATATAATACTGTACCTGCTATAAGTCCCGTGTACATTATGGTGTTGGAGAGTTTCTCACTTGTTATGGTTCAAGGGGCACCTAGACATGAAAAATCACGGAGGTGATCGGGGCACACACTGGTACATTTTGCGTATTGGCCGATTCATATATGGCCACACCGCCGCCGGGAAATATCATAAACTTTTGTGGTTTTGTACAATATATACACTTGTAAACACTTCTAATCCAACTGTTTGTTGGATGTGCTGATGTTCATGTCTGGTATCAGATTTTGTTCATTGCGGGGTCATCTTGACCTTTCAAATGCCATGGTCAAGGTAATTTTCTATGTTACCAACGGTCTTGACCGTAACATGGCAGTATATTCTAGCTGTAAAACAGGGCTCCTATACATAATGCCACTAATTTGGAACATTGCATTTTCACTGTATGATTCAATATTAAATGAAGTTAGTCTCATTCTGATCTTGTTATTCACAGTGATCGCCGTTTTTACCCATTCAAACTAAATTCTGTCTCTTTGATACTTTTTCACTTTTTTCTGTATTGCGTGGTCACTGACACATCCCAACAGAAACAGGAAAAAAAGTTCTCATAGTATGCAAAAACATGTTCAATGTGACGCTGTAATTGTCGCTCTTTCCATCATGATTGGAACTAACATGGAGAATTATCTGCTTTTTCCATGCAGAATGCGAGCAAGCATACTCAGTACATCAGCACCCACTCCGTCGCGAAGTTGTCACACTTGTATGCCCACGTGCATATTGTGAGCAAAGTGGCCTTAGGTGGCAAGGGCTTCTTGCATTTTTAGTTGGAAACAGGGTTTGTTCACAAAATGTTGCCTCCCACCCATGTTCTAGTGCTTTTAGTCTAGGTAGCGCCGCACGTTGTTGACTGGCCGCCCTTTGGAGATGCATGCTTTGTGCTCCGAAAGGCTTCTTTTCTGTGGATGTGGCCTCTGATGGGGTCGACTGCTTAGTGGGTTGGAACAGGGAGTCAATTCTGCTCTGATAGAACTGCTGTAGTTCTCTCCCTATGAGTGGTTGGAACGTCTTCATCAGTTGTTGTTGATCTGGTCACACACCCAGGGACAATTTTTTTGTACACGGTTACTCATTTCCGCCAGAGCTTCATCTTGCTCTGACATGCTGTCCGTCGCCTCAAGTTCGTCAGACTGCTGTACAGGGGTCTGCTGCCATAGCTGCGTTCTTCGCCCCTTCCTTAGTCACACAGTCATCGCCAGTCAGTATGTGTGCTTTGATCTATTACATGGCCAGCGGTGCTCCAAGCCTGAGAAACGGCTTGGTAGCAGTGGAAGCATCTGCCGCTTCTCACGTGGTGCCAAACTGCTGCAGATTTCCTTCATACACAGAGTTTGAACTGAGGGGTGTAGTGAAGCAGTAGTGGGAATGTGTCCGTGTAGTTGGAAACTGTGTAACTCTCTTGCACTGTTTTGACAGCGAACAGCCCACTCCACATCTACTACCGGTTCTGGCGTCTGACTTCAATCCAGCTGTGAGGTACGGGATTTCTTCACCGCCTGCTCAAATCAACACAAAGAAACAGAAACCATGGAGTCATACAACACACATCATACGAGACCCACTACGACTGCAACAGCAAGACATCACTGAAGTTGATTAGTTTGGTCTACCTCGGCAGTGTGGGCAGGACAACAGATGGAGGTACAGTTGAGGATATTATTGAGCCGCATCAGTAAAGCCAGGCTGATCTTCTTATTATCGCTTCGGCCCTACACATGGAAATTCCTCTGCCCCTTCACTCCAAACAAGTATCATGAATCTTCAATTCAATGTAAAATCTGTTCTTCTATATGGTTCTGAACGTGGCGAACAACAAAGACAAACACTCACATACTCAAGCATTTATAACAGTTCGTCTTGCGAATCATTAGTGAACCATCTGGATGGACAGATATTCATTGCCAATACAGAAATGTGGAACAAGACCAAGCAAGTTCCAATGAAATCAGAAATCAGAAACGGAAGTGGGGATGGTTTGGCCAACACCCTCAGAAAGTCTCACATCCAACTCGCAAAGACAAGCCCTTGTTTGGTAACCCCAGGGCAAAAGAATGTGGAAGGACCAAGACAGCGACATGTGCCAAGGAGAGTAACGACGCAGAGGTGAAGGACGCCGGAATGACGTGGGCCGAGCTGAAGAGGATCTCCCCCGAAACGTGTCAGCTGGAAAGAATGTGGTTGCGGCCCTTTGTTCACCAGGGAATTCTGAGGACTAGTCAAGTAAGTTCAAGTCACCTCTCATCAGAGACGACAGAGCTGGCGGTTGATGACAAGATTTCCTTCGTCATTGCCTCACCATATCTTGAACCAGCAGACTGATGATTCCTGTTTGTTTTTCTAAGATGCCCAGAACTTGCTCAAGCTGTCGAGGGATGGGTGTGTCTGGGTTCATGCCAATATTGGCAATGGGCGTCACACCAGCTCGCCTCAGGGTTTGTCCTTCTTTCAGGAAAGTTCAACGTATGAATCTAACAGCAGTAGTGAACGTAGTCAGACTCAAGGCAGAGGCTTGTGGCTGATTGTTGATTGACTGCAGTGAATACATCACCGAGGTAGAGAATTTGCTAGCGGCATCTGTCGATCTTTGACATGAAGTCTAACACAACATGGAGTGGAAGAAGAGACGTCTGATTTCATGTGTGAGGTCCAGTTCAGATTCACACTATTCTACCATCACAGTGTTGATCATGATTGTAGTGAGCGTGGAAGAATTCACCATCAAACAGTGGAGTCCATGGCAGCTGATCGTGGTGGCAGTATCTGCTTGATGTCCATGCCATGTCCTTTGCAATGTCCAAGGTTCTCTGTGCCTCAAAATGTCTTGAAGGCCACTTCCAAAACGCCACCATTCAAACCTGTGCGTAGTTCTAAGCCAGAACTCGAAGCAGTTTGCCTGGGACCCGTGCAGAATGCGAGTACAGTGGAAGGGTCCCAGCAGAATGAGCAGATCCTTGAACTGTTCTGTCTCATGCAGGTAAATCTGCCGCCACAGCAAACCGCCTTCATCGCATCAAAAGCTATTGATGCATTGGTTCAGCTGTCTGCAACACCTTTGAAAGTTTGTGAGGTCGCTGACCATGTACAGCATCTGACGACTTTGGATAGACAGATTTGCTTGTCAGTGCAAGATTGAAAGCTCTGGCAGAAAAATGTACCGTGTACATGTCTGGGTGGGTGTCAGACCAACAACAACTGCTGAAATGGTTCAATACCGATCCAGAGTGGAGAACTAAGCAGTGTACTGAAGAATTGACTCGCTCCACCCACAAAGCAGTGGCTTCAGAGGTCACATCCACGAGATGCACTTTCTGGTGACAAAGGCATGCCATGCTGCTTGGGGCGGCCTGTAAACGTGAGGGACTATAGACCACCTAGTAAACATGTGTGCGGAGCAACTTTTAACACTGTTGCAACTAAATGCCATGAAGCCTTGCCACCCAATGTGCTCTACAAAATGCAAGTGGGGCAGGCAGTGTGACACTCGACGGTTGTTGGGTGCTGTTCTACTGATTTTGCTGCGTCACATTATGGCCCTGGAAGAAAAGAAAATATATTCTCCATGTTCCAATCAGGGGTATGGAAAGAGACAATTAACAGTCAGTCACATTGAGCATGTTTGTTGCATACTTGAGAACGTTTTCTGTTCTGTTGGGATGTGTCATTGACCCACACAATACAGAAAAAAGTGGAAAAACGCAGCAAAAGGGACAGTTTTAGTTGAATAGGTGAAAACGGCGCGTTCACTTGTGAATCAAGGATCGAATGATTATTTCCTTTAATAGTGAATCATACAGTGATTAGCATGTCTGAATTAGTAGCATTATGTTAGGAGCCCTGTTGTAACTGCTAGAAATATCGAAGGTTACAGCCAAGAACGGTCTGTATATATTAGGTAAATACCTTGACCATGGCATTTGAAGGTCAAAGTTGCCCCCAAATGGACATAACAATACCAGAAAATGAATTCTGCACACGAAATCAGTTGGATTAGAAGTGTTAAAAGTGTATTTATTGTCAAAAACACTAAAAAGTTTAGATTTTCACGGCGGCGGTGGGGCGGCATATTTGAATCGGCCATTACCGAGCAAATGTACCAGGGTGGTGCCCGTTCTCTCCGTGATTTTTCATGTCTAGGTGCCTTACTCAATTCAAGTGATGGAAATTCTACTAAAACCATAATGTAAACGGGACTTTTAGACAGGTACTGATTATTTTATATATATATTTAATATATATATATATATATTATATATATATATTTATATCTTATATATATATATATATATATATTGAATTATAAATCAAAGCTTGCTCTTTATGTCTATATATAATAGTTTTTTATATTTAGTTATACTAGTATATATTTTTATTATATATTATAATATATATATATGTGTGTGTGTCGTTTGTGTGTGTGTGTGTGTGTGTGTGTTCGTTGTTCTGAAACCATGATACTTTATAGTCTCTGGACGGCAAGTCAAGGCACAACTTGCCAATTCCATGGTAATATTTTGGTGAGTTGAGTTGAGTTTGTTTTTAATTTTGCTAGCCCGGATGCCGCATGTTGGACATGGGTGATCGCGAATCTTACGCACTATACTGCTTCTTCTAGTATCAATACACTGCTACTGTTGCCGCCGCCGCTTCGTTTACAACAACATCTCCTATAACTACTTCACGACGATGACGATGACGTCGATCGACTACACCTACTATCATTACGACTTCGATTAAAACGTATGTGTGTCTCGGGCTGCTACTACTTTACAGCTACTACTACGAATACCACTAGTGCCTTATACCTGCTCTTCTTATACTACTGCTACTTACGGACGCCACCACTTCTACTACTATCTCACTGCTGCTTCTGCTGCCGCAACTATTATTTACTAGTATGCCACATGCTACTTGCTACTATACTACTATACTACTACTATTACACTGCTGCTGTGCTACTACTACTACTTTACGCTACTACACGACCGATATCAAACATCATCATCAATCACAAGTTGTATCGTGTGTGTGTGTGATGTGTGTGTGTGTGTGTGGTGTGTGTGTGTGTGTGTGTGTGTGATGTGTGTGTGGTGTGTGTGTGGTGTGTGTAGTGTGTTGTGACAGGGCAGACGAAACAGGAGAGTCTTATCAAAAGGTCCAGCTGCAGAAACATATCCTTCTTTCGGAACACGATGAGCAGCAACTATAACCCGTGAGGGTAGTACAACTGGCATGTATGAGGAGGAGGCGGTGGGGGGGGGGTGAGGGGGGAGGGGGGGGGGGCGAGGGAGGCAGAAAAGACAGTGTCAGAAAGATCAAGGAACAGTTGTTTTTGGTTAAAATGGGGGGAAAGGGAAGGGTGTGGGGAGGTTGGGACAGAGTTGATTGCATGTATCCAGTTGTTATGAAACGTACGTGTGTTTGTCTCGGTACTTGCTTGAGTGTGTTTACAAGTGTTCAAGATGTGATGATTGCATGGAAAATGGGGTTAAAAATGTTACATAATTACAAGAGAGGAGAGTAGAGAGTGAAAGACAGCCACAGGAACAGACACAAGACACACACTCACCAACACACACACACAATCACACACACACAACACAGATCGATTTATATATATTTTATTATATATTTATGTATATATATATGTATATTTTTATATATATATATATATTATATATAGATATATATTGAGAGAGAGAGAGAGAGAGAGAGAGAGAGAGACTCTAGATTATTTACTTCAGGTTAGGCTCAGCCCATCATGTTGGGGAATGTGAACATTTAACTGGAATGAGGATATACAACAGATTCAGATTAAAATGATGATGTTATTATTGTTTAATCATGTACACTTCAGTCGCCACACCACCTCCTAGATTCAATCCTTTTATACAGAAACAAAGATAGGTTTTACGTACATCTTAGGGTTTAGTCGATGACATTAACAGACTATTTTAAACGGTGAGGAGAGAGAAGGAGAGAGCGAGAGATGCCGTGGAACGAGTGGGACGATAGTGAGACGAGTGAGAGAGAGAGAGAGTACAGGGAGACAGAGAGACAGACAGGACAGAACAGACAGACAGAGAGTCAGAGAGTGAGAGAGCAGAGAGGAGAGACTGAAGACAGAGAGGAGAAATGTACAAACGATTTTTTTTTTAATTGAGAGAGAGGAATATGCTAAATAAATGCTTTATTACATTTCTGCTATCTAGAAAAGTAAGAAGGTAACTGGATTGTAACAGACCTGTATAGAATTCAAACCGCTGTAAACAGGGTTGAGGTGTGAAAGTATAACGAAATTGAACCCCAAAACTTAAACATGGGACATTCAGTTCACGAAAAAGCCTAATGGGAATGGGTGTGGTGGATGGGTGGGGGGGGGGGGGGGGGGGGGGGGAAATGGGGGGAGGGCTGAGTTAGTTAGAAAAGGGTTGCGGGATAGGGAGGGATGGATGGAAAATGTCGGAGTGGGATGCAGGGAGAGTGGGAGGGGAAGAGGCATGGTGGGGAGAGGAGAGAGAGAGAGAGAGGAGGAAAAATACAGGACCAGACGTTAGAGGGAGAGATGAGAGAGTTGATGAGGTGAGACGAGAGGAGAGAATAGAGCAGAGAGAGTGAGAGCGAGAGAGAGAGAGAGGAGGAAAATACTGACAGACGGAGAGAGAGAGAGAGAGAGAGAGAGAGAAGGACGACGAGAGATGAGAGAGTAGAGAGAGAGAGAGAGAGGAGAGAGGAGGACAAAATACTGACAGACGTAGAGAGAGAGAGAGAGAGGATGAGAGAGACGAGTGAGGAGAGAGAGAGATAGAGAAAGAGGAGGAAAATACAGACAGACGTTGAGAGAGACGAGTGAAACGAGAGAGAGAGAAGAGAGGAGAGGACGAGTAACATGAGTGGACAGTGAAGAGGAGTAGTGGAGAGAGAGAGAGGAGGAAAATACAGACAGAAGGACAGACGTTAGTGAGAGAGTGAGAAGGACGAGAGATGTGGAGAGAGGAAGAGAGAGAGAGAGAGGAGAGAGAGGATGGGGAAATTACAGACAGGACGTTGGAGAGAGAGAGAGAGAAGAGAGAGAAGAGACGAGAGAGGGAGAGAGAGAGAGAGGTGGAAAATACAGACAGCGTAGAGAGTGAGGAGAGAGAGAGTGTGGAGGAAAATACAGTAGACGAAGAGAGAGAGAGAGAGAACGAGAGGAGAGGAGAGAGTTTAGGAGAATGAGAGAGAGAGAGAGAAGGGATGGAGGAGGAAGAGAGAGTGAAACTCGAAACTCCCGAAAATCGAAATTTAATGAGGGTGAATAGATATGCTGGAAGCTTTTTTACACTATGCCTCTACCAAATAACAAACAATAAAGAACAATTACATAGTTAACATTGAAACATGTCTCTCTTCTAAAAAAAAAATGAGTGTGAGGAGGAGAGAGAGAATTTGTAATGGGGATAGGGAGTAGAGAATACAACTCAGAGTTTCAACAGATGTTGTGACTGGAAAATAAAAGGAGGAGGGGGAGGGGGGATGAGGATGGGAGGGGAAGGGGCAAATTGGGCGTAGAAAATAGATTTCTTTCCTATCATTTCTGTATAAACTGTTCTGAAATTCCCCCCCCCCCTTTTTTTTCACTCTATGAAAATACTTATAACTCTGTGGCCATTTAACCAGCATCAATCACAGTGTATCACTCAGCTTGAAGGGTAGTGCAATGGGAATGGGGGGGGAGGATAATAAGAAAATGATTTCTTTTCCCCATCATTTCTGGAAGCTGGTTTTTTAAATACGCTTTCTCATTACTTTAGAGTTGACAATTGACGAGATGTAAATGTGTGCAAAGAGCCAACATCCAAAAATTTTTGAAACAGGTCTTCTACTCTAAAAAGAAAAAGAGAAGCCCTGCCAATTATGTAACTCTGTTCCTATGCCTACAATGCTCCGCATTCATTGATCTTGTAGACATATCAGTGTACGCTGTGATATTATCTTAATGTTTCAATTTTGTTTATTTATGATAGTGCTTAAGTAGGTCGGGAAGATGCGATTCTCCATAGAATGTAAAGAAACTTTGTTTGGGTAGGAGGTATTTTTGTTGACCTATAACAAATTTATAAGCGGCGACTCTTACTTTGTGTTTCTTTGTGCCTCCTTTCTTCCCACTGATGACTGTTCCTGCGTTTGTCTTTCATTGACTTGAAAGATTTTTGTCTTGCAGAGAAACCAAAAAGGTTTTCTCGCAATTAGCGCCTGTGCTCGGTCGCATTTTTTCCCCTCGTTCGTTTAGTTATACTGTAATCTTTCTTTTTAATTCTCTTTTCTTCTTGTGTGAATTCGTGTATCTCTGTGCGTGTCTGCGATCGTGTTATTTGTCCAAAAGTACTAGATGACGTACGTTGTACAGGCTAACCCAATCAGAACCTTGGGGTTTCTTCATTGCAGGACCCTGACCGCTCTGACCTTCGGGGCATATTTTATAAGGCATGCCGGGATGAAAAGGGACAGTACGCGGTAGTGAACACTTTGCTGGACTGTCGTTGGATCCAGGCCAACACCACACCGTTCGACACCCCCTCAACCGCCTCCGCTTCACTAACCTGAAGAACACGGTGCTCCATGCTGCCTGCATCTCCGGCAACGTTCTGATCATCGATCGGCTGTACAAGGCCGGCATGAATCTCTCTGTGCGCAATGTTCTCTATGAGACACCTCTTCATACCGCCGCGCTGTTCAACAACTATCAAGCGATAGAGCTCCTGCACAGTCTCGGAGCTGACGTGGACGCTGTGAAATTGTTGTCATGCGACACCTCTTCATGCGGCGACTAACAACGCCTGTGCTGAGGCTAGGCGCCGAGAGTTGGCAAGGGCGCGGGGAGAGACGAACTCCCTGGGGGTGTCCCGCAGCGTCAAACACTACGTAGTCTGCTGCGCCTAGGGGCCAGGATCAGGGGAAGGTTTGATGGTATGACTCCACTGGATACGGCGTGCGCTTTTCAAAACATGTCCATTGTTGACGAACTTCTGAGCGGCAAGGATTTCTGGCAGGTGGAGGGGAAACGTTGAAACGTTGCTGCAGATATTGAACACATCCTATATTCACCCGGCTCGCAGAGTTTCTACCGTGCTCAAACTCCTGGCTTACACAACTGAGCCTGCCAAGAGATTTAGACTGTTAGCACTCGTGCTAATTTGCGCACAAGTAGATGGACAAGACATCTACGTCACCGCCAGTAAGATCAAGGTAGTTCTGTGCTCAAGCAAGGGCGTGCTAGCAGGTGGATTGAGTTCCCTTCTGAACGCTGCTGTGGCACTTGAAAACGTCGACATCGTGGAAAGCGATCATTGCCTGTGGAGCTGATGTCAATTGTTTCACGTTTGGTGGCCTCCCTCTCCTGACGGCGTCCTGTGGGGAGAAGTCCATGGAAATGGTGGAGCTGCTGATAGAGAGAGGAGCCATGGTCAACGCCCCATGTCGTTTAACACCGCTACACCGCGCCACCCTGTATGAACGTACAGACATCATGCAGCTGCTTCTAGACAAGGGAGCTGACCCTAACGTACGGGAAGTCCAATTGTGGTTGACTCCCTTGCACTTTGCCCATTATAACGGCCGCATGGATCACGTGCGGCTCCTGCGGTCCTACGGGGCAGACCCCACCTTCATAGACCTCCTAGGGCAGAGGCCTTCAGACGTTCCGTCGCCAGGTCGACGTACTATGATCAGCGCCTTGTCTGACATTGAGCTTTAAAACGATCGAAGCCTTTCAGTTCGCGGATGAGGGACTGACTCAAACAGTGGACAGAGCCTATGACGTCAATACGAGATTATAACTGGTGCCCCAACATGACGGCGTACCTTCAGGCACAGCGTGCGGCTGTGATGACAGTAAGCAGCAACAACAGTAAGCAGCAACAACAGTAAACAGCAACAACAGTAAGCAGCACAACAGTAAGCAGCAACAACAGTAGGCAACGACAAGACAAGACAAGAAAGGTATTCAAATGACGCCTCCGCCAGTGGATCTTTTTAAGCCTTGACATATTTCTTTCCCTGTGTTTATCACTTGTAACGTCAAAGAGACGAGAACTGCCTCACGTCGCACTAAACTGTGATTGATATTGACTCGTGCATAAAGAGTCACGCCTTATTTGAAGAAAAGAAATGGGGGAGAAACCTAAAAATTAGAAAAATTTTTTTTTTTAAACGATGTTTTTTAAACCCAAACCCCAGAGGGGTTTTAAAATCCAATGTTTTGACCCCATGAACATCCAGGGTTTCATCCTCGTTACATGGCGAAAACCGAAACCAAAGATCTTCACGCGAACCCAAAAATGAACAAAATAAAGGCAGAATTGTTTGTCGAGTTTTTAAACCCAAATTTAAAATCTTTTTAAAAGGCGTCCCAAACTGTTGTTTAAAAGTATTTACCATCCCCCCCGGGGGGTATTTAAATTGTTTTTTACGGGGTACGTGCCAATGGGGAAATTAACAAAAAGCAAAAAATGCTGCATAAAAGGAGTTTCTTTTTTTGGGCCCTCTTTCCAAACTTGAAAAATTTTAAAAAATTTTCATCGCTCAAAAAGAATTTTGTTTTCTTCAGTTTTTTTTTTCCTTTTAAAAATTTCCTCAAATTTTTTGAAAATTTTTTTATATTATTTTTCGGAAAAAAGGGTTCAAGAGTTTTTTTTTTTTCGTTTTTGTCTTTTTGTTTGTTTGTGTTTTTTTTCAGGGTGTTTTATTTGTTTTTTTTTTTTTTCTGTATTTTTTTTTTTCCCTTTTTGTTGGGTCCCCTTACCTTTTGTCAAAACATTTGTTTTCCCCTGTCCAGGGGAAATAAATCTTGAATTAAGTTTAAATTTCTTCGAGCCCATTTTCCCTCTCATTGGCATCCGTTTTCCTGCTTTCCAGGGGGCCCGCGAAATCTCAAAAAGAAAAGTCTTTTTTAAAGCTTTTACGGGAAAAGGGAAGGGGCTTCATGTGAGAAAAAAAGAGAAAGTCAAGTTTTTTTTCATCAGATTAGTTTTCCCCGAGTGTTTTCCCCGTTTTTTATATTGTCTGGATGTGGAACTTTTCATCATTGCCCCTTTTATTTTTCCGTTCTTTGCACAGAATTGTTTCCTACAACGGGGGAATTTCATTGCAATATGTAAAACGGAAAAATAACGGGTGATTTTTTTTCTCTTGAAAAGTATATGAAAAAAAAAAGCTTTTCAATACAAAACCCTTTTCTGGAAAAAGCGGAAATTCAATATGTTTTAAGCAATCATTGTAGAAAAAAAGGACGGGGCATGGATTTTATCCCTTTTTTACATTTTTGCTTCTTTTGGTTTTTGAAAAAACTTAAATTAAAAAAGGGTTTTTGGGCCCTGCTTTTCATAGACCCTTTTTTTTCCCACACCCCAAGGGATTTTGCTTTGGGTCAAATTTCTTTGGATACTCGGTAAGGGAGCTAAAACGGGGAAATTTTTAAAACAATCCCTCACAAAAAAATTTTCGCGGTACAAGGGGGTGTCCCCCCGGGAGGTTTGAACCTTCCCGTGGTCGGGGGGGTTTGCGGGGTCCCGGACCCCTTGGGCTTGCGGGCCGGGCATCAGTTTTTGGGAATAGCTTTTATTTTTTTTTAAAATTGCTTCTAGGCCTGGAAATTTTCAAGCTGCTGGGGGGCCCTTTGGGCAGCTGGTGCCCCTGGTGGGGCCCCCCTTTTTGGTCAGAAAGTTTAAGGTGAGGGGACTGACAAATCGAAAACCCGCTTTTTTTCTTTTTCTTTAGTTTCTGCCATTTTTTAATTAGCTCTTTTCTATCTTCGTCTCCCCCTTTAATCCTCTTTCCCCCATTTTCTTTCTCTCTGTGGTTTTTAAAAAAAACCGCCGCGTTTTCCCTGCGGTGGAAACCCGGGGATGGAGGGGAATGAAAAACCTTGGGGATTGAGGGGCAGGTGCCCCCAAACACATCTCTTTGGCCCCTGACCTTTTTTAGAAAAGGAGGTGCACTCGGCCCGGGGATCAATCGGGAACGCTTTATGGGGCTGGGTCAAGACAGGGGAGTTCCCCCGGGTGGCCAAGGGAACCCCCCGCTTTTTTAGCTTTTGACACCCGGAGTTTAACATGATCCGGGGGAGGGGGGGGTAGGGTTTTGGGGGCTCCTGTTTTTTGTTAAAATTTTTCCCCGAACACCGAAAGGGGTCCCGGGCAGGAGTGCTTGGGGGCCCCGGCCCCTTGTTGATTACGGGGAGTGGGTTTAAAGGGGAAAAAAAGGGAAAAAAAACATTAAATTTTCGGTTTTAAAAAAAAACATCCCCCGTCCCTCCCCATAAAAAAAACAAAAGTTATTACGGCTTTTTAAAAGAAAGATTTTAGAACTGGACAGCGACCGGAAAAAGATACAAAGGGGGAGGGGAGGATTTGAGCTTCCTGGTTTTTGGTTGAGGGAACTGAAAAGGGAAAAGGCCCCGGTTTTTTTGCCCAAAGTCCGTTTTTCCCAATTTTAGACGGAAAATCCCCGGGGAATTTCAGGTGACCCTCAGTCAGTAAAAAAAACTGAGGAAAAAAGAAACATTTTTCCCGGGGGGTGCCCGAACCAAAAAGGGCAAGCAAGCAGGATTTTGAAGCCCCCAAAATAAAACCTTGCGGACAGGGGTCAAATGACAACCCCACAAGCCTGTATTCTTCGAAAGGTTTGTAAGGTGCCCAGATCTGGAGGCGTTTCGAGGCAGAGATACAGGGAGTTGGGGCCTGAAGGGGGAACGGTGTCCCCAGGGGGAAAAGTTTGGAAAGGGTCAGAGAGGGAATACCCCCCCACACACTCTTCCCAAAGGGTGCCCACCCGTCTTTTTAAAGACCCCTCAAAGTAGGCCACTGGTTGTTAAAATTTACCCCTTCTTCCTTCTCCCCATGAGGTGTTTTCCCCTGTCAAAAATTTCACCTCGCCGGTTTTTTGTATTCTCTCAAAAACCCGTACAACCCCCTTTCAATGGAAAAACGGGGGAGTTTTTGCTACTCCCTCCCAAGTACTTTGGGGGCAGCCCCCTTTTTATTGAGAAACTTCTCTTAAAAACTTTTGCGGAAAAAAAAACTTTGCATAAAACAGCAAAAGTGTGTATAACTTTGCATAAAAACCCGTTACAGTGTGTGTTCTTGATATTTGGGCCCCCCATCTGCCCCGGCCCGTCGACAGGGCCTGGCAGCCTGATTAGAGGGAAATTCCAAGACCATTTTTTGCTGTTGGGGTTTTTCAGTCGACAAAAATCCTCTTTGGGGTAGTTTTTTAAATCTTCCCTCCAGAAAGTTGCCTTTTGCAGGGGGCTTTTCCCGGTTGGCTTGTTTTTGTCTGAAAGATGGGTCTCCAATTACCTCCCTCTTTCCCCGGGTACCTTTTATGTTTAATTTGGGCGATATGTGACCCCCCCACTGGTCCCCGGACTATGAGGGGTCTGCCAAAGATGATCGCCCTGGAAGTGATCATTTTTTCCCCTTCTAATTTTAAAAAAAATAACAACTGAAAAGCCTCTTTCCAGACATTTTTTAAATTTTAAGAAAACCACCGGAATTTTTGCTGCAAAAAAATTTCAAAGGGCTCCAAAACTTCATTTTTCAAAGCCAAGACCCCAAAAAAAAAAAGAATTTTCCCAACCCAAAACTTTTATTAAGCCCACAAAAACCCATGTTCCCATGCTTGAGAAAAAATGCAACTGCCCCAAAACACCTTTATTCAATTTCGACGCCAAAAAAATCCAGAAATAACCCAAAAGGGCCCCGCTTTGGGGGATTCCAAAAAACCCTTTAGGTCCCGACGTCGAGGGCCCCTCAGAAAAATCCGTGCCAAAACCCAAAACACGCTTTTTAAAAAAAAGTAAACATCCGGCAGAAAAAGAAAATTCTGCTTTTGGGGGGGCATCTAAAACATCCAAGAAAAAAAAACTGGAACATCATTAAGAAAATCAAAGGGGAAGAAACACCAACCATCAATTCATCACCTGAAAACCTGCCGATGCTCTGATAATTGACAAATAAGCTGTTGCCAATCTGCTGGCCTCTATCATTCAACAGAACTCATCATCCTTAAGTACATCTGCAGCATTTTTAGAAATCGAGCAACTGAGAGAAAAATCTTCATGCAGTTTCACATCAGACAACTCTGAAGTGTACAATCTACCTTTTTCAGTTGATGAACTGGAATCAGCTCTGCAAACCTGCAACGATTCTGCTCCTGGCCTGGATGATATTTGTTATCAGCTTTGAAACATCTCCCTGAGAGCTTTCCGAAGACCCTTCTAAAAGTCTGTGACTATATCTGGACCACAGGGTGCATTCCGCCCTCCTGGCGAAAAGCCCAGATCGTTCCTAACCTTAAGCCTAGAAAAACGCCTTAAAAACCCGTCAAACTTTCGTCCAATAGCTCATTTAGTCTGTCTAGAACCATCATCCGCAACGCCTTCATAAATAAATACGTTTGTGGTAGCTATCTTTTTATCTGGAAAAAGCATACGATACCACTTGGAAATCTGGAATGCTTATGGATTTTCATAACCTTGGTTTTCATGGTCATCTGCCTTTATTTATTAAACACTTTGTGGCTGATTGGCAGTTCCAAGTCCGTATTGGCACCACGCTGTTTGATATCATGGGCAGGAGTTGGGTGTACCTCAAGAGAGCTTTCTCTTCCTGCTCTCTTCAGTATTAAAATCGACATTGTCAAATCGGTAAACCGGGTTCTGGGTCCTCTTTTTGTAGAGGACTTCACGCTGTACACAGTAGGAGCCTCTTACGCTGGTGTGCAGCGTCGACTTCAGCTTTGTGTAAATAAGATTCAACAGTAGGCCAAGGAAAACGGGTTTACCTTTTCAAAGCACCAAAACGCAGCCTCCATTCTCACAATTTTTGTCAGTTCTTTGCTGATCCTGAAATTCGTCTGGACAGTCCACCATTCCAGCTGTGAAAGATCCCAAAATGTTATTTTTGATCAAAAACTGAAATTTAAAAGTCATTATCCAACACTTGAAAACTGCTTTTCAGAAAGCATGAACATTCTGAGAGTTGTGGCACACACAGGTTGGGGTGCTGACAAGAAAAACTCTCCTCCATCTTTACAGGCCTCTGATCCACTCCAAACTGGACTATGGATGTGTAGTGTACGGCTTGGCCAGGACCATCCTACCAGAAAAGTCTAGATCCTATCCACATCAAAGGCTTCGATTGTGTGGGTGCATTCTGAACCACCCCTGTTTATAGCCTGTATGCTGAGGCAGGTAACCATCCCTCTCGAACCGTCGATTAAACGTGCCTTGAACTACTGTTTGATCTATCTCTCTTCTGAACGCCCAAACCCTGCATATGACTGTTTTTGACCCCAAATTCCAAAAGAACATCGATGACCACTCCAGTTCCATATCACCCTTGGGAATTCGTATTCTTCCCCATTTGATCAAAGCAGACATAAACCTTGGAGTAGTTTGTGATTTATCTAGTTTCTGATGACCCACCATGGACTTTCTTCACTTCAGAGATCTGGTTTGGTTTAGCCTCCTACCGTAAAGATCCCCCTAGTTCCTTGGCATACAGTCCCTTTTTGCTGAACTGTGTTCGAAGTTTCCATCCTTCAAAAGAATTTCACCGACGGTTCCAAATCTGAGGAGGGAGTTGCCTCTGCTGTGTTTTGTGCAGCTGCCCCCCTCACAGATGTTCTAAACACATTCCCACTGACAGCTCCATCTACACTGCTGAGTTGCCAGCTTTGGTCCTGGCTCTTGAAATGGTCTCTAAAACGAAACGTAAAGATTTCCTCATTTTGTCAGACTCCCTTTCTGGTTTGGAGGCAATTGCCGGTGTCGTATATAATACTGTCGCTCATACAATCGTGTCGCAGCGACAGTATTTCCCGGGAAATACTGCATTTTATGGACAGCTACAATATTCTATGGGACATTTTTCGTGAAAAGTTGTCGCGCAACATTTTTTTCCAGCAATTATTGTCGCTGCCAACAATATTTCACGTGAAATGCTATCGCTGCGATACAATTCCACGGCGACAGTATTATATACGACACCCGGCCGTAATCTCAAGCACCGTCAACTGCTGAAAGTATTTGAACTGTACACCTCTCTGAAATCAGATGGATACAACATGGTTTTTGCTTGGGTTCCCGGCCATGTGGGCATTCGAGGCAACGAGGTGGTTGATCAACTTGCCAAGAGTGCCACAAAGAAAGAGTTGAGCAGATTGACCATCCCTCACACTGATCTGAAACCCCCAACACAGGCTTACGTCATAGACCTCTGGCAAGAGGAATGGAACTAGCAGACGGATAACAAACTACTTCAAAGCCGTCCAAACCTAAAAGAATTCCCAAGGCGGCCGTAAGACGAAACATTCCAAGGCGGCCGTAAGACGAAACAGTCTTGTGCCGTTTCCGTACAGGCCACTCGTTTTACACCCACTCTTATCTTTTAAAAGGTGAAGAAGCTCCATGGAGCATTCCATGTCATGTACCATTCACAGGGAAACATAATCTTTTAGAGTGCTGGGGACTTGCACGATGTGAGACATAAACACTTTACAGCAGACTCCATGAAAACCTTGTTCAGAGATGTCCCACATGACGTGATCTTTGAATTGTTGAAAGAGGTTAACAATTTTCATCTGATCTAAGATGTTACGGCAGAATTTTTTTTTAACGAAGTTTCTGGTGCGTTTTTAGTAGGTGTATTTAAAAGAGATGTGTGATTTTTTTTAATGACTTGTGAGTTGAATTGAACGTGGTGACATCCCCAATATGACCCTTTGCGGTTTGCTGGGCTATAAGCAACATTACCTTATCTTACAAGATGTAGTAAGTATGTAAACACATTTATTTAGTACATAACCTTTGATTACTCGCAGAATACAAGCATCACTTACAAGCACTGAAATCCAGAACAGTACACAGCTTTAAGAATATCATACTAACAGCAGTTAAGATATGAAAAACAGAATGCGCCGTTGGGTTGCGAATATATACATCACCAAACGCAAACGCTTCTTTTAAAGCGTGAGGTTCCTATTCAGCTGTCTCTCCTCCAGATAATCCTATCAATCGCTTTTCAAAGGTGGAAGAGAGTTTGCATTCTTTTTTCATCTGAAAATGTTCATGGTCGTGTTGTTACGCGTTCGCGTTACACAAGCATTGATTTCTGTTTGTTCTTATTTTCTGTCTATATTCACGTGACGACGCATGTTACGTGACACTTATTTATTTATTATTATTTATTTATTTATTTATTCATTTATTTTTTATTTATTATTTATATTTATTTTTATTATTATTTTGTGTGTGTGTGTGTGTGTGTGTGTGGGGGGGGGGGGGGGGGGGGGGTGGAGGGGTGGAGGGGGAGGAGATTTGAAGCGTCTCGAACAAATTTCTTTTACAATATCCTTGTAGGCATGTCAGTCTGTTTTCCTTATTTTCACTCTAGACATTCTGTTGCTTTCTCCTAGCTGAGGTTGTTGTTAACGTAAATGCTTGCTTTGTTTGTTATAGCTTTGAACTGTACGAACCAAATTAACTGAATAAGCTCGGGAGCTTGGTTTGTTATGAGTTTTGGTTTTTTTTGTTGTTGCTGTTGGAAATATATATATTTTTTCTATTTCTTTCGTTGTTGTAGTTTTTTTTTCTATTTCTTTCGTTGTTGTTTGTTTTGTTTTCGTGTTTTGCTTTTGTTTGTTTTTGTGGGATTTTGATTTTCTTTGCTTGTTTGTTTGATTGGGTTTCTCTGTTTGTTTTGCTTTTAAGCAGGCTTCCCTGAGTTCAATCTTCCAACTACCATCACAAAATAAACTGTATAGTGCAGCACTTTATCTACATCCGTCAAACACGAAAGAATCTGTTCATCCATTTTACATGCTAATTATGCGGTATGTTGTACTATGACGTAATGTGTTATGCTGGTGAATAATGCGGTATATTGTGACATGACGTCATGTGGTATGCTGGTGAATAATGCGGTATATTATGATGACGTAATGTGGTATGCTGATGAATAAAGTTTCCCTCCCCCCACCCATCTTCCTGCATTATGCTTCAATTCTACTGAACTTGTTTCATTTGATTATACTTTAATTCCCGCGATCAACACACACTAAAGCCTAGAATAAACGACCAGGATAAGTAAATATCTACCTATCTTACAACCCATCCCAACCTTCCCCTCTTGTCCCTAACAGTGCTCTCTCTCTCTCTTGCACACACACGCACACACGCAGGCACGCACACGCACCCACACACACGCACATACGCACACACACACTCACACACACACACACACACACACACACGCACGCACGCACGCACGCACACACACACACAAAACACACACACACACACCCGCCTCCCCTCCTCACACACACACACACGCGCGCGCGCTCGCACGCACGCGCACACACGCGCACGCACGCACGCGCAGACGCGCGCACGCACGCACAAACACACACACACACACACACACACACACACAACACGCCGCGCGCGCAGACGCGCGCACACACAATCATACGGTTTTTTTTCGTCTAATAACACTTATAGTGAATAGACGTTAAACTTAAGAACACACACACACACACACACACACACACACACACACACACACACACACACGCACACACACACGCATACACACACGCACACACACATAAACACACACACACATATAAACGCGCACACATACACAAGCACACACACACATCGACACACTGACAGACAGACAGACACACACGCACACACACACACACATACACAAAGTACGCACCTACACATACACCCACATACACACACATGCATACACAGACAGACAGACACACAGACACACACACACACACACACCCCACACACACACACACACACACACACACACACCCCACACACACACACACGCGCGCGCCTCTTGCGTGATCGTAAGCTGTTATTGCGTGAGCAGGGGTAATTGATGAATAGAGTGAAAGGCAGCTGACACCACTGATTGACAATGAACGAGTTACTCAGGAACCACGTTTTCCTGTGTGATCCTTTTTGGGGGTCTGCTACCTGGAAAATCAATATTTGGCGTCATATACTGTACCATGTCAGACCATAGCATTCAACGGCAGTTAGCCAGCTCTGTCAGGCCGAATTTTATCCCTGGCCAATGCAGTCATAAGACAGTCACGTGACGTCACCCCACTTCCGCCTCCGGAAGAAGCCGGTGTCAACTTCTTCTACCTCATTCACCTTCGGCCTGCCGTCAAAGCAAGATAAGTCTTGTGCTCTGTCTCGCCTACACTTGCCTTTGTGTTAAGATTGCTGTGTCTTTGTTTATATACTTGATTCTGTTGTGCCTTGCGCTAAACCCTGAGTATTCTTGCCGCGTGAGGGCTCTTGGTGGGAGTGTAATTACTGGAAATTTAGCACTTTTTCCATACTCTCGCGACTTAGCGTTCACGATCGTCGGTTCCTTCGATCGTCGCTACACTTGTGCGTGTTTTATCATAGCACGTGGTTCACTTCTATCAAATTGTTTTTGGATCGCACCCTCCCCGTCTCGGTTTTACGGTCGCATCCTACTGTCGCATTCCTCCTCCTTTGTCGGGCTCACGCTCTGGTTATCTCGCGATTTACTCGCGGTCGTCCTTTGTTTACCGCGACTCTCGCCGGTCGTCGGCCG
>CM031621.1:63136748-63144248 GCA_018398815.1 Conus ventricosus
AGGGGCCAGGATCAGGGGAAGGTTTGATGGTATGACTCCACTGGATACGGCGTGCGCTTTTCAAAACATGTCCATTGTTGACGAACTTCTGAGCGGCAAGGATTTCTGGCAGGTGGAGGGGAACGTTGAAACGTTGCTGCAGATATTGAACACATCCTATATTCACCCGGCTCGCAGAGTTTCTACCGTGCTCAAACTCCTGGCTTACACAACTGAGCCTGCCAAGAGATTTAGACTGTTAGCACTCGTGCTAATTTGCGCACAAGTAGATGGACAAGACATCTACGTCACCGCCAGTAAGATCAAGGTAGTTCTGTGCTCAAGCAAGGGCGTGCTAGCAGGTGGATTGAGTTCCCTTCTGAACGCTGCTGTGGCACTTGAAAACGTCGACATCGTGAAAGCGATCATTGCCTGTGGAGCTGATGTCAATTGTTTCACGTTTGGTGGCCTCCCTCTCCTGACGGCGTCCTGTGGGGAGAAGTCCATGGAAATGGTGGAGCTGCTGATAGAGAGAGGAGCCATGGTCAACGCCCCATGTCGTTTAACACCGCTACACCGCGCCACCCTGTATGAACGTACAGACATCATGCAGCTGCTTCTAGACAAGGGAGCTGACCCTAACGTACGGGAAGTCCAATTGTGGTTGACTCCCTTGCACTTTGCCCATTATAACGGCCGCATGGATCACGTGCGGCTCCTGCGGTCCTACGGGGCAGACCCCACCTTCATAGACCTCCTAGGGCAGAGGCCTTCAGACGTTCCGTCGCCAGGTCGACGTACTATGATCAGCGCCTTGTCTGACATTGAGCTTAAAACGATCGAAGCCTTTCAGTTCGCGGATGAGGACTGACTCAAACAGTGGACAGAGCCTATGACGTCAATACGAGATATAACTGGTGCCCCAACATGACGGCGTACCTTCAGGCACAGCGTGCGGCTGTGATGACAGTAAGCAGACAACAGTAAGCAGCAACACATAAAAGCAACAACAGTAAGCAGCAACAACAGTAAACAGCAACAACAGTAAGCGGCAACGACAAGACAAGACAAGAAAGGTATTCAAATGACGCCTCCGCCAGTGGATCTTTTTAAGCCTTGACATATTTCTTTCCCTGTGTTTATCACTTGTAACGTCAAAGAGACGAGAACTGCCTCACGTCGCACTAAACTGTGATTGATATTGACTCGTGCATAAAGAGTCACGCCTTATTTGAAGAAAAGAAATGGGGGAGAACTACAATGTAGAAACATTTTATGTTTTACGATGATTTTTAACCATCACCAGACTGTGCTTTATCCAATGTGTTTGATCCATGAACATCCACGGTTCATCCTGCGTATACATGGCGAGACACCGTATCCAGATCTTCACGCGACCCTGAATGAACACAATGAAGGCAGAATTGATGTCGAGCGTTTAACCAAATTATATCGTTTTAAAGCGTGCTCACGTGTTGATTTAAAGAAGCTATTTACCATTCCACCATGGGGGTATATTATTGTGTTTACATGGGTACGTGTCCACATAGTGACATAACAAAAAGCAAGAAATGCTGCATCAAGGAGATTCTTATTTTGTCTCTTCCAAACTTGAAGAATTCCAATTTTCATCGCTCTAAACGAAGTTTGTATTCTTCAGATTTTTTCCGTTCTAATTCCTCAAATCCATTGAGAATTTTTATATTACTTTTCGGCAAAAAGGTCAAGTAGCTTTTTTTTTTCGTTTTTGTCTTATTTGTCTTGTTTGTGTTTGTTTACAGGGTGTTTTATTTGTTTTTTGTTTTTTGCTGTATTATTGTTTCTTTTTGTGTGACGTCACACCTTACCTGTTCTGTCAACAACACTTGCTTTCCTGTCCACGGGACTAAAGTCTTGAATTAAGTTTAAATGTCTTCTGAGACCATTTTGCTCTCATGGTCATCGATTTCCTAGCTTTCCACGGGCCGCGTAATCATCAAAAAGAAAACGTCTTCTTTATGCTCTACAGTGACAGACGGCTTCATGTGAGAAAGAAAGAGTAGTCAAGTTCATTTCATCAGATTAGTGTTCCAGAGTGCTTTCCGTCTTTTATATTGTCATGGATGTGGAACATTTCATCATTGCCCCGTTTATTTTTCTCGTTCTTTGCACAGAATTGTTCCTACAACTCGGAATCATATGCAATATGTACATCGGATAATAACTGTGATTTGTTTCTCTTGTAAAGTATATGAAAACAAAAGCTTGTCAATACAGAACCTTCTGAAGAAAAAGCGGCATTCAATATGTTTTAAGCTATCATTGTAGCAAAAAGACGAGGCATGGATTTTATCCCAGTTGTACAGTTTTGCTTGCTTTTGGTTTTTGAAGAACTTCATTCCAAAAGGTTTTGGCTGCATTTTCATAGAGCTCTTTTTTCACAGTCAAGGGATTTTGCATAGTCTATTCATGGATACTCGGCTAGATGAGCTCAACTGGTAATTCTCAACAATACCTCACAGAGAAAATTTCGCGGTACAAGGAGATGTCCCTCCGGAGGTTGCAACCTTGCCGTGGTCAGGGGGTTTGCGCGGTCCCGTGATCCCTTAGGCTCTGCTGCCGGAGGCATCAGTATTTGGATGATAGCCTAGTTTTTTTTAATGCTTCTAGGCCTGGAAAGTCAAGCTGCTGTCTGGCCTAAGCAGCTGGTGCCCCTGGTAGGGCCTCCCATGTCAGAAAGTTTAAGGGTGAGGGCGCTGACAAATCGCAACCCGCTTTTTTTCTTTTCTTAGCTTCTGCCATTCTTACTTAGCTCTTTTCTATCTTCGTCTCCCCTTCAAATCCTCTTTCCCACATTCTTCTTTCTCTCTGTGGTCTTAAGATCCGCCGCGTTTGCCGTGCGGTGTGACCGGTGATGGAGGGGAATGAGACCTTGGTGATTGAGAGGGCAGGTGCCCTCATCACATCTCTTTGGCTCTGACCTCTTCTAGACAGGAGGTGCACTCTGGCCCAGGTGTATCAATCGGCTACCGCTATATGGGGCTGGGTCAAGACAGGCAGTTCCCTGGGTGGCCAAGGTAACCCCTGCATTGTTTAGCTTTCTGACACCCGGAGTTGAACATGATCGAGGGGAGGGGGGGATAGGGTTGGTGGGCTCCTGTTAGTTGTAATTCTTCCCTGAACACTGAAAGGGGTCAAGACAGTGAGTGCTTGGCCCTGGCCCCTTGTTAGACTTACTGGTGGTGGGTAAGGGAAAGAGGAAACAAAACACATAAATTACGGCTTCTAATACAAACATCCCCTGTCCCTCCACCATAAAAAAGCAAAAGTTATTACGGCTTCAACGAAAGATTTAGATCTGGACAGCGACTCGGACAGAGATACAAAGAGGAGGGCAGGATTCTGAGCTTCCTGGCTTCTGGTTGAGGGAACTGAACAGGAGAGGCCGGTTTTAGCCCAAAGTCCGTTTGCAATTCAGACAGGACTCCAGGGAATTGCAGGTGACCCTCAGTCAGTAAAAAGACTGAGGAACGAATCATTCCTGGTGGAGTGCAGAACCAAACGTCAAGCAGAGCAGATTTTGAAGCGCCACTAAAACCTTGCGGACAGGAAGATCAAAGTGACACCCCACAAGCAGCTGAATTCTTCGAAAGGTGTTGTAAGATGCCCTGATCTGAGAGGCGTTTCAGAGGCAGAGATACAGAGAGTTGGAGCCTGAAGGGGTAACTGGTGTCCACAGGGTAACAGTTTGGAAAGGATCAGAGAGAATACCCACGTACACACTCTTCCTAACGGTGTGCCCACCCAGTCTTCCAATGACCATCAAAGTAGGCTACCTGGTTGTTAAAGTTGACCTCTACATTCCTTCTCCGATGAGGTGTTTCCACTGTCAAGAATTTCACTCTCGCCGGTTTTAGTATTCTCTCAAAACCAGTACAACCCACTGCAGATGGAGTAACGGGAGGAGTTTCGCTACTCATCCACAAGTCTCTTTGTTCAGCCCTATTGATTGAGATACTTCTCTTCAAGCTTTTGCGGAAGAAAAACTTTGCATAAAACAGCTACAGTGTGTATAACTTTGCATAAAACAGTTACAGTGTGTGTTCTTGATATTTGCCACCATCTGCCTCAGTCAGTCGACAGGTCCTGGTCAGCCTGATTAGAGAACTTCCACGACCATTTTTGCTGTTGGGTGATTTCAGTCGACACAATCCTCTTTGGGATAGTTTGAAATCTTCATCCAGACGTCTGCTTCTCGCAGGTGTCTTTTCAGAGTTGGACTTGTGTTGTCTGAATGATGGGTCTCCAACTTACCTCCACTTTCCACGGGTACACTTTCATGTTTAGATTTGTCGATATGTGACCCCTCACTGGTCCTGGACTATGAGTGGTCTGTCCATGATGATCTGCATGGAAGTGATCATTCTCCCGTTCTATTAAAATCAATAACAACTGAAAACGCCTCTGTTCCAGACATCTTAATTATAAGAAGACCATCTGGAATCTTCTTGCTGCAAATATTTCAAAGGAGCTCCAGGAAACTGTCATTCTTCAAAGCCAAGACCCAATAGAATCTCTAACCAATACTTTGATTAAGCCTACAAAACCTATGTTCCGATGTCTTGAGAAAAACTGCAACTGCCTAAAACACCTTGATTCAATTTCGACTGCCAACAAATCTCAGAAGTACGCAAACGGGCCCAGCGTTGGGTATTCCAAAGACCTTCAGGTCCCGACGCTCGAGCCCATCAGAAACTCCGTGCCAAAACAAGACACGCTTTTAAAACAAGTAAACATCAGTCAGATAGAAAGTTCTGCTTTGGGCTGACATCTAAAACATCCAAGAAAAAAGACTGGAACATCATTAAGAAAGTCAAAGGGGAGAACACCAACCCATCAATTCATCACCTGAAACCTGCCGATGCTCTGATAATTGACAAATAAGCTGTTGCCAATCTGCTGGCCTCTATCATTCAACAGAACTCATCATCCTTAAGTACATCTGCAGCATTTTTAGAAATCGAGCAACTGAGAGAAAAATCTTCATGCAGTTTCACATCAGACAACTCTGAAGTGTACAATCTACCTTTTTCAGTTGATGAACTGGAATCGGCTCTGCAAACCTGCAACGATTCTGCTCCTGGCCTGGATGATATTTGTTATCAGCTTTTGAAACATCTCCCTGAGAGCTTTCCGAAGACCCTTCTAAAAGTCTGTGACTATATCTGGACCACAGGGTGCATTCCGCCCTCCTGGCGAAAAGCCCAGATCGTTCCTAACCTTAAGCCTAGAAAACGCCTTAAAAACCGTCAAACTTTCGTCCAATAGCTCATTTAGTCTGTCTAGAAACCATCATCCGCAACGCCTTCATAAATAAATACGTTTGTGGTAGCTATCTTTTTTATCTGGAAAAAGCATACGATACCACTTGGAAATCTGGAATGCTTATGGATTTTCATAACCTTGGTTTTCATGGTCATCTGCCTTTATTTATTAAACACTTTGTGGCTGATTGGCAGTTCCAAGTCCGTATTGGCACCACGCTGTTTGATATCATGGGCAGGAGTTGGGTGTACCTCAAGAGAGCATTCTCTCTCCTGCTCTCTTCAGTATTAAAATCGACATTGTCAAATCGGTAAACCCGGGTTCTGGGTCCTCTCTGTTTGTAGAGGACTTCACGCTGTACACAGTAGGAGCCTCTTACGCTGGTGTGCAGCGTCGACTTCAGCTTTGTGTAAATAAGATTCAACAGTAGGCCAAGGAAAACGGGTTTACCTTTTCAAGCACCAAAACGCAGCCATCCATTCTCACAATTTTTGTCAGTTCTTTGCTGATCCTGAAATTCGTCTGGACAAGTCCACCATTCCAGCTGTGAAAGATGCCAAATGTTATTTTTGATCAAAAACTGAAATTTAAAAGTCATATCCAACACTTGAAAACTGCTTTTCAGAAAGCACTGAACATTCTGAGAGTTGTGGCACACACAGGTTGGGGTGCTGACAAGAAAACTCTCCTCCATCTTTACAGGCCTCTGATCCACTCCAAACTGGACTATGGATGTGTAGTGTACGGCTTGGCCAGACCATCCTACCAGAAAAGTCTAGATCCTATCCACCATCAAAGGCTTCGATTGTGTGGGTGCATTCTGAACCACCCTGTTTATAGCCTGTATGCTGAGGCAGGATAACCATCCCTCTCGAACCGTCGATTGAAACGTGCCTTGAACTACTGTTTGAATCTATCTCTCTTCTGAACGCCCAAACCCTGCATATGACTGTTTTTGACCCCAAATTCCAAAAGAACATCGATGACCACTCCAGTTCCATATCACCCTTGGGAATTCGTATTCTTCCCCATTTGATCAAAGCAGACATAAACCTTGGAGTAGTTTGTGATTTATCTACGTTTCCTGATGACCCACCATGGACTTTCTTCACTTCAGAGATCTGGTTTGGTTTAGCCTCCTACCGTAAAGATCCCCCTAGTTCCTTGGCATACAAGTCCCTTTTTGCTGAACTGTGTTCGAAGTTTCCATCCTTCAAAGAATTTTCACCGACGGTTCCAAATCTGAGGAGGGAGTTGCCTCTGCTGTGTTTTGTGCAGCTGCCCCCCTCACAGATGTTCTAAAACACATTCCCACTGACAGCTCCATCTACACTGCTGAGTTGCCAGCTTTGGTCCTGGCTCTTGAAATGGTCTCTAAAACGAAACGTAAAGATTTCCTCATTTTGTCAGACTCCCTTTCTGGTTTGGAGGCAATTGCCGGTGTCGTATATAATACTGTCGCTCATACAATCGTGTCGCAGCGACAGTATTTCCCGGGAAATACTGCATTTTATGGACACTACAATATTCTATGGGACATTTTTCGTGAAAAGTTGTCGCGCAACATTTTTTTCCAGCAATTATTGTCGCTGCAACATATTTCACGTGAAATGCTATCGCTGCGATACAATTCCACGGCGACAGTATTATATACGACACCCGGCCGTAATCTCAAGCACCGTCAACTGCTGAAGTATTTGAACTGTACACCTCTCTGAAATCAGATGGATACAACATGGTTTTTGCTTGGGTTCCCGGCCATGTGGGCATTCGAGGCAACGAGGTGGTTGATCAACTTGCCAAGAGTGCCACAAAGAAAGAGTTGAGCAGATTGACCATCCCTCACACTGATCTGAAACCCCCAACACAGGCTTACGTCATAGACCTCTGGCAAGAGGAATGGAACTAGCAGACGGATAACAAACTACTTCAAAGCCGTCCAAACCTAAAAGAATTCCCAAGGCGGCCGTAAGACGAAACATTCCCAAGGCGGCCGTAAAGACGAAACAGTCTTGTGCCGTTTCCGTACAGGCCACTCGTTTTACACCCACTCTTATCTTTTAAAAGGTGAAGAAGCTCCATGGAGCATTCCATGTCATGTACCATTCACAGGGAAACATAATCTTTTAGAGTGCTGGGACTTGCACGATGTGAGACATAAACACTTTACAGCAGACTCCATGAAAACCTTGTTCAGAGATGTCCCACATGACGTGA
>CM031621.1:63154248-63169248 GCA_018398815.1 Conus ventricosus
ACGTGAGTATATTATGGCGTATTTTGTTTAAAAATGGGATAAGAGATATATTGTTTCAATGTGTCATCAGTATGTACGACTCTGTAAAAGCTAGAGTAAGAAGTGGCGGTTCTTTGACCGATTATATAAAATGTACAACTAGAGTTAAGCAGGGGGATGTTTGTAGACCCTTTCTGTTTTCTATGTTCGAAAGGAAATCGTGTAACTGTACAAACAAAGAACAGTGTCCCCTAAGCAACAAATGCCTTTACAGCAACATTGTGTACCAAGCCACTGTAACATCAGAGAACGCAAAAGAAACATTTGTAGGTATCACTGAAAACCAATTCAAAACTAGATGTGCAAACCACAAACAATCATTCAACAAAGAAAGATATAAAAACCAAACAGAACTGAGTAAATACATTTGGAAGCTTAAAAATAAAAACACAGACTACAACATATCTTGGAAAATCTTAAAAAGAGCAGCACCATACAACAACATTTCAAAAATATGTAATCTATGCCTTACAGAGAAATACATTATACTATGAAACCACAATTAGCAACTTTAAATATTAGAACAAAAATGGTTAAACATTGCAGACACAGATGGAAGTTTTTATCAGTGAATAACATCAAAAACACCTGAGAAACACATGTAGCACGGGGACAAAAAGTACAACAGCAAGCTATATATATATATATATATATATATATATATATATATATATATATATATATATATATATATATATATATATTATATATATTATATAGCACTGGCAGCAGAGGCCCATCACATCCTGACGACCGCACAGCGCGAAACAGGCTTGTAGGTGTTCTATGCTTGGTTTTAACTTGTTTTTAATACAACAAATGTCGCTCCCACTGTGGTTGAGCACTATTTTTAAAATAACGCTGATCCTCAGTACTACTACTCTCTCTCTCTCTCTCTCTCCTCTCTCTCTCTCTGTATGTATATAATATATATATATATATATATATATATATATATATATATTATATATATATATATTATATATTATAATATATATATATATATATGTATGTATGTATGCATATTTATATACACATCTGTGTGTGTGTGTTTGTGTGTGGTGTGTTGTGTGTGTGTGTGTGTGTGTGTGTGTGTGTGTGTGTGTGTGTGTGTGTGTGTGTGTGCATATTTGTATGCATATGTATATGCATGCATGCATAAATTCATGCATGAATGTATGTATGCATGTGTGCATACATGCATGATGTATGCATGTATGTATGTTTGAGTGCATGTATGTTATGTATGTATGTATGTATGTATGTATGTATGTATGTGTGTGTGTGTGTGTATGTATGTATGTATGTATGTATGTATGTATGTATGTATGTATGTATGTATGTATGTATGTAATGTATGTATGTATGTATGTATGTATGTTTGTATGCATGTATGCATGCATGCATGCATGTATGTATGTATGTATAGATAATTGCGAATACGAATTCGTATTATTTATTTTGTAAAGACCAAAGCCCCAAACTGAAATGGGTAAATACGCATGGCAAAGAAATCAAAAGTATGACAAGAATTGTGTTGGCATTACTCTGAATACCATATCAAATTTCATACTTACTTGCATAAGACAAATTAACAATGAAACAACTTATAACCGTACTCATGATAAAAATGTTGCTGTTCGTAATATTTAAAGCTTCATATATAAACGTCGCAGGTTTTAAAAGAGTAGCTTCATTTCTAGACGACAACAACAGATTGAATCGAAAGATATATGGATTATTAAGATATTTAGGTTTTATTAGTTTCTCTCCGAGATCCCGAAGAAATGGGCAACAAAACAAGAAAGGATTTCCATCCTCTTTGTGTGTGTGTGTGTGTGTGTGTGTGTGTGTGTGTGTGTGTGTGTGTGTGTGTGTGTGTGTGTGTGTGCGCGTGTGCGTGCGTGCGTGTGTGGATAGAAGATGGATTGTGAAGTGTAGATAAGTAAATAAGTTGTGGGAATTGATGTAAATATGCTAAGCTCAATCATTTGATTTTATTCTATTGATTTTAATTGTATTATATGGTGTGATATTGCAATGTGTCACCCAAAATAATTTTCCTAAATTGACAAAATAAACAATTTGTGAACTTGTGAACTCAATGTTTGTGTAGAGCGAGCACGTACCAAGAAGACCCTGAAGATTTTCAGACTGTGCATTGACTTGATTTTGTATGCCGGATTATTAAGGGACGTAAACGCATATATTTGGAAAAGTGCAGTGACAATGACAAGTAACAAGAATGAAGAAAGGTCTAAATTGTGGAAACATCTGTTCAGTCAGCAGAAGGGTACGCGTTTACTGTGATGCCTTTCTGTGTGACAACATAAACCCTGCTTTTTTGTGATAAGTGGAATGAAAAACTTGAACAGCAATTGGAATGGAATATCATTCTTAAAAAGGTGCAAAAACTAAAAGAAATAAAACTTTAAATGGTTTCAGTTAAGAATTCTACACTGCATACTGGGTACAAAGATTGCGTTGTCAAAAATGAGAATTGAACTGAATGATCGTCTAACGTTTTGTAACAGAGAAAGGGAAAACATTGAGCATCTACTTTGGTTTTGTGAACACTAGGCACATTTTTGGCAACAACTTCAAGCAACAATCAAAGGGGAAAATCAGCATGCGGCTTCTTTAAATTAATCTGTTGAATTGGTATTATTTGGACATTTAAACGATTTTAGAGGTGATGAAAACTTTGACTTCACATTAACCTCTAGCAAAATATGTTATCTATGAATGCAAATATGCGAAAAAAAAACCCTTCCAATTCTAATAAGCTTTCTACATTTTTAAAGACAAGCTATAACGTTGCGAATGTTGGACTTGATGTGCAGGTTGAGGGGCTAGTCCGTCTCTGTGTCACTTGATATGCATGTACTTTTGGATCCCTGGTGGTTTTGTCAAAGTCCTATCGCGCCCCCCCTCTCTCTCTTTCTCTCTGTCTCCCTGTCTCTGTCTCTGTCTCTCTGTTCTCTCTCTCTCTCTCTCTCTCTCTCTCTCTCTCTCTCTCTCTCTCTCGTTCCTGTTTTGTTTTGTTTTTGTCTGTTTTTCTATTTTGAATCAGTTTTAGAAAATTCTTGTCTTGCACATATGTTTAACACATGGTACAGAAACGGATTATGACATCTGGTTAAAATGTAAATGCTTGGTTGTTAAAAGAGGTGGTGTGAGTCGTATGCTGATGTGAAGTGAAATGCTATAAATCTTTGTAAAATGTTCTGTTTTGGCAAGGAGAAAAATAAACGAAAAACAAATCAGAGCGAGAAGAATGCAAACAAATATTCCACCTGTGAAAAGCGATTGAAAGGATTGTCTGGAGTGGAGAGGACCGAGTAGTAGCACGCTTCAAAAATACCGTCTACGTGTGGTGATGTCTACATTCGCAACTCACTGACGCATTCTGTTCTTCAGATCTTAATCGCTGTTAGTATGATATTCCTGAAGCTGTGTACTGTTCTGGATATCAGTACTTGTAAGTGAAGCGTGTATTCTGCAAGTAATCAAAGCTTATGTACCGAATGAATGTTGTCCACTTACTTACATCTTGTAACACAAATTTTTTTCTAAGACATATTGTTGAGAATCATCAATTAAGCTCATATAGCAGGAAGTCTGTGAATGTAATACACAAAAATCCATTGGCTTTGAAAAGAGATCTCAATATAAATACAGCGAAGAAAAAAAAGGTTTTAAGTGAAGTCTTCAGAAAACGAGAGCACGTAGAATTATACAACGGGAAAAAAACTCCCTGCCTAGCTTTTTTTTTCCTCTAATGATGGCTTAAAACATATTGAATGCTGCTCTTTCTTTGGAAAGTTTCGATGCAAATAAGTCTTTTTTTTTTACATTCTTTGATAGAGAAAAGAAAGCTCCCGTTACAAAGAATAAAAAAGAAACAAATCACAGTTATTATCTAATATACATATTACATAGGATTCAGAGTTTTAGAAAGAATTGTGTGTAAAAGATGAGAACGGAACAATGACGAAAGGTATTGCAACCACGATAGCAAAAGACGTAAAGCACCCTGTAACACTATTCTGGTGAAATGAACTTGGCTACTCTTTCTTTTTCAACTAAAGCCGTCTGCCACTGTAGAAAATAAAGAAGATGTTTTCTTTTGGCTGTTAAGCCGCCCAACGAGAAGCGAGGAAATCGATGGCTATGAGATCAAAATACTCCCAGAAAGATTTGTACACTATATTCAAGTCTTTAGTTCTAAATCCCAGGACATGCGTTGTCGAAAGAAAAGGTAAGGTGTTGCGTAACATACACACAAAAAAAGAAAACAAATACAGTAAAAAGCAAACAAGCAACAGGAACAAAACCTTCAAACAAACAGATGTAAAACAAAACAGACAGAAACGAATAAATGCAACTTACCTCTTTTCCGAAAAGTATTGTAAAATTCTCATACGATTTGAGGAATTAGAACAAAACAACCTGAAAAATACAAGCTTCGTTTAGAGTTATGAAATTTGGATAACTCTGTTTCGGAAGAGACGAACTAAGAATCCCCTTCATGTAGCATTTCTTACGTATAGTCACCTGGATATGTGGGCACTACACATGTAAAACACAATACAGACTTCCATGGTGGGACTGGTGAAAAGCTTCTTTACATCAATAAGTGACTACTCTTTAAAATGAGTGAAATTTGGTAAAACGATCGCCATCAATTCTGCTTTAAATGCGTTACTTTCAGGGTGGTGTGTTGATCTGGAAATGGTGTCGGGTCATGCATACGCAGGATGAACCGTGGATGTTTATGGATAAAACGCACAGTATTGTGATGGTTACAATCATCGTAAAACGTGTGATATGTTTCTGTACCGTATTTCTCCCCCTTTTCTTTCCTGCAAATAAGGTGCGGATCTTTATGCTCGAATCAATATCATCACAGATTGGTGAGACATGCGACAACTCTTGTGCCTTTGACACAACGATGACGAATTGAGGAAAAAAAATATGTCAAGGCTTATCTAGTGGTGGATGCGTTATTTGAATACCTTTCAGTCATGTTGGCCACCTACTCACTGTTGTTGCCGCTAATTGTTGTTGCCGCTAATTGTTGTTGCTGCTTACTGTTGTTGCCGCTAATTGTTGTTGCCGCTAATTGTTGTTGCTGCTTACTGTTGTTGCCGCTAATTGTTGTTGCCGCTAATTGTTGTTGCTGCTTACTGTTGTTGCCGCTAATTGTTGTTGCCGCTAATTGTTGTTGCCGCTAATTGTTGTTGCCGCTAATTGTTGTTGCTGCTTACTGTTGTTGCTGCTTACGGATGTTGCCTGCCGCACGTTCTGCAGAAGCCAGTTGAGCCATCAAGTTTGGACACCAGTTATATCTCGTCTTGACGTCATAGGGTCTGTCCACTGTTTGAGTCAGTCCCTCATCCGCGAACTGAAAGGCTTTGATCGTTTTAAGCTCAATGTCAGACAAGGCGCTGATCATAGTACGTCGACCTGGCGACGGAACGTCTGAAGGCCTCTGCCCTAGAAGGTCTCTGAGGGTGGGGTCTGCCCCGTAAGACCGCAGGAGCGGCACGAGATCCATGCGGCCGTTATAATGAGCAAAGTGCAAGGGGGTCAACCCCAGTTGTACTTCCCGTCCGTTAGGGTCAGCTCCCTTGTCCAGAAGCAGCTCCACGATGTCTGTGCGTCCGTGCAGGGTGGCCCGGTGTAGCGGTGTTAAGCGACACTGGGCATTGACCATGGCTCCTCCCTCTATCAGCAGCTCCACCATTTCCATGGACTTCTTCCCACAGGACGCCGTCAGGAGAGGGAGGCCACCAAACGTCAAACAATTGACATCAGCTCCACAGGCAATGATCGCTTCATGATGTCGACGTTTTCAAGTGCCACAGCAGCGTTCAGAAGGGAATCCAATCCACCTGCTAGCATGTCTTTGCTTCACTTAGGACCACCTTGATCTTCCTGGTCGTGACGTAGATGTCTTGTTTGTGTACTTGTGCGCACATGAGCACGAGTGCTAACAGTCTAAATCTCTTGGCACGCATCAGTTGTGTAAGCCAGGAGCTTGAGCACGGTAGAAACTCTGGAAGACGAGGAAATGTAGGATGTGTTTAATATCCGCAGCAACGTTTCAACGTTCCCCTCCACCTGCCAGAAATCCTTGCCGCTCAGAAGTTCGTCAACAATGGACATGCTTTGAAAAGAGCACGCCATATCCAGTGGAGTCATACCATCAAACCTTCCCCTGATCCTGGCCCTAGGCGCAGCAGACTACGTAGTGTTTTGACGCTGGCGGGACACCCCCAGGGAGTTCGTCTCTCCCTGCGCCCTCGCCATCTCTCGGCGCCAAGCCTCAGCACAGGCGTTGTTAGTCGCTGCATGGAGAGGTGTCGCATGAAAACAATTCACAGCGTCCACGTCAGCTCCGAGGCTGTGCAGGAACTCTATCGCTTGGTAGTTGTTGAACAGCGCGGCGGTATGAAGAGGTGTCTCGTAGAGAACATTGCGCGCAGAGGAGATTCATGCCGGCTTTGTACAGCAGGTTGATGATCGGAACGTGGCCGGACATGCAGGCAGCGTGGAGCACCGTGTTCCTCTGATCGGTGTAGGAAAGGCAGTCGAGGATGTTTTTGGACGATGTGGAGAAGACCTCGATCCAGTTGCCGCCCAGCAAATCCTTCACTTCCACGTAGCGTCCCACGAGCATGCCGATAGAGCATGCCCCAAGGGCAACGCATTTCTGCAGTGAAGAAAGCCCAACGTGTTGATTGGTTTAGCCTGTAGCACTTACGTCATCAAGTACTTTTTGGCAAATAACACGATCGCAGACACGGACAGAGACACACGAATTCACACAAGAAGAAAGATAATTAAAAAGGGGATTACTGCATTACTAAACGAAAGAAAAACAAACAAATAAACACACTGCGCTGTTCGACCTCTTTGGTCTTCTTCTGACAGGACAAACAACTTTAGTCAATGAAAACGAAGCATGAACAGACGCTCACAGCAGAAGAAAGGAGGCGAAAAGAACCCAAAGAAAGATCTGTGAGAATGAAATTAAAGCTGTCAACGTCTGTACCTCCTACCCAACAAATGTTGTTTTTTTTATATTTGTGTGAAATCACATTCTTCCCGACTACTTAACCCTTTGTTGATGATTAAATTGACAGAATGACATGATCAGCGTGGTATGAAATGATGGCAGCGTGGTATAAAATAGAGCGATAGAATTTGCTGGGTTTTTTTTTTTTTTAGAGGAGCATGTTTTACGTTTTGATTGTTGCTCTTTGCATTCATTAATCTTTCATTTATTAAATTTATGGATAGTGTATTTATAAACTAGTTTCTAGAAATGATGGGAAAGAATCATTGCTTACCATCTCCAAACTTATCCCCATTCAACTACCCTTCACTACCGATTCATGTATGAGTATTTTGATTGATGCTGTTTTTATGCCCTCTGATGTTTATAAGCTATTCATAGAAGAACAAAAAGGACATTTAACACAGTTTAAAAAAATGATGGGAAAGACATTTTCTATGCCTCGTTTGCGACTTCCCTCCCTCCCCCCCTCCCCCCATCTCCCGCCTTTTTCTTTCCAGTCACAAAATCGTTTGATACTTTGTTGTTTATAATTCCCCCACCCCCGACCCCTTACATTTTCTCCCCTCCACCCACCTCTCTCTCTCCTCCATCCCTTCTCTCCCTATCTCCATAAATAACCTACATTCCACTTCCGACCTTTCCCTCACCCTATCCAAACCCGTCCCTCATCTCCCTACCTTGCCCCTCCCCACCCCTCCCCGCTAGGCTTTTTCGTGAACTGAATGTGATTTTGGAGATTCCTTTGGGGTTCATTGTGTTATACTTTCCACTTCACTGCTGTAGTGGTTTTGAACTTATACAGTTCTGTTACATTCATTACCTTCATTACTTGTTCTTGAGAGCAGAAATATTAATACAGCATTTACGAGCTTATTCTCTTCCTTCATATAAAATCGTTTCTCTCTTCTCTCTCTCTCTCTCTCTCTCTCTCTCTCTCTCTCTCTCTCTCTCTCTCTGTCTGTCTGTCTCTCTCAGTCTCTCTCTCTCTCTGTCTCTCTCACTCTCCCATCCGGCATGATCCTCATTTCTTCCCTCAGAACCACATCTTTCACCTACTACTTAATCCTGTGTTAATGGCAACACACACACACACACACACACACACACACACACACACACACACACACACACACACACACACACGCGCGTGCGCGCGCGCACGCACGCACGCACGCACGCATGCACGCACACACACACACACGCAAACAATTATGTCAAACAATATTTGAACGCGTGAGTTGAAGAACAGATACGAAAGAAAGCTGTGAGATGGACAAAATGAAGTAGACCAATATGAATTACGACATATGTGTCAGGTTGATTTGACTGTTGCTGTTTGTAGCAATGTTATATTTGATATTGCCTTTTTCAGTTGTTTATTTTTTTAAAAATTGTGTTCATTTACAGAAACAACTGGATATAGATATAACGTAAAAGAAGAAGCACTTCCAAACACATTCCTCTTATTTACACCCCCTCCGTCCACCCCCCCCCCCCCCCCCCCCCCCCCCCCCCCTTGCCTTATCTTTATAATTCATCTAGTTGCAAAGTGAGACGGACTGCAGGCGGAAAATCTAAGCAAATCTTAAATAAATGTTAGCGAAAGGCTCAGAGAAACGTGGACAAACGAATGACAAGAGACAAGACAAATCACGTTTCGACCCCTTAGGTCTTCTTCAGGCAAGATACAAACAAATAGGACAACGAAAATGTACTTAGCTTTGATCGCTTCAGAGTTCAGCGCAAGGAAGGCGTTGTATGCGTTCAACAGCCTCGTTCTCATTCAATGCCTTCTTTCCGTTGAACTCTGAAGCGATCAAAGCTAAGTACATTTTCGTTGTCCTATTTGTTTGTATCTTGCCTGAAGAAGGCCTAAGAGGTTGAAACGCGTTGTGTTTTGTCTTGTGACACGTTTGTCCACGTTTCTCTGGGCGGTTCACTAACATTTGTTTTAGGATTTGTTTTATAATTAATCGTTATTTTGCTGTTTTATCAGCTAATGTTTTACTTTCTCTTTTAGAAAAAAACAAATACACGAACAAGATGGGGAAAAACATTTCCCCAGTAATTTGTTACCCCACCCTTACTTTTCCTCTCTATCGTATCTTAATGGGTACAGGATGTACGATGGCACCGATCGTTAATTCTCTCTCCCTCCCCACTGCTTTTTCTTCCTTCGACACCTCCTTCTATCCCCCCCCCCTTCCCCAACCCCCGTCTCCTCATCATATTTGCCAGTTGCACTTACTTTCATGTGGTCATTGTTGTTGCTCATCATTTTTCAAATGAAGTTTTGTTTCGCTGCTGGACCTTCGAAGACTCTTCACTTCGTCTGCCCTGTCACACACACGATACACTATGAGGGTAATGATGGTTGATATTGGTCGCAGAGGTAGCTAAAGAAGTAGTAATAGAAAAAACAGCAGCAGCAGCAGCAGCAGCAGCAGCAACACTTTCCTTTATTTTAGCAGTAATACTAACAGTAGTTTTAGTCGAAGTAGTCGTAGTCGTAGGCGTCGTCGTCTTGTAATATTAGAAGTAGATGTGGCAGTGTATGATAGTACTTAAAGCAGTGCTTTTCGCTGTCACTCCTTGTCAAAAAGTATATGGATCATGGCTGACAAAAAGCGAATAATAAAACAAAGCAAAAAACAAACAAAAAAAAAGAATGCGTTACTTTTAGACTGCAGATTATGCCATGAATTGCTGTCCAAAGACTTGACGAATCACGGTCACACACACACACACACACACACACACACACACACACACACACACACACACACCACACACACACACACACACACACACACACCGCACACACACACACACAGAGGCGGACAGACACACACACACAAGCACGCAGACGAAAGCACACATCACACACACCTCGTCGTTGCAGTCTCTTGTCAAACAAGGCGATAACAGTTTATAGATGACCCCACTCAGTTCTCCAGAGACAAAATGGCACCACTGTTTATACAGAGTACGACCAGTGCCAAATAATTACACACAAACACACACATACACACACACACACACATATATATATATATATATAATAATAATATATATATATACATATAATATATATATATATATATACATACATATATATATATATATATATATATATATACATATATATATATATATATTAATATATAATATATATATATATATATATATATATATATATATATACTGACTTCCATAAAAAACGCGAAAAATTGAAAGGCTATTTTTCGGGTGAAAAGGGTGAATATACAATATTGAACCATTGTGGCAAGTTGTTTGGGTCCAAGACTCACGTGCAGTGAAAAAATTGTGTGAGCAACACATCATTCCCGGCATTGGAGGGTCAACAAAAATGGCAAACTGGTTGCTGCATGTCAGGCACGTGCACACCATGCAGAGCAAAGTTAACCAGCGACAAGTACGCAGGCATGCAGCCTTTATAAAGCCGCGCTACAAGGTTCAGATAACGACTTGCCGTCTGAGCGCTACAGAGATGCCAAGACTACGAGCAGAGGAACGCAATCGTGCCCTAGGCCATCTGGAGGCTGGTGTGGATGCCAGGCAGGTCGCCAACATCTTTAACGTCCACATCTCAACCATCTATCGTCTGCAGCACCGCATGTGAGTCACTGGTACCACTGATGATCGTCCCCAGCCAGGCCGTCCTCGGGTCACCACACCAAGAGAGGATCGCCATTTTGTTCGAACCCATCTGCAGGACAGGCGGCAAACAGCCGCTAACACTGCTCGACAGGTGCCTGGGAATCTCCAGTAACGAATCGGCCTCAACACTGTGCGGCGGCGTCTTCAGAGAACGGGCTGGCATGTAGGCGTCCTCACAGAGGTCCGGTACTGACACCAAGACACCGGCAGGACAGGCTGCAGTGGGCACAAGCCCGAATCAACTGGCGCAGGCAGTAGTGGAGACGCATACTGTTCTCAGATGAGAGCCGTTTTTGTATTGAGATGGCTGACGGTCGTGTCAGAATATGGCTCGACCTGGTGAACGCTATGCTGATTCTGTGTGGTAGAGCGGAACCCCTGGGGGGGCCCAAACGTTATGATATGGGGTGCAATTGGCATTAACCACGCCATAGGACCAGTCATCTTTCAGAACATTGGTCCTGGTCGTGGACAGGGTGTCAATGCACAGCGCTACATCCACCAGGTGCTCAGACCCCATGTCGTTCCTTTTTTTTAGCCAACACCCAAACTGGACATTCCAACAGGACAATGCAAGACCACACACAGCCAGGGCCACCCAGCAATTTCTTCAGCATAACAACGTCAATGTGCTGCCCTGGCCAGCCCTCAGTCCCGATTTATACCCAATAGAACATTTTTGGGATGAACTTGGCAGACGGTTGGACCTCCTGCGTCCACGACCAACAAGAGCGGCTCAACTTCACCAGGCCATCGTCCATGTGTGGGCTGGAGTGCCAAGGGGACGCATCAACCACCTGGTCCACTCAATGAGCCGCAGGTGTCAAGCAGTTGTCCATGCAAATGGTGGCCACACACAGTATTAGGACTTCAAGCTGGTTTGTCACGTGACCTGGGATTTTCCACACAAAGACATATTGCTGATGACATTTTCACACATTACCGGTGTAATGAATCAAATCACGTTGAATTCTCGCTTCCACTCTGTACAATTGTGACCAATAAAATTCGCCCCTAACCTTCAGCTTGTTTTGCTTTCGCGTTTTTTTATGGAAGTCAGTATATATATATATATATATTATAATATATATATATATATATATATATATATAATATAATATAATTATATATAATGAACAATTAAGTAGTGGGGGAAAACAAGTGTAGGTTAACAATTCCTCCATCATAAAAGTATTGATTTGGCAAATATTTGAAATTTAAAAAAAAAAGGAGGGGGAAATGTCTAATATAAAAATGTTGTAACCCCCTCCCCCCCCCCCAACTTCCCAATCCACCTTGAGTGGGCTTTTGCGTGCACGCGTGAGTGCCTGGTGGTTGTGTTGCTTGTACGTGCAGGCCGTGTTGATGTGAGTGCTTGCGTGCGTGCGTGCGGGTGTCTGAGAGTGTGGGCGTGCGGTCTTTCGCGCGCGCGCGCGCGTGTGTGTATGTGTGTGTGTGTGTGTGTGTGTGTGTGTGTGTGTGTGTGTTGGTAATGTAAAGCGCTTAGAGCCATAAATTATAGAGAATAGGCACTATATAAATTAACATTATTATTATTATTATTATTATTATCATTATTATATGGACCAGATGACACAGGAAACGATTGGATGAAGCGCCAGCTGGCAGCTTTTCAGTCGGCACTACTGAGATAGGCAGCCCATTCTGTAAACGAGCGTGGATTGCAAAGTGCTTAGAGCTTGGTATCTTGCCGAGGACAGGCGCTATATAAGTATTCATAATAATAATAATAATAATAAGGTTAAATCTGCACGCGTCGTATTACTTCCTGCCGTAACGGCTCTGCACCAGTCTGGCCACACGTGTGATCATGACAGTTAAACTGGTTACACTGATTTTCATTTCATTCTTTTTCCTTTTTAACCGTTTTCATGAGTCCCCACCCCTTCCCGCCTCAACCAACACTATACCACGCCACCCTGGACTTTCCCCACTGATCCCAACGCATTCAGCGTTCATCCTTTCAAAATGTGTACGGTAGTTTAATGGTGATCGTCTCACAGAAGAACAGACACCACAAAACAATATTCCTTCCACTCTTTCCGTCCCCTCTGTGTTTTAGTACCTTCTCGGGGGTACAAATTCAAATTCCTGAAGGCATAGATCATTTCATACCATAACGTTCTCCTTTGCATTGTTCAAAGGAAACTAGATGTTTTATACACATGTGTACCTGTTATGGACAAGTGTAAAGTCAACAGAAGGGGGACGGATCGAAGTCTTGCAACACTGCAGAGTGCTTTCACTCCCAATGCTTCAGTCCCAGGTTTCTTGATTGGTGACCGTCATTAGCTGGATACATTTTTCATTCCTTCAATCAAATGAAAACATTTCCCTGTATACAATCAGTTGGAAATCTTTCCCTTCGTACAATCAACTAGAAACATTTCCCTTATACAATCAACTGGGAACGTTTTCTCTTCACACAATCAACTGGGAACGTTTCAGTTCTCACAATCAACTGGGAACATGTCCCTGTATACAATCAACTGGAACCATTTCCCTCCATACAATCAACTGGAAACATTTCCGTTTATAGAAACACCTGGAACATTTCCCTGTATGCAATCAAATGGAAACATATTCCTGCATACAGTCCACGCCTTTAACACTTCTGTTCGTCAAAAATCAAAGACGGGTTGTATTCATATATGTTTGAGGGCGTTGTTACATGCGGAGGAAGCGCACAATCCCATACCATTTTAAACGATCCGCTGCGTCACGGAAATAAGCACTCAACGCTGGAGGAGGGTACCAACGGAAAACATTTCCAACAAATAGACAGGTCCCTTAAATGAGACTGAAAAACGGCAACAAACGTGTGAATCCATCACACATCTTTCGGTCAAAGTGATGCAGTGATGTGTAAAAAGGGAATCCGCGAATGCTCGAACAGCCGTGTATGATACGATTTTTAAAAATTTGATTTTGGACATGTTATCATTACGATGATGAAAACATACGTGGAAGTCCAGGTCGCCATTCATTGACGACAAAGTTTAGCGTGTGTGACAGTTTAATTGTATAAACGTGAGTTGAATGTAGATGGGAGAGAGAAAAAAAACCACACACACAAAAAAGAAAGTACATACCAACATAAGCAAGCATGTAAACGTATCACATCAGAGAGAGAGAGAGAGAGAGAGAGGGAGAGTGGGAAGGGTGTGTGTGTGTGTGTGTGTGTGTGTGTGTGTGAGAGAGAGAGAGAGAGAGAGAGAGAGAGAGAGAGAGAGAGAGAGAGAGAGAGAGAGCTATCTATACGTTTTGCACTGGCAGTGTCCACAGTCAGAAAGAAACCTTCTCAAGTATTGGTTGAACTTGTAGTTGTCAACAGGTTACCTTGGTTAACAGGACTAAAGTAGAACGTTGAACTTGTAGTTGTCAACAGTTACCTTGGTTAACAGGACTAAAGTATACCTTGGTTAACAGGACTAAAGTAGAACGTTGAACTTGTAGTTGTCAACAGGTTACCTTGGTTAACAGGACTAAAGTAGAACCTGTAGTTGTCAACAGGTTACCTTAGTTAACAGGACTAAAGTAGAACGTATCTGGAAGGATTTCCAGTTGAAGATATCAAAATGCCTACTCACGATGATGACCTTGGCTCTCTTCCTATCAGCGTATATGAACAGCACATCGGCAACGCTCGTTGGTATTCTATCGAATTTCACCTTCAATCATTTTTGACACAGCCCGCCCCCTCTCCTGCACACCCGTTCCTATCGAAATAAGTGAATACATTTAACGTGTGATCTCATCGTTTGAATTCTCACTACTGCGGCCGCTTGACTTCTTCAGCCCTCCCCCTCTCTTTTCATACTCCCATTCCCCAAGCCACAGCAGGTACATACTCATGCACGGACGCACGCACACACGCGCGCGCGCGCGGGCACACACACACACACACTTACTGTACCTTGACTTGAAGAAGCTGTCAACCAGCGAAAATTTGTCAAAAAGATGATTACACACACACACACACACACACACACACACAATGTGTGTGTGTGTGTGTGTGTGTGTGGTGTGTGTGTGTGTGTGTGGACAGAGAGAGACAGAGAGAGAGAGAGAGAGAGAGAGATTGGCTGAATAGTGAATAGTTCATGACGGAATTGAGACGGGGCAGACAGGGGGTTGCCAGGCGAGGAAACAAGTGCTTTAACCCCATGTTG
>CM031621.1:63174248-63193877 GCA_018398815.1 Conus ventricosus
ATTTGTAGAGCGCTTACAAATCGGCGGTTTTACAAGTCATGCAATGTGCGCCGATTTGTAAGCGCTACCAAATCGGCGCTGCTTACAAATCGGCGGTTTTACAAGTCATGCAATGTGCGCCGATTTGTAAGCGCTTACAAATCGGCGTTGCTTAGAGATCGGCGGTTTTACAAGTCATGTAATGTGCGCCGATTTGTAAGCGCTTACAAACCGGCGCTGCTTACAAATCGGCGGGTTACAGAAGACCTAAGAGGTGGAAACGCGTCGTGTTTTGTCTTGTGATTCGCTTGCTCACGTTTTCCTGGAGTTGGGTAACATCTATTTAAGATTTATTCCAAACTGTTCAAACTTTTCAGTCCTCCCGATTGTGTCATGTAACATGCACGGTCATACGAATGTAGATCGAAAATAAGAACAAGCTGATTTGATCTTATGTTCATACAATGTTTATAACCATAATATGTTGACAAATGTTTGTTTATGAATCTGTGTGTGTGTGTGTGTGTGTGTGTGTGTGTGTGTGTGTGTGTGTGTGTGTGTGTGTGTGTGTGTGTGTGTGCATGTGTTTGTACGTCTGTGTGCATGCATGCATGCGCGTGTGTGTGTGTGTGTGTGTGTGTGTGTGTGTGTGTGTGTGTGTGTGTGTGTGTGTGTGTGTGTGTGTGTGTGCTCGCGCGCGCCTGTGTGTATGTGTGTGTGTGTGTGTGTGTGTGTGTGTGTGTGTGTGTGTGTGTGTGTGTGTGTGTGGATAAAAGATGGATTGTGATACGTAGATAAGTAGCTTATGTGGTGAGTGTTCAGCTTAATTTTAAGCTTATTAATTTGATTTTATTTTATTGTATTTTACATTGTATTTTATGACCTGATGTTGCAATGTGTCACCAAAAATAATTTTCCTCCATAGACAAAATAAACAAATTGTGAACTTGTGAACTCAATGTTTGTGTCAGGCGAGCACGTACCAAGAAGATCCCGAAGATTTTCAGACTGTGCATTGACTTTATTTCGTATGCTGGATTAGCTAGAGACGTAAACGCATATATTCAGAAAACGGCAGTAACAATGACAAATAACAAGCATGAAGAAAGGTCTAAATTGTGGAAACTTCTCTGTTCAGTCAGCTGAGGGGTACGCGTTTACTATGATGCCTTTCTGTGTGACAACATAAAGCCTGATTTGTGCTATAAATGGAATGAAAAAAACTTGAACAACAACTGGAATGGAATATCATTTTTAAAAGGTGCAAAAATAAAATGAATAGAAATTAAATGGTTTCAGTTAAGAATTCTATACCGCATACTGGGTTCAAAGATTGCGTTGTCAAAAATGAGAATTGAACTGAATGATCGTAGTACTTTGTGTAACAGAGAAAGGGAAAACAGTGAGCGTCTACTTTGGTTTTGTGAACAACAGGCACATTTTGGACAACAACTTCAAGCAACAATAAAAAAGGGAAATGTCAGCTTCTTTATATCTATTTGTTGAACTGGTATTATTTGGACATTCAAATGATTTTAAGGTGATGAAACCTTTGACTTCATATTACTTCTAGCAAAATATATTATCTATAAATACAAGTGGCGAAAAAAACACGTGCAATTGTAATAAGCTTTCTACATTATTTAAAGACAAGCTATAATTTTGCTAAACACACAAAGTCTTGTTTTTGTCTGCTTTTCTGTTTTGAATATTTGCTTGAAAACTCTTGCCTTGCACATATGTTAACACATGGTACAGAACCTGATTATGCCACCTGGTTAAAATGTAAATGTTTGACCGTTAAAATATAGGTGGTGTGAGTCATATGCTGATGTGAAGTGAAGTGCTATAAATCTGTGTAAAATGTTCTGTTTTTGCAAGGAGAAAATACATTAAAAAAAAATCAGAGTGAGAAGAATGCAAACACATATTCCATCTTTGAAAAGCGATTGAAAGGATTGTCTGGATGGGAAAAGACCGAGTAATAGCACGCTTCAAAAATACCGTCTACGTGTGGTGATGTCTACATTCGCAACTCACTGACGCATTCTGTTCTTCAGATCTTCATCGCTGTTAGTATGATATTCTTGAAGCTGTGCACTGTTCTGGATATCAGTGCTGGTAAGTGATGCGTGTATTCTGCAAGTAATCAAAGCTTATGTACCGAATGAAAGTTGTCCACATACCTATTACATCTCCTTGTAGCACAAAAGTTTCTCTAAGACATATTGTTGAGAATTATCAATTAAGCTCATCTAGCCGGAAATCTGTGAATAGAATACACAACATTCATCGGCTTTGAAAAAAGATCTCAATGTGTATAACAGCAACAAAAATAAAAGGTTTTCAGTGAAGTCTTCAAAAACGAAAAGCAAGAAGAATTACACAGCTGGAAAAATTCCCTGCCTAGCGTTTTTGCTCTAATGATGGCTTAAAGCATACTGAATGCTGCCCTTTCTTTCGAAAGTTCGATACAGGTAAGTCTTCCCCAGGATATGTGTTGTCGAAAGAATAGGTAAGGTGTTGCGTAACACAAAAAAGAAAAACATACGGCAAAAAGCAAACAAGAAACAACAAAAAGAACTTCAAACATCGACAAAAAGCTACTTGACCTCTTTGCCGAAACGTAATGTAGAAAATGACCAACAGATTTGAGGAATTAGAAGAAAACAACCTGAAAAATACATGCTTCGTTTAAAGTTATAAAATTGGTATTACTCAGTTTTGGAAGAGACAAACTGAGGATTTCCTTGATGTAGAATTTCTTACATATAGTCACCTGGAGATGTAGACACTACACATGTAAAACACAGTACCAGACTTCCATGGTGGAACTGGTGAAAAGTTTCTTTAAATCAATATGTAAATACTCTTTAAAATGAGTGAAATTTGGTAAAACGATCGCCATCAATTCTGACTTAAATGCATTAGTTTCAGGGTGGTGTGATGATCTGGAAATGGTGTCGGGCCATGCATACGCAGAATGAAGTGTGGATGTTTATGGAAAAAACGCATTGGATAATACACAGTCAGTCTTGTGATGGTTACAATTATCGTCAAACGTAATATGTTTCTGCACCGTATTTCTCCTCCTTTTCTTTCCTGCAACTAAGGCATTGATCTTTCTGCACGAATCAACAAAAATATGTCAAGGTTTATGAATATCTACTGGTGGATACGTTATTTGAATACTATTCAGTCATGTTGGCCATTTTCTCACAGCAGTTGCTGTTAATTGTTGTTGCTGCTTACCGTTGTTGCTGCTTACTCTTGTTGATGCTTACTGTTGTTGCTGCTTGCTGTCGCTGCCACCACAAGAGAGCCATCAAGTTGGGCACCAGTTATATCTCGTACTGACGTCATAGGGTCTGTCCACTGTTTTAGTCAGTCCCTCATCCGCGAACTGAAAGGCTTCGATTGTTTTAAGCTCAATGTCAGACAAGGCGCTGATCACAGTTCGTCGATGTGGCGACGGAACGTCTGAAGGCCTCTGCCCGAAGATGTCTCTGAGGGTGGGGTTTGCCCCATAGGACCGCAGGAGCGGCACGTGATCCATGCGGCCGTTATAATGGGCAAAGTGCAAGGAGGTCAACCCCAATTGCACCTCCCGTGTGTTAGGGTCAGCCCCCTTGTCCAGAAGCAGCCGCATGATGTCTGTGCGTTCATACAGGGTGGCCCGGTGTAGCGGTGTTAAGCGACACCGGGCGTTGACCATGGCTCCTCTCTCTGTCAGCAGCTCCACCATTTCCATGGACTTCTCCCCACAGGACGCCGTCAGGAGAGGGAAGCCACCAAACGTGAAACAATTTACATCAGCTCCACAGGCAATGATCGCTTTGACGATGTCGACATTTTCAAGTGCCACAGCAGCGTTCAAAAGTGAAGCCAACCCACCTGCAAGCAAGCCCTTGTTTGCACTCAGAACTACCTTGATCTTCATGGCCGTGACGTAGATGTCTTGTCTGTGTACTTGTGCGCAGAGAAGCACGAGTGCTAACAGTCTAAATCTCTTGGAAGGCTCAGTTGTGTAAGCCAGGAGTTTGAGCACGGTAGACACTCTGCAAGGCGGGTGAATATAGGATGTGTTTAATATCCGCAGCAACGTTTCAACATTCCCCTCCACCTGCCAGAAATCCTTGCCGCTCAGAAGTTCGTCAACAATGGACATGTTTTGAAAAGCGCACGCCGTATCCAGTGGAGTCATACCATCAAACCTTCCCCTGATCCTGGCCCCTAGGCACAGCAGACTACGTAGTGTTTGACGCTGGCGGGACACCCCCAGGGAGTTCGTCTTCCCCCGCGCCCTTGCCATCTCTCGGCGCCAAGCCTCAGCACAGGCGTTGTTAGTCGCCGCATGGAGAGGTGTCGCATGACAACAATTCACAGCATCCACGTCAGCTCCAAGGCTGTGCAGGAACTCTATTGCTGTGTAGTTGTTGAACAGCGCGGCGGTATGAAGAGGTGTCTCATAGAGAACATTGCGCGCAGAGAGATTCATGCCAAACTGGTGCAGCAGGTCGATGATCGGAACGTGGCCGGACATGCAGGCAGCATGGAGCACCGTGTCCTTCCGATCGGTGTAGGAAAGGCAGTCGAGGGGTTTGTCGGCTGAAGTGGAGAAGACCTTGACCCAAGTGCCGCTTAGCAAATCCTTCACTTCCGCGTAGCGTCCCTCCGAGCATGCCTGATAAAGCTTGCCCCCAAGGGTAAAGCACTCCTGCAGTGAAGAAACCCCAAAGTACTGATTGGTTTAGCCTGTAGCACTTACGTCATCAAGTACTTTGTGGCAAATAACACGATCGCAGACACGCACGGAGACACACGAATTCACACAAGAAGAAAGATAATTAAAAAGAGGGATTACTGCATTACTAAACGAAAGAAAAACAAACAAATAAACACACTGCGCTGTTCGACCTCTTTGGTCTTCTTCTGACAGGACAAACAACTTTAAGTCAATGAAAACGAAGCATGAACAGACAGTCACAGCAGAAGAAAGGAGGCGAAAAGAAACCCAAAGAAAGATCCGTGAGAGAAAAAAAATATTGTCCACGTAAGTACCTCCTACCCAACAAATGTTTCTTATATTTGTATGAAATAGCATTCTTCCCGACTACTTAACCCTATGTTGACGATTAAATTGAACAGAGTGACATAATCACACGGTACGCTGATATGTGTAAAGACTTACGAATGAGGGCAGTATGGTATATAATAGAGTGATAGAATTTGCTTCCTTTTTTTTTTTTTTTAGAAGAACATGTTTTGCGTTTTGATTGTTGCTCTTTGCACTCATTTCATTTATCAAATTATGGAAGCGTATTTATAAACCAGTTTCTAGAAACGATGGGAAAGAATCATTGCTTACAACCACCATTCAACTACCCTTCACTACCGACTGATGTACAAGTATTTTGACTGATGCTGTTTTTATGGCCTCCAATGTTTATAAGCTATTCATAGAAGGAAATAAATGGACATTTAAGACAGTTTATAAAAATGATGGGAAATAATCACATTTTCTATGCCTCGTTTGCGACTTCCCTCCCTTCCTCCCTCCCCCCCCCCCCCCCCCCCATCTCCCGCCTTTGACGTTCCAGTCACAAAATCTGTTGATATTTTGTTGGTTCTAACCCCCCCCCCTTGCAATTTCTCCCCCCACCCACCCTCTCTCCCCCCCCCCCCTCTCTCTCTCTCCTCCATCCCTTCTGTCCCTCTCTCCACAAGCAACCTACATCCCACTTCCGACCTTTCCCTCACCCCTATCCAACCCGCCCCTCTTCTCCCTACCTTGCCCCACCCACCCTCTCCCCGTTAGGCTTTTTCGTGAACTGAATGTGATTTTGGTGATTCCTTTGGGGTTCATTGTGTTATACTTTCACACTTCACCTGCTGTAGTGGTTTTGAATGTGTACAATTTTGAAACATCTATTACCTTCATTACTTGTTCTTGAGAGCAGAAATGTAATAAAGTTTTATGTGTGTATTCTCTTCCCTTCATATACAAATCGCTCTCCCCTCTCTCTCTCTCTCTCTCTCTCTCTCTTCCTCTCTCTCTCTCCCATCCGGTATGATCCTCATTTCTTCCCATCAAAACCACAACTTTCACCTACTACTTAATCCTGTGTTAATGGCAACACACACACACACACACACACACACACACACACACACACACACACACACACACACACACACACACGCACGCACGCACGCACGCACACGCACACACGCGCACGCACACACACACACACACACACACACACACACACACACACACACACACACACACACACACGGAAACAATTATGTCAAACAATATTTGAACGCGTGAGTTGAAGAATGAACAGATACGAAAGAAAGCTGTGAGATGGAACAAAATGAAGTAGACCAATATGCAATTACGACAATATGTGTCAGGTTGATTTGACTGTTGCTGTTTGTAGCAATGTTTTATTTGCTATTACTTTTTTCAGTTGTTTATTTTTTTTATTTACATTTTGTTCCTTTACAGAAACAACTGGAAAGAAATATAGTGTAAAAGAAGAAGCACTTCCAAACACACTCCTCTTATTTACACTCCCCTCCATCCCCCCTCCCCCCTTGACTTATCTTTATAATTAATCTAGTTGCAAAGTGAGACGACTGCAGGCGGAAATCAAAACAAATCTTAAACAAATGTTAGCGAAACGCTCAGAGAAACGTGGACAAACGAGTCACAAGACAAAACACGTTTCCACCTCTTAAGTCTTCTTCAGGCAAAATACAAACAAATAGGACAACGGAAATGTACTTAGCTTTGATCGCTTCAGAGTTCAGCGCAAGAAAGACGTTGAATGAGTTCAACAGCCTCGTTTTCATTCAACGCCTTCCTTGCGCTGAACTCTGAAGCGATCAAAGCTAAGTACATTTTCGTTGTTCTATTTGTTAGTATCTTGCCTGAAGAAGACCTAAGAGGTCGAAACGCGTTGTGTTTTATCTTGTGACTCGTTTGTCCACGTTTCTCTGGGCGGTTCGCTAACATTTATATTAGGATTTGTTTTGTAATCAATCGTTATTGTGCTGTTTTATCAGCTAATGTTTTACTTTCTCTTTTAGAAAAAACAAATACACGAACAAGATGGGGAAAAACATTTCCCCAGTAATTTGTTACCCCACCCTTACTTTTCCTCTCTATCTTATCTTATGGATACAGGATGTACGATGGCACCGATCGTTAATTCTCTCCCTCCCCACTGCTTTTTCTTCCGTCGACACCTCCTTCTATCCCCCATCCCCCCGTCCCCAACTCCCGTCTCCTCATCATATTTGCCAGTTGCACTTACTCTCATGGGGTTATTGTTGCTGCTCATCGTTTTCCAAAAGAAGTAGCGTTTCGCTGCTGGACCTTCGAAGACTCTTCTCTTCGTTTGCCCTGTCACACACACGATACACTATGAGGGTAGTGATGGTTGATATTGGTCGCGGAAGTACCTGTAGAAGCAGCAGCACAGCAGCAGCAGCAGCAGCAGCAGCAGCAGCAGCAGCAACAGCTGAGGCAGCAGCAGCAACACTTTCCTTTTTTTTATAAAAAATTAGCAGTAATACTAATAGTAGTTGTAGTTGAAGTAGTCGTAGTCGTAGGCGTCTTCGTCGTCGTAGCTGTAGTAGAAGTAGATGTAGTAGTAGTCGCAGCGGCGGCGGTAGTAGCAGTGTTTGATGGTCCTAACAGCAGTGTTGTGCGCTTGTTTTTCACTGTCACGCCTTGACAAAAAGTATATGGATCATGGATGACAAAAAGCGAAAAGAAAAACAGAAAAACAAAAAAATAAACAAAAGAATATGTTACTTTTAGGCTGCAGATCGTGCCATCAATTGCTGACCAAAGGCTTGAAGAACCACGGTTCACACACACACACACACACCACACACACACACACACACACCACACACACACACACACAGGCGGACGGACAGGCAAACAGGCACACACAACACACACACACACACACACAACACACACACACACACACACACACACACACATACACACACACAAGCACACACACACATAGACACACACACACACACACACACACACACACAGGCCACACACACACACACACACACACACACACACACACACACACACACACACACACACACACACACACACACACACCACACAAACACACACGCACACGCACCCGCAGGGGGGGGGAGGGGGCGTATCCCTCGGAGTTTATGTTCGTTCTGTCTCCATATCCCACACAGTCCTTCGAATGAGACTATAAACCGAGGTTCCGTGTGTGAACGCACGTATAACATCTTGCACACACGTAAAATTCCATCACCACCTTTCGGAAGAGAAGGCCAGTTTGGCCGTTGGTATGGATGACACGTTGCACATAGCATGCCCCCTGCGTGAGAAATGGTAAAAATGAAGGAGGCAAGGAAATTAAGGGATCGATGTTGAAGGACATTGACTGGATGACACAGAAAACGACTGAGTGAAGCGCCAGCTGGCAGCTTTTCAGTCGGCACTACCCAGGTAGGCAGCCCGTTGTGTAAACGAGCGTGGAATGTCAAGCGCTTAGAGCTTGGTCTCTAGCCGAAGATAGGCACTATATAAGTATTCATAAGAATAATAGTAAGGTTAATGGTCCACGCGTCGTGTTGCTTCCCGCCGTAACGGCTCAACGCCCGTCTGGTCACATGTGTGATCATGACAGTAAAACTGGTTACACTGATTTTCATTTCATTCTTTTTCCTTTTTTTCCATTTTCATGAGTACCCACCCCTTCCCGCCTCAACCAACACTATTTCACCCCACCCTTGACTTTCCCCACCCATCCCAACGCATTCAGCGTTCATCCTTTCAAAATGTGTACGGTAGTTTAATGGTGATCGTCTTGCAGAAGAACAGACACCACAAGACAATATTCATTCCACTCTTTCTGTCCCCTCTAGTGTTTTAGTACTGACTTGGGGGGGGGGGGGGGGGGGGGGGGGGTCCAATTCCTGAAGGCATAGATCATTTCATACTATAACGTTCTCCTTTTCAGTGTTCAAAGGAAACTAGATGTTTTATACACATGTCTACCTGTTATGGACAAGAGTAAAGTCAATAGAAGGGGGACGGATCGAAGTCTTGCAACATTGCAGAGTGCTTTCACTCCCAATGCTTCAGTCCCAGGTTTCTTGATTGATGACCGTCATTAACTGGAAACATTTCTCATTCGTTCAATCAACTGGAAACATTTCCCTGTATACAATCAATTGAAAATATTCCCTTCATACAATCAACTAGAATCATTTCCCTTATACAATCAACTGGGAACATTTGCCCTTTACACAATCAACTGGGAACGTTTCCCTTCTCACAATCAACTGGGAACATGTCCCTGTATACAATCAACGGGAACCCCCCCACCCCCCACCCCCCATACAATCAACTGGGAACATTTTCCTTTAAACAATCACCTGGAGCATGTCCACGTATACATCAAACGGAAGCATATTCCTGTATACAGTCTACGCCCTAAACACTTCTGTTCGTCAAACATCAAAGTCAGGTTGTATTCACATATGTCTGAAGGCGTTTTTACATGCGGAGGAAGCGCACAATCACACACCATTTTAAACAATCAGCTGCGTCACGGAAAGAAGCATTCAAAGCTGGAACAGGGTACAAACGGAAAACATTTCCAACAAATAGACAGGTCCCTTAAATGACACTGAAAAACGGGAACAAACGTGTGAATCCATCACATATTTTTCGGTCAAAGTAATGCAATGATGTGTAAAAAGGGAATCCGCGAATGCTCGCACAGTCGTGTATGATGCGAGATTTTATTTGATATTGGAAATGTTATCATAACGATGACGAAAACATACGTGGAAGGCCAGATCATCGTTTAGTGACAACGGTTAGCGTGTGCGTCAGTTTTAACTAAAGAAAATTGGGTTGTACGTAAATGGGAGACAGAAAAATAAGCAAATAAATGGAAAGTACATACTAATATAAGCAAGCAAACAAACGCATTACATGAGAGACAGACAGACAGACAGAGAGAAGAGAGAAGAGAGAGAGAGAGAGAGAGAGGAGGAGAAAAGAAGAAGAGAGAGAGGAGAGAGAGAGAGAGAGAGAGAGAGCGAGCTATCTATACATTTTGCACTGGTAGTGTCCACAGTCGGAAAGAAACCTTCTCAAGTATTGGTTGAACTTGTAGTTGTCAACAGGTTACCTTAGTTAACAGGACAAAAGTAGAAAAGTTGAACTTGTAGTTGTCAACAGGTTACCTTAGTTAACAGGACTAAAATAGAACGTTGAACTTGTAGTTGTCAACAGGGTTTCCTTTGTTAACAGGACTAAAGTAGAACGTTGAACTTGTAGTTGTCAACAGGTTACCTTAGTTAACAGGACTAAAGTAGAACGTTGAACTCGTAGTTGTCAACAGGTTACCTTAGTTAACAGGACTAAAGTAGAACGTTGAACTTGTAGTTGTCAACAGGTTACCTTAGTTAACAGGACTAAAGTAAAACGTTGAACTTGTAGTTGTCAACAGGTAACCTTAGTTAACAGGACTAAAGTAGAACGTTGAACTTGTAGTTGTCAACAGGTTACCTTAGTTAACAGGACTAAAGTAGAACGTTGAACTTGTAGTTGTCAACAGGTTACCTTAGTTAACAGGACTAAAGTAGAACGTTGAACTTGTAGTTGTCAACAGGTTACCTCAGTTAACAGGACTAAAGTACAACATATCTGGAAGGATTTCAGTTGAAGATATCAAAATGGCTCTCTTTCTATCAGCGTATATGAACAGCACATTGGCAACGCTCGTTGGTTTTTTTATCAAATTTCAATTTCTATCATTTTTGACACAGTCCGCCCTCTCTCTGCACATCACTCCCTATCGGGGAAAAAGTGATGAATACATTTAACGTGTGATTTCATCGTTTGAATTCTCACCACTACTGCGCTTGACCTCTCCGCCCTCCCCCTCTCTTTTCACACTCCCATTCCCAAGCCACACCTGGTAAATATCATGCACGCACGCACGCGTGCGCGCTTACACACACACACACAACACACACACACCCCACACACACACACACACACACACACACACCCCACACTTTGCCCCAGCCTGAGGAAACTCTCAACCAGCGAACATTTGTCAAAGATATATATATATATATATATATATAAATGAGTTAAAATGAAGGTAAAACCCTGGAGTAGGGTGGACACCACTCAGTGATGTGTGGGTGCACTGCAGATCCAGAAACTGGCCAGTCAAAACGCACAAAAATAACTGCAGGCACACCAACCACACCACTCTTCATGTTTTTTATAAAAAGAAGAGAGAACTATAAAAAACACGGGGTCTAGCTCAACCGGTCTCAACTAGTTTCGACCGGTTGACTCTAGACCCCGTGTTTTATAGTTCTCTGACAAGTAAAGACTTCAATAACCAAAAAAAAATAACGATTATCTACAAACAAACATACTGTGTAGGGTTATCTGTTTTCAATACTAATTTACTAACTTTTCAGACTTCAGTTTTGTTTAATCCTGTGTTTTTCTGATCGTTTTCAATAACTCATTTTCGCGCATACATTCATCAAATGCGTCTCTGTCTTTCATGTGAAATAAAACTACAGTCTTTACTGTTCTCTAAAGTCTTTTTAAAACGGAGTTATATTTTTGACATAAAATCCACACACTTATCCCAGCATGTCTTCCACTGAAAGCCAGTTTTGACAATAGTGTTTCTTTTTTTAACTATGTCTTTTTCTGCCGAACAGTCATCTATAATAAATAGTGTCTGCGTTCCCTTAAAAAATTTATAAAAGTATTCTAAAAACACTCACTTAGCTTATTGCTAGGATCAACTAAAATATATGTCATTCATCTGTCCATATAAACCTTCTATCATAATATGCTTTGTTAAATTCAAGCGTTGGACAGAAAATCACAATATGAGCAAAATTATAACGATAAACTGTTTGTAAATAGGTTGAGGACAAATATTGTTTTCCCACAACCATTTGCCCACAAATTAATGAACAATGAGGGGTTTTTGTCATAAAGTTTAACTGCTCCATAGTTTTATAACAGAACTTAATCTAATCAGTTATTATTTTTATCATGCCCTCCGTCAAAACCTGTTCAGTATAATAAAATCCTATGAGGCCTAAATGCGTAAGATTAATCCAATTCAGTTCTGTAAGATTGTTTCTATTTAGACTAATATTGATTTTGTTGCTTGTTGTTATGACCTTAATATCCTCCCATTGTGAAGAATGACGACGGTAACTTTAAGTTTTTCAACGTCTAGTGTTGCCAGCTAATTAGAATTCCTTTTAGAAGGACGTCACTAACGCCCACAACCCCATCCCTTCCCCTTATCTTTTAAGACAGAAATTTCAAATATCATTGTGAACGCATCTCCTAATTTCATTTGCGGAATGAACTGTAATTTTGTAGAAGCATCCTTTAAAACCGTTTTTCTCTTCTGTGGAGGATGTACTGTTTATTCCCATACGGCTTTAATTCAATCTCTTCTCCGACTATTGTCGTCCGGCATAAGACTTACATGTAAAGGGCCAGAGTTGAATGCTTTTCTGAAACTTTTTTGACGGCCTAAAAAATGTAAATGGGCTTATGAATTCAAATTTTATGTCCCATTCTAAATATGGTTCCAAGTGCCATTTGAGGTCAGGTTTTCGAACTATTTTATATTCATACTGGCCAACATTATTTGCTTCTAGATTGCGCAGCTGTTCTAGTTTAGAAACTTTTTGCTGTCGCCAACCTCTTTGCGTTTATAATCACCATCTTTAGTGTACTCAAAACCATACAAAGCGCCTATCTCACCATTCTGTTCAAAGTCCGCAACGTCTGCAAGGTCTTTTAATTCTAAGGTTATACACCTTACAGGCGCCAATGTAACTCCCGGTTCTTCTGGCCCCCGCAACATTTTTTAGAACAACTAATTATTTTTATTCCAAAACAATGTGCAGGTTATCACATTTTACGACTTTCCCTGTTTGTCTGTGATCTTTATATTAAATGATCCGACCCTCCCACAAACTAATCTTTTAAACTGTAAATTAGGGAATTTTATAATTTCATAATCGCAATATGCAGCTTTCCCAGATGGAAGAGCTCTTAAAACAGTTGAGGGCCTTCCATCATATAAGTTTTCCATCAGTGCTTAGTCATCCAAATGAACATAAAGTAATGAATGTAATGCAAGATTGAGCGGGCTTTCTCCCTCATAAGTAGTTTTGTTTGGTGTAACACTAAAACTATGAAAGGGTTTGATTGTTAGTTGCAAAGCCTAACATTTTAGCTAGCTCTTTACTAAAAGAGTAACCTACTTCTTCTTTTTCAGGTTTGAATGTTAACATTGTTTTTAGATTTGCATTGTTAAGTTTGAGAGCAATGTCAAAGTTACTCATTGCTTCTTTTAGTGAGCAAAACCCGTAATAACCATCAGGTATGGTTAACTGGCTAACTAAGTTTCTTCTATTGTCAATTTTTTGAACCTTATTATTCTTCTTTCGATTCACTTATATTAAAACATACGACTTTGTAAAATATTTCATGAAGCGCAACCATTTTGGTTCCACAATTGTTATCAATAGCATGTTCGAAAACGAAGGACGGTCTTGAGTTGTTATTGTTTTACAAACTATTTTTTAAAAAGAAATAAAAATGAGTGCGTTTAAATATACTGATGCAAATTTCTGTTGGGCCGCACTATAATCTTAAAAATATAGCAACTGACACCCTTGACATTTCTGTGACTCAGTCTGTGCCTTTCAAGTAAAGGTGAGTACTCCATTAAGCAGATAATCTTAACCCTCTAATTAAAAAAAGACTACATCCCCAAAAGTGTGGTCAGTCATCCGATGCAGTTTTATCAGTACCAGTTAAACTTTGCTGCGTTTTGTGCAAACAACTGGGTGTGGAGTGTCGTAGCTGATCCATTAAATCATCCTGATCCTTTGGTGTGGTCAGTGTACAGATTCATTTTTATTACACAGTTCAGACGTATTTTGACTGAACTGCAAGCAACCATTGCCAAATGACAAAACGTTAATTCCCATTCAGCAACAGAATAGTACATGAAGCTTTTGCAAGGATTTGGTAACGAATTCAATATTAAATGTTAAGACAGACTTATTAGAACAAAAGCTTGACCGCAATCAATGGCTTAGGCACCCTTTATTTTTGGGGCGTGCACAGAAAGTATAACTATGACTGAATCCACCTTATACATCTTTCTCTTCAGACACAACTGTTTTTCACCTTGGGGTCCATAGAGCAAGAGCAACCAACAGCATGTGGCCAAACATTTATCTTTGTAGAACACGTCTAAGGGCCTAAAACTAGAGCGGGAATAAAACGAATAACGACTCTATTCGTACTTACGTTTGGTGGTTGCTAGTTCGCAAGCACAGACAAGGACGTAGCATAACTTATCCTACTATGGCTTTGATGCACAATAACAATACTTAGCAAATTTAAGAGAACGCCATTAATTCAACAAATGATTTGCCTCAAGTATTAAAAGGTCCAAAATGTTTTAAACACATACCAAATCGAAAGTAACTTTGGCTGAGGCACTGGTTATTACATGCTACCTTCTGACCTTAGACTCCAGGTAGGAACAATAATAAACAACAACAATGAAATCCTTGGGCAGCAATGAACAGAAGGTTTGGAAAAAACGACATAAATTCTGAGCCAGTAATATTACAAACAAATAACAACAACAAGATGACCCCCCAAGATTAAGTCATCCAATCCCTGAGGTCCAAAGTACCAAAGACCGTTGAAGTTAAAAAATAATTACCCATGATATGAAAAGACAGCCATGTTATTTGGATTAACTGGCCTAGGATTACTCGCCTTTCTTTTACTAATATTAACACCAACTATTTAATAGAACTAATGCCCATAAGTGCCAGCCATAAACCAACTACTTTTGCTTGCAGTAGACAAAAGCCAGCTAACAACACTCCCTAATATACCTGGCAAAGAGTCTATGGCTTTACCAGCTAATTTTTATAATAAACTCGCAAGATGATCAAGTTGTTTTTTTTAAACCCAACGATTTATCAGGCGGCGATGTAGGCGATGGCGTGGAGGCACTGCTTTGCCCTCCACCACCGCCCGTAATACCCATCACCAGTGTACTTATTGCAAATCCTAAGGCCGTTTATAAACGCTTGCTAATGTGGACTCCTTGCTCCTCTAAAACATTGTTTTTATACTTTCCCACTGCTAGCTTGTGTCTTCATATAAAAGTCTTTGGATAGTTTTTCTCATATTCTGATCAACTTGAGTTCGTAATTGGTTCTCGGTTAGTAGACGCCCGCTTTTAGTCTTGGCTGATCTTTCTTTTCAAGATCTTTTAGTCTTTGGGTTTTCTTTCTTTAACACCAGGCCAATGGCCCGTCCATCGCCACACGAGTTTTTCTTTTCTCTTTTAATCCTCCTTATCGATTTCAACCCAGTCTTGCTAAATTGTCTGTTAATTCGCCTCTTATTATTATGCCTCTAATTCTTGGCGGGGGTATTGGGTAATCAATAATTGTTTTAATGCTGTTTCTTCTGAAAGACCTGTTTTCCTGCTTCTTCTATTACATTTGTTATTTTGGCCTGCTTGTTAGGAAGTAAATCTTGAAGTTCTATGTTTGCATTGTTACCTTTGTAGTTCTTGTTGCAGTGCTTTTGAGTTTATGAGCAGCTGCTTCCCTATCTGGTTTTGTTTAACAATCCAAGCGATTATCGATCATTCCGCACCTGAGCCTTTGTTTAATTGTATTCATGCCTACAAAACCTTGATGACTTGTTTATGCGTAAGCTGAAACAAGTTGTTCCTCGTCCGGCGCTTTTCCACAAACAAATGGCCACCTTTTACTTCAAAATCAGGGTCAATAATTGGGAGGTTCTATGCCTAAAACTTTTATAAAAGCTCCAGCCGTACTTTCTGTTAATTCACGCTGCAATAGAGCGTTGAGGGCGTATGCTGTATCAAAGAGCCGTTTCACACATGTCGTCTCCAGCATCCAAAACAGCTAAATCTCATAGTTAAATTCCCGCCATTTTTAAAATAATTTAACTATTTTTATTTGTTTTTATAAAAATGTCACAAGCATATGCTCGATTCTCGACCCGTATAGAAAACTGAAGGAGAGCCCCGGGGCGAGAGGGAAATAAACGGAATATATTACTGTTCCAAATATCCATCATACTATTGATGCGGATCAATTCTTTACTGTTTAGAATTTCCAGACCGAGACGGATGATGTAATGTGCCAGGCTCTGCGCGACTTACTTTCAAAATAGAACTCAAATCAAAACAGACCCAAACAGGACAGTTGTCCAGAATCTGGGGCGGGCAATCGTTAAGAAAATTTCTATAAAACTTGAGGGGAAAGAAGTATTTTCTTTACCAATGCAGCCCATATTTTTAACCTATTCTGATCTATGGCTAACCGCGAATGAAAGGGATGATCTTGAAATTTCAAGGAATCGAAAATAAAGAAGCACAAAAAACTTAGAATAACGCCGCAGTCCCTGCAAAAGCTAAAAAGCAGCAAAAAAGGCTTTAGCTGTAAGTTTGCGTATGGTAATCGCTTTTCCATACCCTTAGATTTTGAGTTGTTAAAAGCGCATGCCCCATACTTTCAAGGAGCGTTAAAAGACAGATTGTCATATGAACTAACTTTAATGAATACAAATGCGTTATCAGATCATCAGACCCCCGAAGCAAAGTACAGCATTTCTGACATCTCGTTAGAGTTTGACGTTGTTAGCCACTCTAATTTAGCAAGGCTGATTGAGCAACAATATAAGTCAAGTTGCAATAAAATTACGAAAGAGTGCATCATCATTCAACATATCCCAAAAGCAGGGGAGACACTATATGGAATTTTAGTTTTAGTGGCCCACCAAATTCACTTTTAAAAGGGAATTTTATTTTCTGTGCGAAGATGAAGAACCATTCAAAAGACAAACTGAAAATTTTGTTTAAACCCAAAATAACGAAAGTGCAATGTACAATGAGGGTATTCCCAACCAAATCACGCTAGCGGGCTTAAACCCTTTTCATCATTTTGATGAAAAAAAAAACTGTTTGGAGGCGGGGAGGTAGAAATTCAAACCGTTGACCTTGTGTCTAAAACTACATCTTCACAGCGTTAGGCTTGATCATTTTTACAACAAAATTTCTTTTATGGGTTGACCTAAGGTCGACAGAGGGTAATCAGCTGTATAGAAGTGGGAGAGGGGGTTAGAGACATAATAAACATTCAAATTGATAAAGAAAAAGAGGGCCGACAAACATTAAACTGTTTTTTTTTTATTTTTTCGCAGCTGAACATTGAAGATAACGAATTAAAAAATAAATACTAATTTTTTTTTTTTTTTAAAAAAAGCATGCCTACCAGCATTTCCAAAAGTCCCTAAAGAAGAGATGAGGAAACTCGCTGCTATGAAGGAAAACACGATCTAAGGCGTCTTCTTGGAACACCCTGAAGTAAAAACCTTTAATTAAAAAAAACATTACACAAATGCAACAAAAACAAGGCGGCCCTTTTTAAAAATACACAAACCCAACGAAGGTTATTCTGCCTTTAATGCGTTACCTTTTTAAACGGGAGCATGACTATAAGCGCTGCATCGCGGGAAACGGGTAGGCTCTTAGCAAGGGCATGGCCCCCCGCACTTTTTTCTTAGGTGGTTTGTCTTTAGCCCCGGCCTTGTTCATTAGCTGTAGGGCTGTGCAAAAAATAAAAACAAAACTCCAAAAGCACACAGTCAGGGTTTCAACTAATAACACAAACTTAGTCTTTAATCTGATAATAAATAAAGCCTAGCACTCAAACATCAGGTGAAGAATTTGTCGTTCAGGCTGTTTTAATGACACAAAAGAAAAAATTTGATCTTCAAAAAAAGGGCGGACAAGTTTTTTCAACACCAGACCCGAACAGAAAAAAAAGGAATGTTTAAAAAAAGAAAAAAAACTTAAACTCTGCCTAAAAACTCAATTAACAAAAAGGGGTTTATACTTTATTTATGATTTAAACACAAAAAGCCCATCGATTTTGTTTAAATTATTTTTTTGAAAAAAAATATTTTGAGTTAGAAAAAAACCAGCAGGGATAAGATATATGAAGGTCCAGACGAATTTTTTGAAGCAAATGCAAAAAGATTTATCAAAGACTAAATTGATATTGATTTAGGTCTTAACCAGCAAACGACCAAGGTTTCTCATGCTATTTCTCAATTCCAGGGAAACTAACAATAGACCGCCATTTTAAATAATGTTAGCTGTTTTAATGCTATTAACAATAAATGAAGAAATCTAGAAATCTGGGTCTCGACAAACAACAGACTTTTTTCCTAAGACTTAAACCCCTAGGCCCGATGAAATGCTTCACGTTTGATGTGGCCCCGAAGAAGCCAAAATGGGGGTCTGGTGGGCAAGGGCGAAGCTAAGAAGTTAAAAACAGGGTAAATATAGCGATCTAGGAAGGCTTACATTCCCTACCTCCCGCATTAGTTTTTCAAAAAGAGCAGTTTTAAACATAAAGAATACAGACAAAAAAATGTTTTTTATGGGGTTTTGGTTTTCGCAAGGCTGATTACCCCGCAAAAACCAGAGGGGGGTTAACTATGAACCTTACAGCATGATCTTAACTTTGCGGGAAAACCTTTCCTGTTAGCGTGGACAAAATTTATCGTTTTAAGAACAAAACAACCCCAAAAACTGCAATATTACACTGGGGTGAGGCAAATTTAAACCCCTCGGTGTCCAAAACGCCAACATTTGGGGGAGCAGACAAAAATCGTGGGGTTTTTACTGGTTTCACCACGGGGGACCCCAAATTAAAATTGATGCGCACAATGGTAGATTTTTGAGGGGATACTTCAAAGCTTACCTAAACAAAAATTTTGCAGAAAATGTTTAAAAAAATTCCATCTGTTTAAGCCGCAAAACGAACATAAGAAACTTGTAGTAGCCCCTTGAGTGTAATACGGAACTAATTACGCCCCCCGAAGGCAGAAAGTTACTTTTTAGAACTGGAAACATGCAAAAACCCCATATGTTGTTTACGCAGACTTTGAATCATATTTTCCTTTGAGGGGCCAACCCACAGAAAATTCCAAAAACGCCTTTGGGTATCATCAATTTGTTCATTTGCTTTCATTTTTTCAGGTCGGTGGGGGCCCCCTTCGCCCCAATTATACAGAGGGCCCAAAAAAAGGCTAGAGATTTTTTTCAGGATGCAAAAAAAGGGGGTAATGACTTTCTAATAAACTGAATTTATCTGAAATCATAAGACGCCCGAAGACCAAAAAGGAAAAAAAAAAAAAAGAAAAAAAAGACTCAGCCACCATTTTTGGATTTGTGGTTTTTTAAATCAGTAAGAAGAACCCAAAACCCAAAAGTAAGAGACCATGATCACATTAGTGGGAAGTTCAGAGGGCACGCACATAAATGCAACTTCAACTAAAATTTGAACCAAAGACATGGAAAGTGCCGTATTTTCTAATTCAGGGTTTCACTCTCCCTTATTTGCAACAGTAAACTGCCTTTTGGGTGTCGCTTTTTACAGTCATCGGAAAAAAGGTTTTTTTCATTC
>CM031621.1:63194877-63208003 GCA_018398815.1 Conus ventricosus
CAAAGGGGGTGTTTTCATTAGAGAAAAATATCTTTTTAGTTGAGACCCAGACTCAGATTTTCTTCATTTATTGTTACATAGTCGATTAAAACAGCTAACATTACTTTAACTGGCGGGTCTATTGTTAGTTTACCTGGAACTTGAGAAATAGCATGAGCAACACTTGCCCGTAACGTTTGCTGGATCAATGACTTCTAAATCAATATCATTCAGTGCTCTTGATAAATCTTCTTGCATTGCTTCAAACAATTCGTCGGGGCCTTCATAATTTTATCCATGCTGAGTTTCTTTTCTAACTCAAAATATTTATTTAAATCAAAAAAAATAATTAATCAAAATCGATGGTCTTTTTGTGTTTAGACTCATAAACTAAAGTATAAACACCCTTTAGCGTTGTTAATGTGAGCTGTTTAGAGCAGAGTTTAATGTTTCGTTTACTTTTTTTAAACATATTCCTTTTTTATCTGTTCGGTGTCCTGGTTGTTGAGAAAAACTTGTCCTTGCCTTTCTTTGAAGATCAAACTTTTGTCTTTTGTAGTCATTAAAATCGGCCTGTAAACGGCTAAATTCTTCATCCGTGATGTTTGAGTCAGCTAGTGCTTTATTTATTATCAGATTAAAGGAACTAATTTAGCTGTTTATTAGTTGAACCATGGCTGTGTGCTTTTGGAGTTTAGTTTTATTTTTTTGCTAGCAGCACCTACAGCTAATGAACACAGGCCGAGAGCTAAAGACAAACCGCCTAGAGGTAAAGCTGCGGGTACGCCTATGCCCGTTGCTAAGAGCCAACACTCGTTCCTGCTGATGCGGCGCTTATATTTGATGCTCCAGTATTAACATAGGTAACAGCATTAAAGACAGCAGAATACCTTCGTTTGGCTTTGCTGTATTTTGAAAGGTCCTGCTCTAGTTTTTTTGCATTTGTGTAATGTTTGTTAATCTAAAGGTTTTTACTTCAGGGGTTTACTATAGTAGCAGAATTGCCTACTATCTCTTCTCTAGGTACTCTTGGATAAATATCATAGGCATGCTTTTAAAAATAAAAAAATAATTTAGTATAGTATACTTTGTAATTCGTTATCTTCAATATTCAGCTGCGCATCATATAATAAAAACAAATACACGTTTAAGTGGTTTATCGGCCTCTTTTTCTTTATCAATTTGAATGTTTTATTATGTCTTTAATCTTTCTCCCCCTTCTATACAACTGATTTTCCTCTGTCGACCTTAGGTCAATCAATAAACCGTATTTTGTTGTTAAATAATGATCAAGCCTAACGCTGTGAAGATGTAGATCTTTAGACACAAGGTCAACTTTGGATTTCTACATCTCCCACCTCCAAACAGTTTTCTTATTCCATCAAAATGATGATAAGTTTAAAGCCCGCTAGCGTAGATTTGGTTAGGACTGCCCTCAATTGTACATTGCACTTTCGTTATTTTAGGATTAACAAAATTTTCAGTTTGTCTTTTGAATGGTTCTCATCTTCGCACAGCAATAAAATACCTTTAAGCGAATTTTCTGTGGCGTTAAAACTAAAATTCCATATAGTGTCTGCCCTGCTTTTGGATATGTTGAATGATGATGCACTCTTTCGTAAAATATTGCTAATCTGACTTATATTGTTGCTCAATCAGCTCTGCTAATTTAGAGTGGCTAACAACGTCAAACTCTAACGAAATGTCAGAAATGCTGTACTTTGCTCGTGTCTGATGATCTGATAACGCGTTTGTATTCATTAAAAGTTAGTTCATATGACAATCTGTTTTTTAAAACGCTCTTTGAAAAGTATGGGGCATGCGCTTTTAACAACTCAAAATCTAAGGGAATGGAAAAGCGATTACCATACCATAACTTACAGCTAAAGCCTTTTTGCTGCTTTAGCATCTGCGGGGACTTGGGCGTCTATTCTAAGTTTTAAATGCTTCTTTCATTTTCGATTCCTTGAAATGCAAGATCCTCCCTTTCATTCGCGGTTAGCCATAGATCAGAATAGGTTAAAAATAAAGTCTGCATTGTGTAAAGAAAATACTTCTTTCCCCTCAAGTTTTATAGAAATTTTCTTAACGATTGCCCCCCCCAAATTCTGGACAACTGTCCTGTTTGGGTCTGTTTCTGATTTGAGTTCTATTTTGAAAGTAAGTCGCGCAGAGCCTGGCACAATCACATCAACCGCTCCTAGTCTGGAAATCTAACAGTAAGAATTTGATCCGCATCAATAGTAGATGGATTATTTGGAACAGTAATATTCCGTTTATTTCCCTGCACGCCTTGGGGTTCTTTCATTTTCTATACGGTCAAGAATTGAGCCATATTTTGTGCCATTTTTTTATAAAACAAAATAAAAAGTTAATTATTTAAAAACATGGCGGGAATTAACTATGAAGATTTAGCTGTTTTGGATGCTGGAGACAACGTGAGTGAAACGGCTCCTTTAATACAGCATCGCTCAACGCTCTCATTACAGCGTGAATTAACAGAAAGTATGGCCGGAGCATTTATAAAAGTTTAGACATAGAACCTGAAGTTTTAGACCCTAATGATTTTGAAGTAAAAGGTGGTCATTTGTTTGTGAAAAGCGGGCCCCGACTGAGAACAACTTGTTCAGCTTACAGATAAACGAGACCCATCAAGGTTTTGTACGTATGAATACAATTAAACAAAAGCTCAGTGCAAGCGAGCGGAATCGCCTAGGCATTGTTAAACCAAAATTAGATCTGGACAAAATTGCTAAACATCAAAACACACTACAAAAACTCCCAACGGGTAGCCAAATACAAAACACAAAACCTGAAGATTTAATTCAAACATGGACGAAGTAATAAATACAGTAGGAGCAGAACTCACTGAAGAAGAAGAAACAGCATTAAATACTATACACGAACCACGGCTACCTGAGAGAGAATTATTAGCCCTTGATCGTACTTTAAGAACCATACAGAGGCGAATTAACAAACAATTTAGCAAAACTGGGTGAACTAGATAAGCGTATAAAAAGAGAAAAACAAAAAATCGTTTGAGGCTGACGACGCCAACTTAGGACCTGATATTAAAGAAAGAATAAAACAAAGACTAAAAGATCTTGAACAAGAAAGATCAGCAAGACTAGAAGTAACGACTACTAACCGAGACCAATTACGAACTCAAGTGAACAGAATAAGAGAAACTATCGAAAAAAATTTATATGAAGACGCAACGCTAGCAGAACGAATAAGAACATTGTTTAGAGAGCAAGGCGTCACATTAGCAAGCGTTATAACGGCCTTAGGATTTGCAATAAGTACACTGGTGATGGCTATTACGGGCGGGTGGTGGAGGGCAAAGTTCAGTGCCTCCATCGCCACCTGATAAATCATGGGTAAAAAAACAACTTGATCATCTTGCGAGTTTATTAAAAAAATTAGCTGGTAAAGCTATACACCTTTGCCAGGTATATTAGGGAGTATCGTTAGCTGGCTTTTGTCTACTGCAAGCAAAGTAGTTGGCTTTATGGCCGAGCACTTATGGCATTAGTTTCTCTTAATAGTTGGGTTACTATTTAGTAAGATAAAGACCGAGTAATCCTAGGGCAGTTAATCCATAACAAGTGCTGTCTTTTCATATTCATGTCATTACTTTTTTTGCGGTCTTCAACAGTCTTCGGGCTTTGGACCTCAGGGATTGGATAACTTAATCTTGGTTTTTTTTATTGTTTGTAATATTACTGGCCCAGAATTTATGTCGTTTGTCCAACCTTCTGTTCATTACCTGCCACAAGGATTTCATTATTGTAGTTTATTATTGTACCTATCTGGAGTCTGAGGTCAGAAGGTAGCAGGGTATAAACCAGTGCCAACAGCAAAGTCTACTTTCGATCTTGCGTATTGTAAAACATGTTGGTACCTTTAATACTTGAAGCAATCAACTGTAGAATTAATGGCGTCCTCTAAATTTGCTAAGTATTGTTTTTGTGCACCAAAGCCAGTAGAAGGATTAGTTATGCTCGACCTTGTCTGTGTTTGCGAACCCTAGCAAACACCAAACGTAAGTACGAATGAGTCGTTTATTCTTTCCCTATTCCTGCTCTATTTTAGGCCCTTAGAAGTGTCTAAAATAAATGTTGTCCATGCTTTTTTTAAAGCTCTTGCTCTATGGACCCAAGGTGAACAGTTGTGTCTGAAGAGAAAGATGTATAAGGTGGATTCCAGTCATAGTTATACTTCTGTGCACGTCCCAAAAAAAAGGTGCCTAAGCCCTGATTAAGATCCGACTTTTGTCTAAAGTCTGTCTTAACATTAATATTGAATTCGTTACAGATCCTTTCAAAAAACCTTCATGTCTATTCTGTTGCTGAATGGATTAAACTTTGTCATTGGTAATGGTGCTTGCAGTTCAGTCAAATACGTCTAAAGGTGTAATAAAAATGAAATCTATACACTGACCTCACCAAAGGATCTGGAAGATTTAAGTGATCAGCATACGATACTCCACATCCAGTTGATGCACAAAACACAGCAAAGTTTAACTGGTTCTGATAAAACTGCATCGGATGACTGAACCACACTTTTGGGATTAGTCTTTTTTAATAGTGGGGTTTAAGATATCGCTTAATAGAGTACTCACCTTACTTGGGAAAAGGGATCAGACTGAGTCACAGAATGTCAAGGTGTCAGTTGCTAAATTTTTAAGATTGTAGTGCGGCCCAACAGAATATTTTGCATCAGTATATTAAAAAGCACTCATTTTTATTTCGTTAAAAATGTTTGTAACAATAACAACTCAAGACCGTCCCCTTTGTTTTTAGAACATGCTGTTGATAACAATTGCGGAAGCAGAAAGGTTGCGCTTCATGAAATATTTTACAAAGTCGTATGGTTTAATATAAGTGAATCCAAGAAGAATAATAAGGTTAAAAAAATTGACAATAGAAGAAACTTAGTTAGCCAGTTAACCATACCTGATGGTTATTACGGTTTTGCTCACTAAAAAGAAGCAATGAGTAACTTTGACATTGCTCTCAAACTTAACAATGCAAATCTAAAAACAATGTTAACATTCAAACCTGAAAAAGAAGAAGTAGGTTACTCTTTTAGTAAAGAGCTAGCTAAAATGTTAGGCTTTGCAACTAACAATCAACCCTTTCATAGTTTTAGTGTTTACACCAAACAAAACTACTTATGAGGGAGAAAGTCCGCTCAATCTTGCATTACATTCATTACTTTATGTTCATTTGGATGAGCTAAGCACTGATGAAAACTTATATGATGGAAGGCCCTCAACTGTTTTAAGAGCTCTTCCATCTGGGAAAGCTGCATATTGCGATTATGAAATTATAAAATTCCCTAATTTACAGTTTAAAAGATTAGTTTGTGGGAGGGTCGGATCATTTAATATAAAGATCACAGACAAAACTGGGAAAGTCGTAAAATGTGATAACCTGCACATTGTTTTGGAAATAAAATAATTAGTTGTTCTAAAAAATGTCGCGGGGCCAGAAGAACCGGGAGTTACATTGGCGCCTGTAAGGTGTATAACTTTAGAATTAAAAGACCTTGCAGACGTTGCGGACTTTGAACAGAATGGTGAGATAGGCGCTTTGTATGGTTTTGAGTACACTAAAGATGGTGATTATAAACGCAAAGAGTTGGCGACAGCAAAAAGTTTCCTAAACTAGAACAGCTGCGCAATCTAGAAGCAAATAATGTTGGCCAGTATGAATATAAAATAGTTCGAAAACCTGACCTCAAATGGCACTTGGAACCATATTTAGAAATTTTAAAATTTGAATTCATAAGCCCATTTACATTTTTTAGCCGTCAAAAAAGTTTCAGAAAAGCATTCAACTCTGGCCCTTTACATGTAAGTCTTATGCCGACGACAATAGTCGGAAAGAGATTGAAATAAAGCCGTATGGGAATAAACAGTACATCCTCCACAGAAGAGAAACGGTTTTAAAGGATGCTTCTACAAAATTACAGTTCATTCCACAAATGAAATTAGGAGATGCGTTCACAATGATATTTGAAATTTCTGTCTTAAAAGATAAGGGAGAGGGATGGGGTTGTGGGCGTTAGTGACGTCCTTCTAAAAGGAATTCTAATTAGCTGGCAAAACTTAGACGTTGAAAAACTTAAAGTTACTGTCGTCATTCTTCACAATGGCGAGGATATTAAGGTCATAACAACAAGCAACAAAATCAATATTAGTCTAAATAGAAACAATCTTACAGAACTGAATTGGATTAATCTTACGCATTTAGGCCTCATAGGATTTTATTATACTGAACAGGTTTTGACGGAGAGCATGGTAAAAATAATAACTGGATTAGATTAAATTCTGTTATAAAACTATGGACCAGTAAACATTATGACAAAAACCCCTCATTGTTCATTAATTTGTGGACAAACTGGTTGTGGGAAAACAATATTTGTCCTCAACCTATTACAAACAGTTTATCGTTATAATTTTGCTCATATTGTGATTTTCTGTCCAACGCTTGAATTAACAAAGCATATTATGATAGAAGGTTTATATGGACAGATGATGACATATATTTAGTTGATCCTAGCAATAAGCTAAGTGAGTGTTTAGAATACTTTTATAAATTTTTTAAGGGAACGCAGACACTATTTATTATAGATGACTGCTCGGCAGAAAAAGACATAGTTAAAAAAGAAACGCTTTGTCAAAACTGGCTTTCAGTGGAAGACATGCTGGGATAAGTGTGTGGATTTTATGTCAAAATATAACTCGGTTTTAAAAGACTTTAGAGAACAGTTAAAGACTGTAGTTTTATTTCACATGAAAGACAGAGACGCATTTGATGAATGTATGCGTGAAAATGATGTTATTGAAAATGACCAGGAAAAACACAGGATTAAGCAAAAACTAAAATCTGAAAAGTTTAGTAAATTAGTATTGAAAACGGATAACCCTACACAGTATGTTTGTTTGTAAAAAATCGTTATTTTTGGTTATAGAAGCCTTACTTGTCAGAGAACTATAAACACGGGTCTAGAGTCAACCGGTCGAAACTAGTTGAGACCGGTTGAGTTAGACCCCGTGTTTTATAGTTCTCTGCATATATTGATAAATATAGGTTTAAAATTATTACATTAAGTGAGAGTAACTACTGAACATCAACTATAGTTTTTGTTTTAGATTTTTTTTTCAAACGGGCAAAGTGTACTTCATGTTAAAGTGTGGGGTGGGGGACGGGGTGGGGGTGGGGGCGGTTTGAGAGAGGAGAGGGGACAACAGCAAAAGCCCTGTCAGTGTCACACTCTTCTGTAACACAAGCCGCTGATCTGAGAGTGTAGGACACACCACGAGACATGTGCAGACAAGACAGTTTGTGTTGTGTTAAAAGTGATAGTGAACAGTTATGTGATGAGAAGTGGATATTGACACAGAACCATGGCTTAACCTTCAAGGGTTGTAAGTACACATGTGTGTGTGTGTGTGTGTGTGTGTGTGTGTGTGTGTGTGTGTGCGTGCGTGCGTGCGTGCGTGCGTGCGTGCGTGTGTGTGTGGTGTGTGTGTGTGCGTTTGTGTGTGTGTGGTGTGTGTGTGTGTGTGTGTGTGTGTGTGTGTGTGTGTGTGTGTGTGTGTGATCTGTTTTGTTCTGTTAAGTCATGCATGCACGTCAGTTTCAATTCAGCTTCTCTCTCTCTCTCTCTCTCTCTCCTCCTCTCTCCCCTCTCCTCTCTCTCATCTCTCCTCTCTTCTCTCCCTCCCCCCCTCTCTCTCTCTCTGTCTCTCTCTCTCTCCCTCCCTCCCCTCCCCGACCCACCTCAGTCTCGTATGCCGTGTGCCGTGTATATGTTGTGTGTGTGTGTGTGGTGTGTGTGTGTGTGTGTGTGTGTGTGTGTGATATCTGTTTTGTTCTGTGAAGTCATGCATGCACGTCAGTTTCAGTTCAGTTTCTCTCTCTCTCTCTCTCTCTCTCTCCTCTCTCTCTCTCTTCTCTCTCTCTCTCTCTCTCTCTCTCCCTCCCTCCCCTCCCCGCCTCAGACTCGTATGCCGTGTGCCGTGTATATGCAATTTTTAGTGGGGTGTGTGTGTGTGTGTGTGTGTGTGTGTGTGTGTGTGAGAGAGAGAGAGAGAGAGAGAGAGAGAGAGAGTGTGTGTGTGTGTGTGTGTGTGAGAGAGAGAGAGAGAGAGAGAGAGAGAGAGAGAGAGAGAGAGAGAGAGAGAGAGAGAGAGAGAGAGAGAGATTGTTCAGTTATGAGTGCAAGCCATTGTCATGTGAAACATTTTCTCTCTGATCATGCTTTTAATTGATTTTGTATGTACAAAGCTATCTGTGCATGTCAAGTTCTTCATATGTATTATTAATCAGTCCTCCCTCCCACCTCCACTCTCCTCCCTCTCTCTCTCTCTGCATGCTTTTATTGATTTTGTGTGTACAAAGGTATCCGTGCATGTCTGTTTCTTTATGTATGTATTCTCAATCAGTCATCCTCCCCACCCCCAATCTCTCCCTCCCTCTCTCTCTATGTCAGACTCTCCTCTCTCTCTCTCTACTCTACTCTCTCTCTCTCTCTCCTCTCTCTCTCTCTCTCTCTCATCTCTCTCTCTCTCTCTCTCTCAGTTTTTGCATGCGCGCCGGTGTACACTGTGCATGTTTCTTTTCTTCCCTATTGATTTTATAAGTGGTAAATTTGCGTGCAGTGTCTTGTGTAGTCATGTTTACTCAACCATTCCTCTCTCACTCTCTCTCTCGTTCTCTCTCTCTCTCTCTCTCTCTCTCTCTCTCTCTCTCTCTCTCACAGACACACACGCACACACACACACACACACACACACACACACACACACACACACACACACACACACACACACACACACACACACACTCGACTTTGGTTGCAGCAGTTTTTCGTCAAGCGCTGGTCTTGTTTTTGTTTTGTTTTTTTTCCATTAGTCAGGCTGTTAAAAGTTCATACCTAAACCCACATCTGTAATGTTAATAATCATAATGAGGGTATTGACGGTAAGTTTCTGCTTTTATGTACATATTGTGAGTGCGCGTGCATGCGTGTGCGCATGTGTGTGTGTGTGTGTGTGTGTGTGTGTGTGTGTGTGTGTGTGTGTGTGTGTGCGCACGCACGCGCGTGCACGCGTACGTGCGTGCGTTCGTGTATGTGTAAGAATTCAAGCGCTTCTGGAACAGACACTTGTTCCGGCAAGCGAAGGATGGTGAATCTGTCTGGCACTTGATGCCACCAGAGCATACTAATGTAGTATGCTCTGACGCCACTAATAACCTTCGCAGAAAATAGCTCACAGGGTGTTGTGGACAGAGACAATTCCGCTTTTCTCGGTTTGAGCTCCCCGCGCCTGTGTGTAGTCGTTGTGTACCTAGGCGCGATACAGACAGCAAAGCAATGTGTGGTTCGCTATTCTCCACGCTTACCGAAGCCCCCTTCAAGCGAACCGTTTCAGCCCTTATCTCCTGACACTCTAGGGTGTCAGATACAAGACCGCTCACAATTTGTTTCTTCTGCTTTTCCGTCTCACGCTTTTGAAGACTTTGACTCCAGCGACTAAATGTGGCAGTAAGAACTGCCGTGGCTACTTTTATTCAATACTAGTTGTTCCATTGGAATATCAATTACTTTAGCTCTGCCTTTGAAGAAGATGTTAAGTTTGATAAAAGCTCTTCTCTCTTCTAAGGGTTTCCATTCTAATTTCCTCATGTTCTTCCTAGTATTCCCCTTTTCTCTGATGTGGTTCCCTGTTACGAACCGTGCTGCTCTCTTCTGAATCTTTTCGAGGTTATCAATATCCTTTAGATGGTAAGGATCCCAAACTGAGCAACCATATTCCAGTACTGGTCTAACCAGTGTTTTGTAGCAGTCGTCTTTAACCTTTTGGGGCAGTCATTGATATTCCTGTATAAGAAAGCTAAGATGTTATTTGCTTTCTTACATACTAAATTGTAATGTTCTTTCCATTTGAGACGACTATCTATAATCACGCCTAAATATTTTGCAGCATTGGTTTCTTTAAGAATAGTATTATGGATAGAATAATCTGATCTAATTGGTGAGCGTTTGTTACATATATGCAACACTTGGCACTTTTGGGGATGAAATTCCATTTTCCAAGTTCTTTCCCACTCTTGTAAAGCGTTTAGATCTTCTTGTAGGATGCGTGTATCATTCTTGCTTCTAATTGTTCTATATACTAAACTGTCATCTGCAAAAAGCCTTATAGTAGTTCCAGGAGAGAGATTTCTACTTATATCATTTATATAAATTAAGAAAAACAAGGGCCCCAGAACAGTTCCCTGTGGTACACCTGACAAGACTGGTTTACAATGGGATGACGACCCTTCCACAACAACTTTCTGCGTTCTCCCAACGAGGAATGATCTAGCCCATTTTAGCAAAGAACCGCCAATGCCAATGTGTTCTAATTTAAGCAGCAGGCCCTCATGGTCAACCTTATCAAAGGCTTTAGAAAAGTCTAATAAAATTGCATCTATTTGCTGTCTGTTGTTAAGACGCTCAACAGACAAGACAGAAGGCGTTGAATGAGAACAAGGCTGTTGGAAGGGAAATAGTGAGCGAGTCAAAGTCGTAATGATGATAATAATATTACTGATAGGAATACTATTAATGGTCAAAATATTGGAAAGAAAAAAAAAAAAAAGAAGAAAAAAGAAAAGGACAAGATCAATCTTGGTGTCAATAAGTATGTGTATGGGAGAAAGGAGAGTGGGTTAGAGGATTCTTAAGCAGCAGGGTTGCCATGGCAACAGTCCCAGAGGCGAAGGCGATGGTGATGTCAATGCTAGGGGTAGTATCAATACTAGCAATAGTATTACTGAATGATACTGCTAACAACGATAGTGAAGGTTAAGGTAACGAAAGCATGATACAGAAATATATTTAGAAAATACATTTTTATAATAATCAAATAAATAAATAAAATAAAGATTAAAAAAAAAAAAAAAATAATAATAAATTAAAAATAAAAAAAAAAAAATTAATGATAATAAATGTATAAATAAGATAGCTATAAGTTATGTGTGAGGTGAATAGTGGGAGATAAGGTAGTATGTGTGTGTGTAGTGGGAGGATATTGTGGGCTGAGATTGAAGTGGTGGGTTGGTACATGTTACTTTAAGGTGTTGATGCTATGAGGGTGGAGGGAAGAAGGGGATGGGTTTACGTACTAACTGGGGGAGGGGGAGGGCAACATATTCACACCTATACACAATATATATATATATATATATATAACATATCTCTCTCTCTCTCCCCCCCCCCCCCCCCCTTTTCACGACCAACGATAAAGGAGCTAGCATTCTATTCATTATGTGTGTGTGTGTGAGTGTGAGTGTGTGTGTGTGTGTGTGTGTGTATGTGTTCCATTTGTAATATCAGCCTTATTCATTGGTTACCCCCACCTCCACCCCCAACAACCGCCATACCCACCAACATCCCTACACACATCATTACTAGGGCAGGGGGTGGGGGGTGGGGTAAGTCGATTGATGTAGCAAATGGAGAGACTCAGAGAGTGTAGGAAAAGGGAAGAGGATGATAGCTGCAACCTATGTCTGAGGTAAACAGAGGTAGGGTGTGCGTAGGTGGAGGATATTTCAGGCTGGAGCTGCAGAGATGGAATGGCACATACTACTTTTGGACGTTGATGCCATGAGGGTGCATGGTGCCCAGTTTGGCAATGAGACTAGATTCCTGCATAAGGCGTTCCAAGTTGTCACTCTAGATTGCCAAAGTGCCAAGACTTTGACATGGTTGATGTTGTGTTGGGCATAGTTGAAGTGTAGAGCGACTGGTTTGGGCCGATGGTGGCGGATGTCGGCCAGGTGTTCAGAGATGCGCGTCTCAAGTGTGCGAGATGTCTCACCTACATAGATCTTAACCGCACAGCTGACAGTGGATGGCATACACAATGCTGTGGCTCTGGCAGGAGAAAGTGCGTTTAATAGTGAAAGAGCCTGTGGGGCCATGTAGGATGGTGTCTGGTTTGGTGAGAGAGCAGATTTTGCAGTTGGGTTTTGAGCAGGGGAAAGTACCTGGTGGCTTAGGTGTGAAGATTTTGTTCAGCTTAGAGCGCACCAGTAGGTCGTTGAGGTTTTTGTCACGTTTGAAAGTGATCATTGGTTTCGTCTCAAAGGCAGGTTTATGACTTTCTACCATGTGCCAGTTAGACTTCAGGATCCTGCAGATGGGCAGATTTTGAGGATGGAAGAGAAGGCAGGCAGTGGGTCTGTCCGTCTCTTTGGGAGGTTTAGTTTCCAGAGTAGATGTTCTGGATTTAGCTGCAGTGCGGCTGAGAGCATCATTGATGACGGCACTAGGGTATCCACGGTTGGTGAAAAAAATCAGACATTTTGGCTGCTTGTATAGTGAAATCTTCTTCGCTAGAGCAGAGTCTGCGTAGGCGAAGGAATCAGAATATGGAATGCTATTTTAGTGGACTGGTGGTGGGAAGATGTGTAGTCCAGGTATGAGTGTGCATCAGTAGGTTTGTAGAAGACTGAGGTTTGAAGCAGTCCATCTTTGAGGGAGATAGTGATGTCCAGGAAATTAACTGACTGTGAAATGGTGTAGGTCAGCTGGATGGATGGATGGAAGGTCTGTGCAAAGTTGAGGAAATTCTGGAGGTCATGTTCTGGCATGGATGTGGCTCCCAATCCATCCTGAAGCGATCAAAGCTAAGTGAATTTTCGTTGTTTTATTCGTTTATTTATCACCCGACGAAGACCTAAGAGGTCGAAACGCGTTGTGTTTTGTCTTGTGACTCGTTTGTCCACGTTCTCTGGGCGGTTCGCTAACATTTATTTAAGATTTGTAGAGAAATGAAGAGTTAAGAAAATCTTCATGTTTTCCAGAATCTTCATGTTTTCCATAAACCCCATGCCTTTTCTTTCTTTTTCGACCCCCCCCCCCTTCTTTTCTATTTCTCCCCCCCCCCCCCCACCTCCTCTTTCTCTCTCTCTTTCTCACTCTACTCATTCCCGTTTACTCCTTCTCTCTCTCTGTGAAGTGTGGTGTGTGGGGTGTGTGTGTGTGTGTGTGTGTGCATGGGTGTGTGCATGATGCGGTGGGTTGTGTGTTTATGTGATGTGTGTGTGCGGCATGCTGCATGAGTGTGTGTGTGTGTGTG
>CM031621.1:63208103-63215603 GCA_018398815.1 Conus ventricosus
GATCAACGGAAAAGACGGATAGAGACTATTTGACTGAAACACACAAAGTTCTGAGAAAAAAAAAATTAGCGCACCAAGCAACTCAATATACTGAATGGTGATGATGAACAAATCATCATTGATATCAATAGCTAAAGGAAAACAACACTGATAAAAACAAAAGCATTACAGTCTTTTAACACATAAAGAGGGAAAAACTGTTTTGGGCCGTTATAGCCGTTAGTAACAGCTAGACAGACAGACAGACAGACACACAGACAGCATTTCTTCGTTCCCATTGTAAAGTACTCCCTGTTCTATAAGAACTGGGAGTACTGAAATGTGTAAGATGCTTTGTCGCCGACGACAAAGTGTGCTGCACAGTTTGGACTTGGACTAATTGTTTTTTTGTTGTGTTTTGTTGTTGTTGTTTTTTTAATTCCAGTTATAAGACTGTACTTTACAATCAATATGGCAAAATTCTTTCTCTGTGTGTGTGTGTGTGTGTGTGTGTGTGTGTGTGTGTGTGTGTGTGTGTGTGTGTGTGTGTGTGTGTGTGTGTGTGTGTGTGCGCGCGCGCGTGCATTTGTGTGTGAGCAAACCTGTCGATATTTTTCATGCCTGGGACGACAAACTGTGCAGCACACTTTGTCGTTGACGACAAAGCATGCAGCACAGTTTGTCGCCGGCGACAAAGTGTGCAAGGGCGACAAAGTATAGGCAGGGACAGGTGTGGGGCGCTGCAAGGAAGGAATCATTTCGCGCACTCTACGCTGTGAACAAAGTTTAATAACAGTTCGGCGTTCCTAAGCACCTACCCCCATTCCACTTTCGCCATGCTGAAACGTATTTCATGCCTGCTGCGTTCAAATAATATTTCTTGGTCGAAGCCAACACCTGTCTATTAAATAATATTAACGATACAAAGTTGAACATGAGACATGACTTGACTCTGTTACGAGCTTCAGTATCTATTCTGAATGAACGTGTAACTTGAGGCTAAAACTATCAAGGGAATATAACACTGGAGAATGAGGAGGAAATGATGAGAGTGGCGAATCGTGGCAATGGAGGAGTGGGGAGGGTGGAGTCGTGGAGGATGGGAAGAAGAGAAGCAGGTGTTGAAGATGTTTTTCTTTCCCCACGTATTGTTTTCCTATCAATTGGTCATGAACCAAAATGCTACGTACGACAAAAATCATCAAAGTGAGGGCAATGAACGATCTGAAGAGCAGAGGCCCATCTGAAAAGAGTCAAGCAGAAACAGGTGAACCGACCGGGCCCAGAACGACTGAACGCTTACGTGAAGGAGGTAAACGTAACAGAGACAGACAAACATGCATGACAGAGGCTAAAGCAGCCTTTCCTATCAGCAACTATATCCTATAACTTATTTCATGGCATACAGGACGACAGAAGTACAGACCTACAAATAATTAATCTCGCATTTTTCGCAAGTAGACGGCAACCTTTTATTTTCAGACAGGAAGAAATATACAAAAGAGTGCGTCGACACCATGCAGTTTTATCTTCTTTGCCCTTCATTCAACAAGGGAGAGAATAGGCAAACAGCCAGCCTGGCACGCCTGTATCATCGTTTGAACGTTCCATTCAGTTCCTCCGTTGTGGCAGCCCTTTGCGCATGCCTGCTCGTGCACTGCCATTTCCGCTTCCTCGTCTCAAGTGTTTCACAAAGGGCAAGGCGAAACGCACGTGCGCCTGACTGACGATCGTTTCCACACACTGTCTGCTGTTTCATCTTTCACGCCAGCTCTGGGTCACTGCGCCCACTCTGCCTCTTGCAGCTCTCTCTTCCACAGCACACCCAAATCTGCACTGTCTCATCCCCAGCATAGCAGTGCATTAACTCTCCAGAAGGTAAGCTATCAGATGGGAGGGCACTGATGTTCAGTCAATTCTGTGGGGTTTAACGGTGCTTGTCCTGATCAAATATACGCTAAACGCCGCCTAGAAGGCTTTGTTAAGAACGACAACTGCTTAGTTGAGCGGCAAGGTGAACGGGTGTCTCCATCCCCTTCGTGCCACCACGTCTATCTAAATACATTCGCCATGTGTTTGCCGGTTTCCACAAGACAAGACAAGAACATACCACAGACTTTAAAGTGGAAAGGATATCAAACTTGAACCCACCATGGGATCAAGTTGTGAAGAGCACCAACACTGACATGTTTTGTTTATTTTGAGTGAGGATGGGAATGACGGATATAATAATATGGCGATGCAGCTGGATACTACTTGACAGGGCTGTTTTCCATGATCGCCTTCATAACATTCCTGCATCAACCAGGTCCGAGAGATACAGATACCTGCAGAGTTGGTCAGAAACTTTGAGCGAAACTGCCATAGAGTCACCCACTAAATAGATGAAAGTCGACCGAATGTACTGCTCCGGTCCTCCAGTTTGAGCCTACAGCCGTGTTGAAAAGTGTGGCAAACCAGTGTGTTTAATGGGACTTCAACTAACAACTGTAAATGTCAGGTTTGAATAAAACTGCTACGATTTGCAAAGGTGGTAACAACAATGATTACAATCAGGCCCGATATTTGCCATATTGTTCATCTAAACTGAACGCTGCTCGGAGAATGCTTACAAAACTCAGCTAAGACGCCGTACAATCAGATTACTGCGTGAGTCTTCTGAGGGTTTTGTTTGTTTGTTTGTTTTTGTATATAACCTCTGAATTGCAGCCTTTCTTTAAGGATAAAAGTTTAAAAAAAAAACATGAATGAAGAGAAAGAGGGTGGTGGCAGATTCGTGTTCTTTATATCCTAGCCAACGAAGGGGGCATGCCAGGCTGAGATAGATGGGGTGGAAGGGTTGGAGTGGGGGTAGGGGTTGAAGAGAGAAAGAGAGAGAGGAGAGGAGACGGGGGGGGGGGGGGGGGGGGTAACGGGAAAAAGGCTCAATAGCTTTCTGACCGGTGCTAAAACTGCACCAGCTGGGTTTAACCATGATTTGAAAAAGACAACGTGTCTCTATGATTTATCTTTATATTGCTTGAACTATGGATCGAATTCCGTGGAGGAAGGAGAAGAAGAATATATAGCGTGGGAGAGGGTTTCAGTTTCAGTTTCATCAAGGAGGCGTCACAGCGTGCGGACTAATCCATATACGCTACACCACATCCGCTAAGACTTGAGACCACACTGCGCATGATTTAAAGCTGACGGATAGATAAATTAATGACTAAGATGAGAGAACTTAAGAAGAGGGTCTCGTAACCAGACTGAGCAGATGTCTGACCTACGCATTAGCCCAACGCGCTGGTCAGACCTTGAGTACCTACTCAACACTGGTCGTGTCATTATCATTACATGTGTATGTGGTGAGTGTACACATGTGTGTGCATGGGTGCGTGGGCACGGACCCGTGTGAGCGTGCGGGCGTATATGTGCGTGTATGATGTGTGTATGCGTATGCATGTACGCGCGCGCGCGCGCGCACGCGCGTGTGTGTGTGTGTGTGTGTGTGCGCGCGCGCGCTCGCACGCACGTGTGCGCGCTTGTGTGTGTGTGTGTGTGTGTGGTGTGTGTGTGTGTGTGTGTGTGTGTGTGTGTGTGTGTGTTGTGCGCAGAAGTGCATGTGTATGTGTGTGTGTTTTGTGGTCTTGTGTGAGCATGCTCCTGCGCACATGTATTTGTACATGTATGTGCTTTTCTTGTTATAGTTCTTGTTCCCAGGTCATCTTCTGACCACTCATTTCCCACTAATGATCAAAGGTGCATGCAGTCACACACATACAGACACACATATACACGCGCGCGCGCGCACGCGTGCATGCGTGCGTGCGCATGCACGCACACGTATACACACATACACACGCACGCATGCGCTCACTCCTACGCACGCACACACGCACACACACACACAACACACACACACACACACACACACACACACACCACACACACACACATGCGTATATGCGCGCGAGCACACACACACACACACACACACACACACACACAACACACACACACACACACACACACACACACACACACGCCGCGCGCGTGCGCGCGCGAGCACGTGCATACAAACACACACATGGTATTCTCCCATATACAAAGGCACACGCACATACACGAGGGAGAGGGGTTTACATATAAGCAAAAAAAGGCACAGGTTTTTTTTCAATCAATTTACAGGGGGGAAAAAAAATACGCTGTTAGAAATGTGTGGAGAAACCAAACTGTGGTAAACGAACGAACTCAATGAGACAAGAAGACACGCAGGCAAATGCATCCACATCAACATTAACTGCCGGTAATCTTTTGATGCATGAGCATAGTGACAGTTAACTATGTCCTACTCTGACAGGGATTGTCAGTCCCCAAATGGGACTGACAGCATAGAGACGCATAGGCCACTGCACTCTCTATAGGCCAGGGACAGAATTCAGTCCTCTCTGTGCCAATCAAAATGCGTTTTTGCAGCGGGTCTGATGAGGACGGAACAGACACATGACGTGATGGCATGACTGCGATGATCGGTCTGTATTCAGAGGGAGGATGAATTCCATTGGGTTATGTTTGTGACAGAGGCGGATAGGCTTGACAATTGCGGGCAGACTGGCGGTCGGAGAGAGAGAAGAGAGAGAGAGAAGAGAGGAGAGAGAGAAGAGGAGAGAGGAGAGAGAGAGAGAGGAGAGAGAGAGAGAGAGAGAGAGAGAGAGGAGAATATATATAATGTTTCACTTTAAAAAAGATGGATGAAATAGCATTTAAAAAGCTATTTCAAACCCAGCTCATTGCAAATACAAACAAACCATAAAAAGGGATAGACATAAACACAGTGTGCAAAAAAACCCAAAGACAAGACAAATGCATACGAAACTCACAAGAGAGAAGGAACAGAAGTGTCGAGAGAGAGAGAGAGAGAGAAGAGAGGAGAGAGAGAGATGGAGAGAGAGAGAGAGAGAGTGAAGAGAGAGAGAAGAGAGAGAGAGAGAAAGTTTGAAACGTTTTTGACACTTTGATATTTTATTGTCATTACCAAGGGGGAGGGGGGGGGGGGGGGGGGTACAGAACAATAACATTTCCTCCTCTTTAAATGGAAAACAAATAGTACAGTTTATCCCAGGTGTGAATCAAAATCAACAGGTAACAAAATCAAATAAAATGGCAACAACTCCATATGTCCTTGCCAACAGGAGCAATGCAATAACGTTAAAAAAGAAATAAACAGAATTGTAAGACTGACTCGACATCACTTCAAAATGAGGTTGAGGACAGAGAGAGAGGAGAGAGAGAGAGAGAGAGAGAGAGTGAGACGAGAGAGAGGAGATGAGAGGAGAGGAGAGAGACGAGAGAGAGAGAGAGAGAGAGAGATTTTATGAACACATCGTGTCTGTTGACAATGGATTTGTCATTACATGTTTCTCTTCAGCACCATCTTAGATATTGTTACACGAGGTTGAAAGTATAACGTAAAAACCATGAAAGTCCAATCTGTTTGTAACTATAAAACATTTTTTATTCGGTTGCAACTTATGGTGCACATTGTATTCTCACGCCTCTTGTTAGCTTCAAAAACTATTGCATCACTGGCATCCTGGTATACACAGAGACATGAGTTGACAGAAATGTGTTAACAAGCTTCATCACCTGTTATCGGCTCGCATGGAACTTTTCAGTGCACTGGAATTGTCTGCGTGCCAGATTTACAGCAAGCACCATCTGTGGGGAAGAAAGTTGGAAATGGTGTATGTGAGAGAGAGAGAGAGAGAGAGAGAGAGAGAGAGAGAGAGAGAGAGAGAGAGAGAGAGGGGGGAGGAGAGAGAGAGAGAAAGGAGAGAGAGAGATGAGAGAGAGGAGAGAGAGGATGAGAGGAGAGAGAGAGGAGACGAGAGAGAGAGGAGAGAGAGAGAGAGAGACGCACAAACACACACCGTCATATCACTACAGAATCTACCCATCTGTCTGTTTCACTGTCCGTCTATTATCTATCTATTATCTATCTATCTATCTATCTATCTTATTATCTATCTATCTATCTATCTATCTATCTATCTATCTATCTGTCTGTCTGTCTGTCTGTCTGTCCGAATGTCTGTCTCACTGTCTTTCTGCCAGTCTGTCTGTCTGTCTATTTGTCTACCTATTTTCTTAAATCCAAGTTTTGTTCTCATTTTATCATTATTTGTAAATAAGGTGCAACCCTTCTGCCATGTTCAACTTTCACTGAGGGAAAAATTATAAATGTCGAACATTTCGAACATGTTTTTTTCTTGTTTTCCATGGATTTTGGATCTCTCTCTCTCTCTCTCTCTCTCTCTCTCTCTCTCTTCTCTCTCTCTCTCTTCTCTCTCTCTCTCTCTGTATGTATGTATGTAAAGTCTGTCTGTCTCTCTCTCTGTATGGCTGGCTGGCTGGCTGTCTCTCTCTCTCTCTCTCTCTCTCTCTCTCTCTCTCTCTCTCTCTCTCTCTCTCTCTCTCTCTCTCTCTCTGTATGTATGCATGCACAGTCTTTCGCTCTTCATTATTTTGTAAGAGGTCTTAGAGAAAGAATCGAAGTGCTACATGTTTCCATGTTATTGTTACTTTCGAGCTCGTCCACGATGGGCGTGATAAAGTACCAGGTGCACGCCGTCGTCTTGTGCTGACTCTGCTTATCACCCGCATCCGTCAACAAGGCGCGTGCTTCGTACTCCTAACGTTAAGTTCGTTTGTAGGTTTGTAGGATCTGCGCTATGGCGATGGTCAAAGAGAGTATGAAACAGAAAATAAGAGGTTATTAAAGGAGCAGATAAAAGGACAAAGAGAAAAAAAAATGGTTCAGAGAGACAGACAGACAGACAGGACAGACAGACAGAGACAGACAAGAGAGAGAGAGAGAGAGAGAGAGTAAGGGAGAAGGGGGTGAGAGAAGGAGAGAGAGAGAGAGAGAGAGAGGAGAGAGAGAGAGAGAGAGAGAGAGAGAGAGAGGAGATGTTTGGGACTGAGGGATGAGGAAAAAGGCAGATGGGTGGATGGGGAGCATGTCTACCACCCACGGGACACTACAACAAACACTCAGGTGATAAGGGACACATTCTATATATTTGCATATTTGTATATCCAAAAACACTGAGCGTTAAAGGAAGCATTCCAAGTAAATGCAAACAATATATGCTGGTGGTAAAGGAGTTAAAATGATGATGTGTTACAGCACACACCACACACACACACACTCACACACACACACACGCACGCACGCACGCACGCACGCACGCCACGCACGCACGAACGCACGCACGCACGCACCACACACACACACACACACACACACACACACACACCACACACACACACACCCCACACACACACACCACACACACACACACACACACTGTTTTCTGGACTCATTGCAGACAAAATATTTATCTTGATGTTAAATGATTTAGAATTGAGAGGAAATCTCCTTTTCCGCAGATCTTGCTTGAATGAGATTTAATGAGGCAGCATTTGTTCATGTATTGTAACAAACGTATACGTCAAGAATAATTATCTACTTTCAAT
>CM031621.1:63220603-63223103 GCA_018398815.1 Conus ventricosus
ATCATTCTTGGCAGCACCATCGCAAGTCGTAGCAGTGTTATTCAAAGCAGACATTTACAGGTCGTTGGTTCGAGTCCCTTGTAAGACACTGCTATGCCACACGTTTCAGCTCTGCTGTGGACTCCAATAGAAAGACCAGAGCCCCACAGCTGACTTTCATCTCCTTAGTGGGTGAGTCTTTGGTAGTGTCGCTCGAATGTTCTAACACTGCAGGTATCTGTATCTCTCAGACCTGATTAATGCATGGACACTATGAGGGCAACGTGAAGAACAGCCCTGTCCAGTGGTCTTCTGGTGGAATGTTGTAATATCATATCCGTCATTTTCGTCTTTATTCATCATTATAACTGTTTCCATATTGTTTGCCCTTCATACCCTGCTCTCGTAGTGACCTCAGTTTTGATATCTTCTCCACCTTCGTGCTTGTGGTACACTCTGTCTGGGAATCGGTCAGTCCAAAGCGGCTGTACGTAAATTGACGTAGTGGCTCGCAGTGGACGGCGACGCTCGTTCACCTTTCCCCAGAACTAAGCAGGTCTTGTCTGAAAAGGGCCCGGTAGTCTGAGCTTGCATGTATTGGATCAAGAAAGGCACCATTGAACACCATCGAAGTGATTGAGCATCGCTGCACTCTCATCTGATGGGTTACCTCCTGAAGAGTTAATGTTCTCTGCGCACTGCTATGCTGGGGCTAAGACAGTGCAGATTTGGGTGTGGCTGTGGAAGAGAGAGAGCTGCAAGAGGCAGAGTGGGCGCAGTGCCCCAGAGCTGGCTTGAAAGATGAAACGGCAGACAGTGTGTGGAAACGATCGTCAGTCAGGCGCACGTGCGTTTCGCCTTCCCCTTTGTGAAACACTTGAGACGATGAACCGGAAATGGCAGTGCACGAGCAGGCATGCGCAAAGGGCTGCCAACACGGAGGAACTGAATGGAACGTTCAAACGATGATACAGGCGTGCCAGGCTGGCTGTTTGCCTATTCTCTCCCTTGTTGAATGGAGGCCGGAGAAGATCAACTCTGTATGGTATCGACGTATTCTTTGTACATTTCTTCCTGTCATAAGATAAAGGGTTGTTCTCTTGTTGCGAAAAATGTGCGATTAATCATTTGCAGTTCTGTACTTTATCTGTCATCTTTTATGTCATCAATAAATCTTGCAAGTGCAAGCAGCTGTAAACAGGGACAACACATCGATCGGTGAACTACCTGTAACCACGGGTCTCAAACACCGACAACATCAAGTATCAAGTAGTAAGTAAGAAAGTTACGGTATATAGCTGCTGCTATTAGGAGACGCTGTCATCTCTATCATGTATGCCGTTTGTCTTTGTTGTGTTTACCTTTTCAGATAGGCGTTCAGTTGTTCGGGACTTAGTCAGTGCAGTTGTTTCTGCTTGACTCTTTTCGTGTGGGTTTCTGCTCTTAGGGTTTTTTCGTTGTCCATTATCTGGATCATTTCTGTCGTAATTAGTCAGGACCCATTGAACAGGGAAACAATACATGGAAAACACATCTTCTGCTCCTGTTTCTCTATTCCTCCCATCCTCCCCACTCCACTCCCCCCACTCCTCCACTGCCAAAATTTGCCAGCCTCATCTCTTCCTCCTCCTTCTCCTATTTTATTTTTGTTTTTGTTTTTTGGATTTTACAGCTCAAGTTTCAGCTTCACTTGCAATGTATACTGAAGCTGGTAGCAGAATCATCTCATTTCTCATCTTTTAACTTTGTGTCTTTACTATCATTGAAGAATCATTAGAGGAATGGGTAGATGTTCAAGAACATTGAATTTCATCAGACTTTGTTCACAGCGTAGAATGCGCCAAATGATTCATTACTCGCAGCGCCCTATACATTATCTTGTCTTGCAGGCCATCCCCATTTCGTTGTTGTTGTTGTTTGTGTGTGTGTGTGTGTGTGTGTGTGTGTGTGTGTGTGTGTGTGTGTGTGTGTGTGTTTGCTTTTTTTTTATTAAAACTTGATCACAGCATAGAATGCGTAATGCAAGTCTTGGCCGCTTCTCTCCCTCGCACATTCATGTTCACACCTCCCTCCCTATCTCACCACCCTACTTTTGTGTGTTAAAGGACTGTAACGTTTTTCTTTTATTAGCACCATGATTGTCTTCTAAACTATCAATATGCATGATGATTTCTTCCTCACAGGCATTCAGTATGATGGGTTTACTTTGCGCGCTTCTTTTTCCAGGACTGTGAATGTTTCATGCAAACTGTGTCTATCTGTCTTTACAGTTTGTCTGCGAAATTCTTCGTTTCGTGTCTGTTTTGTTCTCTCGTTGTCCATGATTACGAAAACAAATTATTGAAGAGGAACATGTAGCCTTCTTAGGAACTGCACCGTTCAATTGATCATGAGAATAAGAAAAGATCAGAGCAGCAGAAATGTCCTGGCGATTATTCATCCACCACATTAGATAATGGGTGGCTGTAACCGTTATGTTACTGGCAAAAACTTTCTATGTTCAATACCTCGTTGATAGCTG
>CM031621.1:63225603-63241296 GCA_018398815.1 Conus ventricosus
GTGAGGGACGTTTCGTCAAATTGTGTGTTGTTTTTCAAGAACACTTCATATTTCCTTTGGAACAGCGTCTACTTCTTTTCGAATAAAACATTTCGTGCACAGAAAAAAAACAACAAGTGGCTCCTCTCTCTCTCTCTCTCTCTCTCTCTCTCTCTCTCTCTCTCTCTCTCTCTCTCTCTCTCTCTCTCTCTTCTCTCTCTCTCACACCACACACAACACACACAACACACACACACACACACACACCACACACCACACACACACACACACGCACACACACACGCAAACACACACACACACACACACACACACACACACACACACACACACACACACACCACACACACACACACCAGACAGAGACAGAGACAGAGGCAGAGACAGACAGAGAGGCAGACAGACAGACTGACAGACAGACAGACAGAGATAGCGACAGAGACAGGAGATGAGGACACAGAGCAGCAGACAGACAGACAGACAGACAGACAGACAGACAGACAGACAGACAGACGGTCGCACAAACAGACAGACAGAGACGGAGACAGTCAGACAGACAGACAAGTGTGGAGCGGAATTCACCGTGTCAATTTGGCTGTAGACCACTTTAGTTCTCTAAAAAAAAAAGTTCACAGACTACCAGGCAATGAAGCTTGTTAGCGTGTGTCTCTCAACGCCAGCTCTGTTTGCAATGGGATGCAATCATGGCAATATCTTTTCGAAGATAGAATGTGGCGGAAGGTAAGCACTTGAGACTGCCGATAGAAAAAGAAAAAGATGAGCAAACAAAAAAAAAATAGAGATTTAGAATAATGGGCAGAGTTCGGTCGATTTTTGGGTTGTAACAGAAGGAAGCGGATTGGCAATAGAGATAATCTTGCACCTGTTCAGGTCTACAACTTGTAGACAGACAAGACTTACCATACTCTCTCCTCTTCTCTCTCTCTCTCTTCTCCTCCCTCCTCTCTCTCCTCTCTCTCTCCTCATCTCCTCACTCCTCTCTTCTCTCTCTCTCTCTTCTCTCTCTCTCTCTCTCTCTCTCTCTCTCTCTCTTCTCTCTCTGAGCTATGAAAACACACCTTTGGAGTCGGTACAAGCAAAACAGACACCACTTAACTCCATCCCAGTGATACCTCGGCAGCGCAGTATCTTCTACGGTGCGTTACCTCATGGCGACTTGAACGTGATTACCCCACGTGACTACCATGCTGGTCAGTAACTAGAATAGCCTGGGTGTGGCTTTGTGTGGAGGGGGAGGGGGTGAGCATAATGAACGACACCGGAGTAATTCAAGTGTGGCAAGGTGATGAAATATCTGTTCAGATTTACTATGGCCTCTTTGATAGAAACCATGCTAGCTTTAAAGAAACATGAAATAAACACTAAGAGTAAGCAAATATTGAATGAGCGCTTGAATGATTTTACGGATAAACGACCGAAGATCTGAATGGGAATCATCATGTTCAAAGGGAAATTATATTCAGAGAAATGTGGGGCAGAAATATAGGTCAGAAAGGAGAACAGGAAGTGGATGACAAAGCTGAAGACGATGATGAGGATGATGTCGATAAAATGGAGGAATACGACAATGACGACAACCTTGATGGGGATGGCGTTAACCTGGACAGTCTGGGATATGTAAAACAAAAACGCAGCGACGAAAAACAGCTCTCTTATCTCACCAAAATGACATTAGGTGAAGAGAGCAAGAGACAGAGCGTCCACGCCACAGAAAAGGTGAGATGGAGAAAAGGCAACATGACTCCGAGATCAGAGTGAACAGATTCCCAGCACTGTTCTGGGACCGTTTCCATGTGGGTTTCCTGTCGCTTTCTGGCTCTGGAGATCCACACATCATTATGAACGGCGGCAACGCGTAGACACCATGCAAGAAAGTTCACAGTTTTCGGCGAATGATTGATCTCAACACATGTAAACAAGAAAGACCAAGATTCAAATGATTTCTTGTGCTTTTAGGCATACAGCCCATTCACAGTTGGGAATAGGCGAAAATCAAAATCGATTCACTTAATCACGACTACTATATGAATAAATAAGATTCGCCGTGACATGGAAATCACTCTGTGGTAATGAATCGTTTAACATAACACATATAATAATTACCATAAGTGAATTACAGCCAAACTGTTTGTTTTCCTTTGACAATTTCTACGACGTATGTAGACAAAAATTTCCTTCACCAGCACCGACACGCTATCAGTCTCCTTTGTACGCTCGGAAACTCCAGAGAAAGTTGTCTATGGTATTTTCTTGTTTTTAAACAGGTTATAATTTGCTGGCTGAAACCATTTCCAGAATCGTTCTGCAATGTTGGACTTCCTGTTGCACTTTGGACACTGGCCCTGTAACTCCGGTCTGGCTATGTGTGCATGTCACATTCTGTGTGTGTTGATTGTCACGTGATCGCCAGCACACCACAGCACATACATCTATAACTTTTCAGGCTTTGTCATCATATTCGACCATCTTTGTTTCGTCAGATCCAAGGCAGGCTTGCGTCGAACGTCATGCTTGCAGACTACCGTTATCTCTGTTCACTAGCGCAGAAATTTGTTGGCTCCAAATTGTATCCAAGCTGTAGTCTTTTTCCTACGATACAACGTGATGTGGATTGGGGTAAGATTGCAAAACGTGATTTGAACTTCATTTTATTCTCGAGTCACTAAATTCATGTGTGGCTCGGGTAGACTCCGGTTCCCAGATTCCTGTGCAGGATGCTTTCACCTGTACATAACAGTGTCACTGTGACTTGGTTTGATGCTTTCTCCTGCACATAACAGTGTCACTGTGACTTGGTTTGATGCTTTCTCCTGTAATAGCAGTGTCACTGTGACTTGCTTTCATACTTTCTCCTGTACATCACAGTGTCACTGTGACTTGGTTTGATGCTTTCTCCTGCACATAACAGTGTCACTGTGACTTGGTTTGATACTTTCTCCTGTACATACACAGTGTCACTGTGACTTGGTTTGATGCTTTCTCCTGCACATAACAGTGTCACTGTGACTTGGTTTGATACTTTCTCCTGTACATCACAGTGTCACTGTGACTTGCTTTCATACTTTCTCCTGTACATCACAGTGTCACTATGACTTGTCTGATACTTCTTCTGTACAAACAGTGTCACTGTGACATAGTTTGATGCTTTCTCCTGTACATCACAGTGTCACTGTGACTTGGTTTGACACTTTCTCCTGTACATAACAGTGTCACTGTGACTTGGTTTGACACTTTCTCCTGTACATCACAGTGTCACTGTGAGTTGGTTTGATACTTTCTCCTGTACATAACAGTGTCACTGTGACATAGTTTGATACTTTCTCCTGTACATAACAATGTCACTGTGACTTGGTTTGATACTTTCTCCTGTTCATCACAGTGTCACTGTGACATAGTTGATACTTTCTCCTGTACATAACAGTGTCACTGTGACTTGGTTTGATACTTTCTCCTGTTCATCACAGTGTCACTGTGACATAGTTTGATACTTTCTCCTGTACATGACAGTGTCACTGTGACTTGGTTTGATACTTTCTCCTGTTCATCACAGTGTCACTGTGACATAGTTTGATACTTTCTCCTGTACATAACAGTGTCACTGTGACTTGGTTTGATACTTTCTCCTGTTCATCACAGTGTCACTGTGACATAGTTTGATACTTTCTCCTGTACATAGCAGTGTCACTGTAACTGGTTTGCTAGTTTCAGTGGTTCCTTCTATCTTTGATTTTAAACAAAGACAGTGACCTTTCTTACACAAAAAAGCATTACCAACAAACGCAGAAGACCATGCGCAGGTATTCGAAACAAATTTTCAGCTAATTTTCACAAACTTTCAACTTTGATGTTAGACAGCCCTTTTGCTGGTAGCGAAGCAAGGGAAGCGACTTCGTAAATAACAGAGAGAGAGCGAGAGAGAGAGAGAGGAGAGAGAGAGGAGGAGAGAGAGAGAGAGAGAGAGAGAGACAGACAGACAGACAGACAGACAGATAGACAGACAGACAGAGACAGACAGAGAGACAGAGAGAGAGAAGGAGGAGGAGGAGGAGGGGGGTGAACATTGTAGATGCTATAATGTCTGATTCGACGTCTTTCCTTTTATTATCTCTTCAAACATTGAAGCGAACAAGGGTGATGTTATCTGCGTAGGTTGGAAGTCGGAAAGGATCCTTTTCGTCATGTGCTTCTCTTTCTGTTCTTCCAGTGCGCTGAAAACAAAAGGTGTTGTGTCTGGCAGACATTCTTTTTTTGCCGAATGCTGTCCGCCGTCTCGTGACAACAAGGAATTTATAGGCGATTTTCTGTTGTGGTTCTTGAGTTTGATCTGCTAGTTTTGGAGAGAAGATTGTTAATCTTGAGTGTAAACCGTGATTTCTTAGGAGTCCATTTCTATCTGGACTCATGGAAGTGGTATCTACAAGTTCTGAAGAGACAAATTCTGATATCGATTAACGGGAATGAGATATAAATTCTGGTGAGATCATTTCTATTCTTGACCAATGGACATGGGACCTATGAGTTCTTAAGAGACCATTTCGGCCAGTGGGTGAAGACCTAAAGAGATCAATTCTTGTCTTGACCTATGAGAGTGAAACTTACGAATGCTGAAGAGAATTCAGCAGGGAGATTTCTTCTTCGTTCTGTGTGCTCTGTGTTGTCATTTCCTCTACGCGATTCGGTGTCGTAAGCAGCTTTCGTTTGAAGTGATGGGGCGTGTGTTTATTTCATCATTGGAGCAAGAGTTGTGCTACTTACTCGTTCATTACTGTTTTCTGTTCCCTGCCTCATTTAAGATGTTCCCTCTGCGGAGAACATTTCTGATAGGGACCAAAGGACGATTGTTTACTTCAGATTTCCCAAGCTGCTGTATTCTTTGTGAAAACATTCCTTTTAGTGTACATAAAACAGCACTAACCCACTTCTATACGGGAACGATATTAATTCAAATCATTCAATATCAGTTTGTTCTCATCGTCCGATGGAATAGCTTGCCATGAAATCAATGGTGTCGGGAAAGGTCATTTTACCTCACAGAAACATGACTATGAATTCGTTTACCAATACCTTTCGTTGTGTATAAAGATAGCGAAACAACGCTATCCAGAAATAACAGTCAAAATGACTGTTTTCATGCATTTCGGCTTATTCCGATGGTTTCCTTCATAGGGTGATGATTACTTTTTTGTATCTATTCACTCACTATCTGATGATTTAAAGTTGTAGAAACCAGCGAAAATCGTTTTACTCTATGTTAACGTTAGAGATTTAACACAAAAACATTCACCTCCTTCGTCTTTTGCTGCGGTCCTCAGCTACAATTCTAATGTTCAGCATTGTTGAGTTAATTTTGCATATGTAATTCTAAACAGTAAACAAGTGGGGTATGTTTTGCTCCCATAAGAAAACCTAACACAGAGTAACTTTTATTCAAGACTGGCACAGCCTTTTAAACTTGAATAAAGTCAGACAAATACATAGACGAACAATCTAATAGTGGGGGGAAAAACGAAAGGCCTCGGAGCAAATATATCTGCCTTCAAAAGGGATTGCGATGGTTCCCTTATGCAGCTAGTGAAGAGGTTTCATATCTGTAACATATTTTCTTAATTTCATGTTCCTAGTTTCTCCATCTTCAAACCCCCCCCCCCCTCCCCTCCTTTAGTCCAAATCTTTGCCAAGTCATTACTATGAAGACAGTTCAGTTGTTGGCCTGCGCTTGTTTTTTCCCCCACTATTAGATTGTTCGTCTATGTATTTGTCTGACTTTATTCAAGTTTAAAAGGCTGTGCCAGTCTTGAATAAAAGTTACTCTGTGTTAGGTTTTCTTATGGGAGCAAAACATACCCCACTTGTTTACTGTTTACTGTTCCCTGCCTCATTTCATTTCCGATATGTAATTCTGTTTAATCCTACCACGAAGGTGGCCACTTGTCGTCAGGAGATGAAACCACTCATCAGTACTGTTTTCATGGAGACACTTGCCCTCCAGAGAGCAGGAAAAGGTAGGTATGAATGCAGGAAAACAAAACTTGTATTGACCTTTTGAAGGCAGCAGGTGATTCCGCGGTGACTCATTCTTACCATGCCTGCTGTAGATTGCTGGGCTGGAAAGGTGTGAAGAAGGATGAAGCAGCACAGGTATTTTCAAGATCGGTCGGCCAGGCAAAAATCATCTTGAAGGACGCAGTGTCGGAAGGCACCTAGAATAACCAGACACAGAAGGAGGAGAGAGGACAGCACAGAAGAAATAATGGTCAACATGTACCAGATACTTTCGAGGTCCAGAGAATCGCACATGCGGGGAAGGGGGGGGGGGGGGGGGGGGTTGGAGTATCCGGATTTCATCTTGCTTTGTTTTGTGTCAATATGACACAGGTAAATACAGTGAAAGGAGAGCACTCAGACCAGCTGGTAAAGGTTAGTGAAAACGGGGTGTGAACAACGAACGTGAAACCAAAACTCATACATTGAGATTTAAACTAATGACTGGTTTTCTAGATTTCATGACGATCAGTTTACCTACAGCGCCACCTTGTCGTTCTGATGATAGTGATAGATACACTCTCGAGGGACTGAATTCTCTCACAAGGCAAGGATGGCTTGGATACCAAAGAAAGGCCAAAACAACTGAGTTAAAGCAGACACCTCCACTTGCTTTTTCCTTTACACCAGTCTGCTGCGATGTCATATTTGGTTTTTAGCTGCTTCCCGAATACGATTTTCAGAAAGTAGTTTTTTTTTTCTTGGGTTTTCGTGTCTCTCTTCGGTTCATGCGTACATGATCCTGACTCGCTGAGCATTGTTGTTTTCCTCGCAAATAGTGTTCTCCCAGAAACAGAAAGTGACAAGAAATTTAATTCTTAGAGTCCCGAATGTTGCTGGAAATCTGCTTGGTCTGATCTTGGTTTCATATGTCCTTTCCTCACCCTAGCCTGTGTTTTGATGTTGTCGGGGATCTATTGCCCATTGCTCCTAACATTATTTTCTTGGACTGTTTTTGCTCTTTGTTTCTCTCCTCATTGTGATTCCTGTTTCCCATTTCTCATTCTTATTGCCAGCTTTATGGGATCATCATCATCGCCGTCACCATCGTCGTATCCTTCAACATTATCATCTTCATCACCTTCTTCATCGTCGTCATCCACTTCCGCATCTCTCTCTGCCCAGGTTTTCTACCCTCATCTCTCTGGTTATAATTTCCCTGTGAATTGAGGATTGCCTTCCTTTCTTTAATTCTGTCCTTCCTGCATCCATCTAGACATGACTTAGTTTTAGTTTTCATTTAAGGTTCCATAGTATGAGGCGTGTTAATGGTTATTGGCCATAGTAATTCTGTGCGCACATTTCCTCACTTCCCCATATTCTGTGCTCCCACAGTGGCGTTCTGTTCAATGCTGTTCACTCCAGCTCTTACCCCACCCCCCCCCCCCCACCCACCCCACCCCCCACCCCCACCCCCCTGCACAGCCACACCTTGTGTTACCTTGTCTTTGCCCAGCCCAGCAGTCGACAAGGTTTTAATCACTTCTACATCATTATTAGAAAACTGCTATAGGAGATGCTGCACCGTTATCGAGTCACTCGGCCGATTTTGAAGTGATGTCTGTTTGCTTTTTTGTGGAGAGATTAGGGGAGAAAGAGACAGACAGACAGACACAGAGAGTGAGGGGAAGAGGAGAGAGAGAAGAGAGAGAGAGAGAGAGAGAGAGAGAGAGAGAAGAGAGGAGAGAGAGAGAGAGAGAGAGAGAAAGAGAGAGAGAGAGAAGGCAGGCAGACAGACAGACAGACAGACAGACGGACAGACAGACAGATAACTTAATACGTCTTGTCTGTCTACAAGAAACAAAACAAACGAGATGGAAGGCTACCTTAATTGTCAGTGTATTTCTTCCGTTACGTTCTAAAAAAACAAAAAAAAAAACAAACCAAAACAAAAGCAAAAAAATATGTTTTTTGTCGTCAGCTTCCAGTTTGTACCTTTCACCACGGTTTATCTTCTGAAAGATTTCGCATCGAACCGCTCACCAAGGATCGTTGAGAGACAAGATGCTTACAGAAAACACTCACCTCATATGGGACTCGAATCATGAATGTGCTGTTCTCTGTATTCCTGGGCAGGAGTCGATAATAAAGTAGCAGACATCATCATCATCATCATCATCATCATCATATATACTTATATAGCGCCTGTTCTCGGCTAGAGGCCAAGCTCTAAGCGCTTTACAATCAACACTCGTTTACACAACGGGCTGCCTACCTGGTAGTGCCGACTGAAGAGCTGCCAGCTGGCGCTCATTCAGTCGTTCCCCGTGTCATCCAGTCAGTAGTCGTTCAATATCGATCACTCATTTTCCCTACTTCCTTCATTCTTTCCATGGGTGCATGCTATGTGTAACGTGTCATCCATACCAACGGCCAAACTGGCCTACTCTTCCGAAAGTTGGTGGTGGGATTTTACGGTGTGCAAGATGTTATGCGTGCGTTCACACACGGAACTCGGTTATAGTCTCATTCCAAGGACCGTATGGGAAATGAGTCAGAACCAATGTTAACTCCGAGGGAAAAATCCCCCTGTAACCGAAACGCCCCGGCGGAGGTTCGAACCCCGCAACCCCAGGATCACCAAGATTACGAATCCGGCGCTGTACCAACTGAGGCTATTCCGGCTCCATCATCATCATCATCATCATCATCATCCATCATCATCATGGCGCTTTTATGGCGCTTAATCTTACATAAATGAAGCCAATAAGAAGATAAATATTGTAATAAGTTCCATACACCTACAAACAAGAATGCATATTGACTCAAACCCACGCGCTCGCGCGTGCGCACACACACACACACACACACACACACACACACACACACAACACACACACACACACACATGCGCGCGCGCGCCCACGCACACACACACACACACCACACACACACACACACACACCCCACACACACACGCGCGCACGCTGTCTTCGCAACAACGCACAAAAACAGCGTGCGCGCGCACGCACACACACACACACCCCACACACACACAAACACACACAAACACACACACACACACACACACACACACGAAAACAGTCACTGTAATCTGTAATCCACATGGTACTTTTTTTTTTACTTCTATGTAACCACAAAGAAAAGCTGAAGACAATGTGAACTAAAGAAAGCAACCACCGAAACCATCACCACCACTTTAGACGGTTTGTTCCCTTTTCGCCCCGCCTGTCGCAACGTCTGTTATCTTTTGGTTCCTTTGCTGTTTCTGGAAGACTGACAACCAGGCATTCATCTTCCCACGTCGGCTAGGTTCTGCAAAGGGATGTATTGTTCTGAAGAAGTCTTTTCAGACCACACCATCTCCCGGGTATACTCGCTAGTTTGATAGCGTCAGTATTGGTCCTTTTTATCTGTTCTTGTGGCCATGAAACTTGACCAAGAAACTAACGAGAAAACAATGAAAAGGAATTCGTCTGGGCTGAAGTGCTACGGATCAGTTGAAGTGTATGCACCCCCCCCCCTCTCTCTCTCTCTCTCTCTCTCTCTCTCCTCTCTGTTAATAACTGGCACTCACACCACCTCTTAGGTATAGTGGAAAAAATAAGAGTAATTGGTAGTTTGAAAAAAAAAGCACTCCCTTCATAATTATGGAACTCTAACCATGGACCTGCTGTTCTCTGAATTCCTAAAGAGAGATGGTAAACCGCTTGGGCACCTTTTTGTACTCCCAGTTCTTATAGAACAGGGAGTATTTTAGAATGGGAACGAAGAAATGCTGTCTCTCTCTCTGTCTGTCTCTCTGTCTGTCTGTCCGTGGTCAAAATGTGTTCCACTCGCTCCAGACAAAACTACTGGACAGATCTTTCTAAAAATTTGTAGATATCTTCAGTATGGGTCACGGATGATGCCCCATGTTTTATTTTACCAGAATGACCGTTACTAACGGCTATAAATGATAATATTGTGATGCACAGTTTAAGCAATAACAGTTTATAAACTTAAGTGTAAACCCAATTCTGTAAACGCCTCGGTAGTATAGTGGGTGAATGGGAAAAAATAAAATAAATGCTTCTTAAAATGAGCCTTCAGCAAGCTTATAGTCTCCAAGGGGGAGACAATCTCCAATGGGGAGGAAACTCACTAACATATAACTCCTGGTCAGATACCGATATTTCGAAACCTGGTTGTTTCTCCTCAGTGACCGCGGAAAGTGGTAATTTTGACTCCTCTGCCTTTTCGGTTTTTAGAAGAATGCTATCCCAGAAAAGGCTGGTGTGCAATACCGTAGTATGTTTGTTGAGTTTTCAACAACAAAAACCGAAGGTGTCACCCAAGAAGCAAATGAAAATCATGAAAGAGCAAAACAAGCTACATTTTCTTGTGAAAAGTAGAAAATATAAAAAAGATAACCTCTTAAGACACAAGTGCTGAGGGCCAGTTCTTGGAATGAATCCGCAAGGGACTAAATTATATATATATATATATATATATATATATATATATATATATATATATATATATATATATATATATACATATATATATATATATATATATATATATACATATATATATATATATATATATATATATATATATATATATATATATTATATATAAAGAGAGAGAGAGAGAGAGAGAGAGAGAGAGAGAGAGAGAGATGTATTTTTTGTGCTACTCACTGGGGAACGCTTATATCTTTTGCATCTTGTTTATTTCTAATGGAGTAACAGATACAGGAGAGGCACAGAATTCTACAGCAAGGTAACAATAGACTGAAATCTCAAGTTTAGGCCAAAGACAATGTGAAATAAAACAGTCCCTCAACACCCATCCCCACCACCCACCCCAAGGTTTTTTGTCTTTCCTTTACGCCAGTCTTGTTGTGATGTCTGTTGTATTTTGGTTTCCTTGGCTAATTCTGGAAGACTGACAATCAGACATTCAACCGCCTACGTCGGTGTCGTTGTCGAGAGAGATGTATTGTTCTGAAGAAGTCTTTTCGGACCACGCAATCTCTTGGTTACCCTCTCTAGTTTGACAGCTTCAGTATCGGTCCTTTTTATCTGTTTCTTGTAGCCAAGTCTTCACCAAGAAACTAACGAGAAAACAATGCAAAGGTACTCGACTGAACTTAAGTGTATTAATTAAAGTGCATCTCTCTCTGTCTGTCTGTCTGTCTGTCTGTCAGTCTGTCAGTCTGTGTGTGTGTGTGTGTGTGTGTGTGTGTGTGTGTGTGTGTGTGTGTGTGTGTGTGTGTGTGTGTGTGTTACAAACCGCCACAGACACCACCTCTTAGGGTATAGTAAAAAAAAAAAAAAAGAAAAGAAATAAGAGTAATTGGTGATTTCAAAAAGAAGCACTCACCTCATATGAAACTCTAACCATGGACCTGCTATTCTCTGAATTCCTAAAGAGAGATGGTAAACCGCTTGGGCCCCTTTTTGATTTCTGTGGGAGTATCAGATACAGGAGAGGCACAGATTCTACTTAAAGGTAACGATAGACTGCAATCTAAGAAAGGCAAAGACAATGTGAAATAAAACTGTCCCTAAAACATCCATCCCGGCCACCCACCCCCAGGTTTTTTTTTTCTTTACTCCAGTCCTGCTGCGATGTCTTTTATATTTTGGTTCCCTTGTCTGTTTCTGGAAGACTGTCAACCATGCATTCATCCTCCCACGTCGGTTTGGTTTCTCGAGGGAGATGTATTGTTCAGACCACACAATCTCGCGGGGACCCTCTTAGTTTGACAGCTTCAGTATCGGTCACTTTTATTGGTTTCTTTTTGTCAAGTCTTTACCAAGTAACCAACCAGAAACAATGCAATGTTATTCGTCTGAACTTAAGTGTATCGGATCAGTTCTAGTGTATGAACCCCGTCTCTCTCTCTTCTCTCTCTCTCTCTCTCTCTCTCTCTTTCTCCTCTCTCTCTCTCTCCTTCTCTCTCTCTCTCTCTCGAGTTGTCTGTTTAGCTGGTTGTTGTGCTTTTTTCTCTCTCTCTCTCTCTCTCTCTCTCTCTCTCTCTCTCCTCTCTCTCTCTCTCTCTCCTCTCTCTCGGTTTTGTCTGTCTAGCTGTTTGTATGGCTGTCTCTCTATTTTCTCTCTCTCTCTCTCTCTCTCTCTCTCTCTCTCTCTCTCTCTCTCTCTCTCTCTCTCTCTCTCTCTCTCTTCTCTCTCTCTGCCTCTGTCACTCTGCCTCTCTCTCTCTCTCTCTCTCTTACTCTTTCTCTCTCCACAGCTTTTTTTTCCTCCCGTGCGAGACACATAGTGAAAGGGCCGAACAAACAAGGCTTACACATTTCTGATCCAACATTTTTGTTGCTGTAGTCCAAGCAGAGGCATGTATCAAACTTGTGTACTAGTTAACTAGGGAAAACTAAATTCCCAGAAGTGATGACGTCATTTTTGCACAATTGTGTGTGTGTTGTCATTGTTTGAATATCGCCTGACCACTTGTGTACAAGCTTTCATGCCGTATCTACATTATCTACAGGAAAATAAACCTAGTCGAGTTTGGTATTAAAAAAATTGTCAGGAATTCGCCTACTCAGTCATCTCAAGAGCACAGATATATTACATTTTCATGACAACCCACTAATTATCAAACTAACAGCCCCACTTGTAATGGCCGCTCAGCAATGCCGACCACTTTGTTGCCAGACCGGCTTTACACAGATTTGACATTCAGTTCACCGAGTACAGCACGGTTAGCTGGCTGGTGGGAGCAGCCTGCAGAAAACACCCCTTTCCCTGACCTGCATTCACGGCTTGGCCTCTGCAGCTGCGGGCGAGCTGTAAACTCCCCTGCCTCTCAAAACTAAGTAGCTTGCTCTGAACAGCCGTATCTCCTTTTCACACTCTCTTTTCCTCTCTCTCTACTCTCATCTTCTGTCCATTCTTTCGTATATATATATATATAGGATTTTAGCACTTCATTTTAGAAATATTTTTAAGTTGCTCCCTAGACGGTTGAGCTCTTTTGGATTTTTAAAAGACATTTTTACTGTTCGTGATATATATATATATATATATATTATATATATATATATATATATATATATATATATATATATATATATATATATATAAATATATATATATATATATATATATATATATTGAATTATAAACAAAGCTTGCTCTTATGTCTTAGATTGAAGAAATAGCGGGAGATAAGCATTCATATCTGCAGTGGTAGATAATTCTGCCTAACTAACAGTATGTGCTTGAGTGGGTGAAAGGGGAAAAATAAAATAAATGCTTCTCAAAATGAGCCTTCAGCAAGCTTATAGTCTCCAAGGGGGAGACAACCTCCAATAGGGAGGGAAATTCACTAACATATAACTCCTGGTCAGATACCGATATTTCAAAACCTGAATGTTTCTCCTCAGTGACCGCGGAAAGTGATAATTGACTCCTGTGCCTTTTCGGTTTTAAAAGAAGGCTCATTTTTAGAAGCACTTATTTTATTTTTCCCATTCACCCACTCAAGCACATACTGTTAGGTAGGCAGAATTATCTACCACTGCAGATATGAATGCTTATCTCCCCCTATTTCTTCAATCTAAGACATAAGAGCAAGCTTTGTTTATAATTCAATATTTCTTGCAGTCATTGCAACACCAAGCTGCTCTGTAAGTTGCTGGAATGGTGCTCGGTACTTATCCTTGGAATTTATTAGTTTGTTATATATATATATATATATATATATATATATATATATATATATATATATATATATATATATATATATATATATATATATATATTATATATATATATATATAATAAATAATATTATATATATATATATATATGTGTGTGTGTGTGTGTGTGTGTGTGTGTCTGTGTGTGTGTGTGTTGTGTGTGTGTGTGTGTGTGTGTGTGTCTGTGTCTGTGTGTCTGTGTGTGTGCATGCATGTGTGTATGTGACTGTGTGCATGTGACTGTGTGTGTGTGTGTGTGTGTGTGTGTGTGTGTGTGTGTGTGTGTGTGTGTGTGTGTGTGTGTGTGTTACTAGCTGGCACTCACTCCACCTCTTAGGGTACGGTGGAATTAGGAGCAATTGATTGTTTAAAAAGAGGCACTCACCTCATATGAAACTCTAACCGTGGATCTGCTATTCTCTGAATTCCTAAAGAGAGATGGTAAACCGCTTGGGCCCCTTTTTGATTTCTATGGGAGTATCAGATACAGGAGAGGCACAGGATTCTACTTAAATGTAACGAATGACTGCAAGCTTAAGAAAAGGCCAAAGACAATGTGAAATAAAACATACGCCCATCACCCATCCCCACCACCCACCCCCAGGTGTGTTTTTTTTCTTTACTCCAGTCCTGTTGCGATGTTTGTTATATTTTGGTTCCCTTGTCTGTTTCTGGAAGACTGACAACCAGGCATTTATTCGCCCACGTCGGTTTGGTTCTCGAGAGAGATGTATTGTTCTGAAGAAGTCTTTTCAGACCACACAGTCTCGCGGGTACCCTCTCTAGTTTGACAGCTTCAGTATCGGTCCTTTTTATCTGTTCCTTGCAGCCAAGTCTTTTCTTTGCCAAGAAACTAACCAGAAAACAATGCAAAGTTATTCGTCTGAAGTGAAGTGTACAAGTAAAAGTGCATCTCTCTCTCTCTCTCACTCTCTCCTCTCTCTCTCTCTCTCCTTCTCCTCTCTCTCCTCTCTCTCTCCTCTCTCTCTCTCTCTCTCTCTCTCTCTCTGTCCATTTTTCTCTCTCTCTCTCTCTGTGTGTGTGTGTGTGTGTGTGTGTGTGTGTGTGTGTGTGTGTGTGTGTGTGGTGTGTGTGTGTGTGTGTGTGTGTGTGTGTGCGTGCGTGCGTGTGTACATGCGTGCATACGTGCGTGTGCGCGTACATGCCTGTGTGTGTGTGTGTGTGTGTGTGTGTGTGTGTGTGTGTTGTGTGTGTGGTTGTGTTTGTGTGTGTGTGTGTGTGTGTGTGTGTGTGTGTGTGTGTTGTTGTTGTTGTTGTTGTTGTTGTTGTTGTTGTTGGTTGTTGTTGTTACTAACTGCACACTGTACACAACATCCCGGATCATCATCCTATACTGTATAACAAGCACTCACACCACTTCATGGGGTGTAATGGGAAATCAGAGTAACTGACAGTTTGAAAAGAAGCGCGGACCTCATAAAAGACTCAAACCATAGACCTGCTATTTTCTGGATTCAGAGAGAGAGATGGTAAGCCACTTGGGCCCCTTTTTTTATCTCAATGGGAGTAACAGATATACAAGTGAGACACTTAATTCTGCTACAACGTAGGGATAGATTGCAACCCAGAAAGTAAGTCGAAAGACAATGTGAAATGAAACAGATCCATCCCCACACCACCCACTCCAGTGTTTTTGTTGTTATTGTTGTTGTTGTTGTTGTTGTTGTTGTTGTTGTTGTCTTTAGTTCCAGCCTCTCGTAATGTCTGTAAGACTTTGGTTCCTTTTGCTGTTTCTGAAAGACTGACAACCAATGTCATCTTCATTCTGGAGAGAGATGTATTGTTCTTTAGACGTCTTTTGAGACCACACACTCTGGCAGATACCGGATCTTGTTTGACAGATTCACTATGGGTTATTTTTTAATCTGTTTAATGTTGCCAAGTCTTTACCTTAAAACTAACGGGACTACCATGCAAGAGTATTCGTCTGAACAGGTAG
>CM031621.1:63242296-63252296 GCA_018398815.1 Conus ventricosus
GATTTATTTTTTTATATTATATTATATATATAAATATATAATAAAAATAAAATATATATATAATTATTAATGAATAAACCAAAGAGCCTAAAATGATTTTAAAGTGCTCGACCCTTGGGAGCAACATTTGTCAATGATGTTAAAAAGAAGGTTAAAACTCAAGGTTAAAACTCGACAAATTTGTTTCTAGCGGCGTTGCGCTGTCATCAGGATGGTTTTTGTTGCCACCGCCGATGTTATATAGCGTGTGGGCTCACGTTTGCGGTTGTTTGCACGTGCGGGTTGCTGCACGTGTTTTTTGGGGCTTTCAGGTTTTTGTTTTGGATGTGTTCACTAACAACGATTTCCATTTATGCCTGCAGTTGTTTACTATTTCTGTTTTGGTGTTTAAAGTTGCTAAGTGTGGTTTGCATAGTATTAACCATTTTTCAGTTAAACATAGGTTGCACCTTTTTGAAACATTGCTGTATGGTGATGCTCTTTTTATGATTTTCCAGGATATATTGTAGCTTGTTTTTGCGTCTTTAAGTTTCCAGATATATTTGCTCAGTTCTGTTTGGTTTTTATATTTTTCTTTATTGAATGACTGTTTGTGGTTTGCATATCTGGTTTTGAAGTGGTTTTCAGTGATCCCTATGTATGTTTCTTTTTCATTTTCTGATGTTACAGTAGCCTGGTATACAATGTTGTTGTGGAGACATTTATTGTTAGTGGGCACTGCTCCTTTCTCGTGCAATTGCAAGATTTCCTTTCTTCACCCTTCTTTGCTGTGTTGATTTTCATTTTGTTGGATGCGTCAATCAGGTTTTTGAGGTTGGGCATACATGAGTACGATAGTTTGACAGTGTTTTTTGTTAAATATTTTGGGACAGTTTGTGCTCTTTTGGAAATGAAGTTGCTAGGATTTTGAAGAATTCTTTCCCTACGGGAAACTCAAACAAACATAGGGAAAGAATTCTTCAAAATCCTAGCAACTTCATTTCCAAAAGAGCACAAACTGTCCAAAATATTTAACAAAAACACTGTCAAACTATCGTACTCATGTATGCCCAACCTCAAAAACCTGATTGACGCATCCAACAAAATGAAAATCAACACAGCAAAGAAGGGTGAAGAAAGGAAATCTTGCAATTGCACGAGAAAGGAGCAGTGCCCACTAAACAATAAATGTCTCCACAACAACATTGTATACCAGGCTACTGTAACATCAGAAAATGAAAAAGAAACATACATAGGGATCACTGAAAACCACTTCAAAACCAGATATGCAAACCACAAACAGTCATTCAATAAAGAAAAATATAAAACCAAACAGAACTGAGCAAATATATCTGGAAACTTAAAGACGCAAAAACAAGCTACAATATATCCTGGAAAATCATAAAAAGAGCATCACCATACAGCAATGTTTCAAAAAGGTGCAACCTATGTTTAACTGAAAAATGGTTAATACTATGCAACCCACACTTAGCAACTTTAAACACCAAAACAGAAATAGTAAACAACTGCAGGCATAAATGGAAATCGTTGTTAGTGAACACATCCAAAACAAAAACCTGAAAGCCCCAAAAAACACGTGCAGCCAACCCGCACGTGCAAACAACCGCAAACGTGAGCCCACACGCTATATAACATCGGCGGTGGGCAAACAAAAACCATCCTGATGACAGCGCAACGCCGCTAGAAACAAATTTGTCGAGTTTTAACCTTGAGTTTTAACCTTCCTTTTTAACATCATTGACAGATATATATATATATATATATATATATATAATATATATATATATATATATATATATATATATATATATATATATATATATATAAAACACAAAAAAGAGAGACACAAAAAAGACAAAAAGAGAACTCTCCCTCTGCCGCACCAGCACTCGTGGCCAAGGAGCCAAGTATATAATATATATAATTATATATATATATATATAATATAGAGAGAGAGGAGAGAGAGAGAGAGAGGAGAGAGAGAGAGAGAGAGAGAGAGAGAGAGAGAGAGATGTATTTTTTGTGCTACTCACTGGGAGAACGCTTATATCCTTTGCATCTTGTTTATTTCTATGGGAGTAGACAGATACAGGAGAGGCACAGAATTCTACAACAAGGTAACAATAGACTGAAATCTCAAGTTTAGGCCAAAGACAATGTAAAATAAAACAGTCCCTCAAACACCCTCCCCACCACCCACCCCAAGGTATTTTTTTTTCTTTCCTTTACGCCAGTCTTGTTGTGATGTCTGTTGTATTTTGGTTTCCTTGGCTAATCCTGGAAGACTGACAATCAGACATTCAACCGCCCACGTCGGTGTCGTTGTCGAGAGAGATGTATTGTTCTGAAGAAGTCTTTTCGGACCACGCAATCTCTTGGTTACCCTCTCTAGTTTGATAGCTTCAGTATCGGTCCTTTTTATCCGTTTCTTGTAGCCAAGTCTTCACCAAGAAACTAACGAGAAAACAATGCAAAGGTACTTGACTGAACTTAAGTGTATTAATTAAAGTGCATCTCTCTCTCTCAGTCTGTCTCTCAGTCTGTCAGTCTATCAGTCTGTGTGTGTGTGTGTGTGTGTGTGTGTGGTGTGTGTGTGTGTGTGGTGTGTGTGTGTGTGTGTGTGTGTGTGTGTGTGTGTGGTTACAAACCGCCACAGACACCACCTCTTAGGGAAAAGTAAAAAAAAAAAAAGAAATAAGAGTAATTGGTGATTTCAAAAAGAAGCACTCACCTCATATGAAACTCTAACCATGGACCTGCTATTCTCTGAATTCCTAAAGAGAGATGGTAAACCGCTTGGGCCCCTTTTTGATTTCTATGGGAGAAACAGATACAGGAGAGGCACAGGATTCTACTTAAAGGTAACGATAGACTGCAGTCTCAAGGAAAGGCCAAAGACAATGTGAAATAAAACTGTCCCTCAACATCCATCCCGGGCCACCCACCCCCAGGTTTTTTTTTTCTTTACTCCAGTCCTGCTGCGATGTCTTTTATATTTTGGTTCCCTTTCTGTTTCTGGAAGACTGACAACATGCATTCATCCTCCCAATCGTCGGTTTGGTTCTCGAGAGAGATGTATTGTTCAGACACACAATCTCGCGGGTACCACTCTTAGTTTGACAGCTTCAGTATCGGTCACTTTTATTGGTTTCTTTTTGTCAAATCTTTACCAAGTAACAAGTACCAAGTACATCTATAACATTTTCAGGCTTTGTCATCATATTCGACCCATCTTTGTTTCGTCAGATCAAAGGCAGGCTTGCGTCGACATCATGCTTGCAGACTACCGTTATCTCTATTCACTAGCGCATAAATTTGTTGGCTCCAAATTGTATCCAAGCTGTAGTCTTTTTCCTACGATAAAACGTGATGTGGATTGGGGTAAGATTGCAAAACGTGATTTGAACTTCATTTTATTCTCGAGTCACTAAATTCATGTGTGGCTCGGGTAGACTCCGGTTTCCCAGATTCCTGTGCAGGATACTTCTCTTGTACATCACAGTGTCACCGTGACTTGGTTTGATGCTTTCTCCTGTACATAACAGTGTCACTGTGACTTGGTTTGATACTTTCTCCTGTACATAACAGTGTCACTGTGACTTACTTTGATACTTTCTCCTGTACATAACAGTGTCACCGTGACTTGGTTTGATACTTTCTCCTGTTATAACAGTGTCACTGTGACATAGTTTGATGCTTTCTCCTGTACATCACAGTGTCACTGTGATTTGGTTTGATACTTTCTCCTGTAAATAACAGTGTCACTGTGACTTGGTTTGATACTTTCTCCTGTACATCACAGTGTCACTGTGAGTTGGTTTGATACTTTCTCCTGTACATAACAGTGTCACTGTGACATAGTTTGATACTTTCTCCTGTACATAACAGTGTCACTGTGACTTGGTTTGATACTTTCTCCTGTTCATCACAGTGTCACTGTGACATAGTTTGATACTTTCTCCTGTACATAACAGTGTCACTGTGACTTGGTTTGATACTTTCTCCTGTAAATAACAGTGTCACTGTGACTTGGTTTGATACTTTCTCCTGTTCATCACAGTGTCACTGTGACATAGTTTGATACTTTCTCCTGTACATGACAGTGTCACTGTGACTTGGTTTGATACTTTCTCCTGTTCATCACAGTGTCACTGTGACATAGTTTGATACTTTCTCCTGTACATAACAGTGTCACTGTGACTTGGTTTGATACTTTCTCCTGTTCATCACAGTGTCACTGTGACATAGTTTGATACTTTCTCCTGTACATAGCAGTGTCACTGTAACTGGTTTGCTAGTTTCAGTGTTCCTTCTATCTTTGATTTTAAACAAAGACAGTGACCTTTCTTACACAAAAAAGCATTACCAACAAACGCAGAAGACCATGCGCAGGTATTCGAAACAAATTTTCAGCTAATTTTCACCAACTTTCAACTTGATGTTGGACAGCCCTTTTGCTGGTAGCGAAGCAAGGGAAGCGACTTCGTAAAGAAGAGAGAGAGAGAGAGAGAGAGAGAGAGAGAGAGAGAGAAGAGAGAGAGAGAGAGAGAGAGAGAGAGACAGACAGACAGACAGACAGACAGACAGACAGACAGACAGACAGAGACAGACAGAGAGACAGAGAGAGAGAAGGAGGAGGAGGAGGAGGGGGGGGTGAACATTGTAGATGCTATGTCTGATTCGACGTCTTTCCTTTTATTATCTCTTCAAACATTGAAGCGAACAAGGGTGATGTTATCTGCGTAGGTTGGAAGTCGGAAAGGATCTGTTTTTGTCATGTGCTTCTCTTTCTGTTCTTCCAGTGCGCTGAAAACAAAAGGTGTTGTGTCTGGCAGACATTCTTTTTTGCAAATGCTGTCCGCCGTCTCGTGACAACGAAACATTTATAGGCTATTTTCTGTTGTGGTTCTTGAGTTTGATCTGCTAGTTTTGGAGAGAAGATTGTTAATCTTCAGTGTAAACCGTGATTTCTTAGGAATCCATTCTCTCTGGACTCATGGGAGTGGTATCTACAAGTTCTGAAGAGACACATTCTGATATCGATTAACGGGAATGAGATATAAATTTTGGTGAGATCATTTCTATTCTTGACCAATGGACATGGGACCTATGAGTTCTTAAGAGACCATTTCGGCCAGTGGGTGGAGACCTAAAGAGATCAATTCTTGTCTTAACCTATGAGAGTGAAACTTACGAATTCTGAAGAGATTTCAACAGGGAGATGTCTCCTTCTTCGTTCTGTGTGCTCTGTGTTGTCATTTCCTCTACGCGATTCGGTGTCGTAAGCAGCTTTCGTTTGAAGTGATGGGCGTGTGTTAATTTCATCATCGTTAATTACTGTTTTCTGTTCCCTACCTCATTTAAGATGTTCCCTCTGGGGAGAACATTTCTGATAGGGACTAAAGGACGATTGTTTACTTCAGATTTCCCCAGCTGCTGTATTCTTTGTGAAACATTCCTTTTAGTGTACATAAAACAGCACTAACCACTTCTATACGGGAACGATATTAATTCAAATCATTCAATATCAGTTTGTTCTCATCGTCCGATGAAATAGCTTGCCATGAAATCAATGGTGTCGGGAAAAGGTCATTTACCTCACAGAAACATGACTATGAATTCGTTTACCAATACCTTTCGTTGTGTATAAGGATAGCGAAACAACGCTATCCAGAAATAACAGTCAAAATGACTGTTTTCATGCATACGGCTTATTCAGATGGTTTCCTTCATAGGGTGATAATTACTTTTTGTATCTATTCACTCACTATCCGATGATTTAAAGTTGTAGAGACCAGTGAAAATCGTTATACTCTATGTTAACGTTAGAGATTAAACACAAAAAAACATTCACCTCCTTCCTCTTTTGCTGCGGTCCTCAGCTACAATTCTAATGTTCAGCATTGTTGAGTTAATTTTGCATATGTAATTCTAAACAGTAAACAAGTGGGGTATGTTTTGCTTCCATAAGAAAACCTAACACAGAGTAACTTTTATTCAAGACTGGCACAGCCTTTTAAACTTGAATAAAGTCAGACAAATACATAGACGAACAATCTAATAGTGGGGGGAAAAAACGAAAGACCTCGGAGCAACTTGAATAAAGTCAGACAAATACATTGACGAACAATCTAATAGTGGGGGAAAAAAGAAAGACCTCGGAGCAGGCAATACAAATATATCTGCCTTCAAAAGGGATTACGATGGTTCCCTTATGCAGCTAGTGAAGAGTTTTCCTATCTGTAACATATTTTCTTTAATTTCATGTTCCCAGTTTCTCCATCTTCAAACTCCCCCCCCCCCCCCCTCCTTAAGTCCAAATCTTTGCCAAGTCATTACTATGAAGACAGTTCAGTTGTTGGCCTGTGCTTTTTTTTCCCCCACTATAAAATTGTTCGTCTATGTATTTGTCTGACTTTATTCAAGTTTAAAAGGCTGTGCCAGTCTTGAATAAAAGTTACTCTGTGTTAGGTTTTTCTTATGGAGCAAAACATACCCCACGTGTTTACTGTTTACTGTTCCCTGCCTCATTTCATTTCCGATATGTAATTCTGTTTAATCCTACCACTAAGGTGGCCACTTGTCGTCAGGAGACGAAACCACTCATGGGTGCTGTTTTCATGGAGACACTTACCCTCCAGAGAGCAGGAAAAGGTAGGTATGAATGCAGGAAAACAAAACTAGTATTGACCTTTTGAAGGCAGCAGTGATTCCCGGCTGAGGTTCATTCTTACCATGCCTGCTGTAGATTGCTGGGCTGGAAAGGTGTGAAGAAGGATAAAGCAGCGCAGGTATTTTTCAAGATCGGTCGGCCAGGCAAAAATCATCTTGAAGGACGCAGTGTCGGAAGGAACCAAGAATAAACCAGACACAAAAAGGAGGAGAGAGGACAGCACAGAAGAAATGGTCAGACCTGTACTTTCTGAGCCCCAGAGAATCGCAACAATCGCGGGAAGGGGGGAGGGTGGAGTTATCCGGATTTCATCTTGCTTTGTTTTGTGTCAATATGACACAGGTAAATACAGTGAAAGGAGAGCACTCAGACCAGCTGGTAAAGGTTAGTGAAAACGGGGTGTGAACACGACGAACAAGCAACCAAAACTCAGTACATTTGAGATTTAAATAATGACCTGGGATTCTCTAGATTTCATGACGATCAGTTTAACCCACAGCGCCACCTTGTCGTTCTTGTGATAGGGAGAGATACACTCGGGGGACTGAATTCTCTCACAAGCAAGGATGGCTTGGTACCAAAGAAAGGCCAAAAACAACGTGAGTTAAAGCAGACACCTCCACTTGCTTTTTCCTTTACCCCCAGGTCTGCTGCGATGTCATATATGGGTTTTTAGCTGCTTCCCGAATACTGATTTTCAGAAAGTAGGTTTTTTCTGGGTTTTCGTGTCTCTCTTCGGTTGATGCGTACAGGATCCCTGACTCGCTGAGCATGTGTTGTTTTCCTCGCAAATAGCGTTCTCCCCAGAAACAGAAAGTGACAAGAAATTTCAATTCTTAGAGTCCCGGAATGTTGCTGGAAATCTGCTTGGTCTGATCTTGGTTTCATATGTCCTTTCCTCACCCTAGCCTGTGTTTTGATGTTGTCGGGAGTCCATTGCCCATTGCTCCTAACATTATTTTTCTTGGACCGTTTTGCTCTTTGTTTCTCCCTCATTGTGATTCCAGTTTCCCATTTCTCATTCTTATTGCCAGCTTTATGGGATCATCATCATCGCCGTCACCATCGTCGTATCCATCAACATTATCATCTTCATCCACCTTCTTCATCGTCGTCATCCACTTCCGCATCTTCTCTCTGCCCAGGTTTTCTACCTCTCATCTCTCTTTTTATAATTTCCCTGTGAATTGAGGATTGCCTTTTTTTCTTTAATTCTGTCCTTTCTGCATCCATCTAGACATGACTTAGTTTTAGTTTTCATTTAAGGTTCCATGGTATGAGGCGTGTTAATGGTTATTGGCCATAGTAATTCTGTGCGCACATTTCTCTTCACTTCCCCATATTCTGTGTCCCCCAGTGGCGTTTCTTCAATGCTGTTCACTGCAGCTCTTACCCCCCCACCCCACACCCCCAACACACGCTGTCTCGCAGCAACGCACACAACAGCGCTGTGGCGCGCGCACACACACACACACACACACACACACACACACCACACACACACAACACCACACACACGCGCAGCGCGCGCGCGCGCTCGCGCTCACACACACACACACACACCTGTCTCGCAGCAACGTACACACAGCGCGTGCGCGCGCACACAACACACACACACACACACACACACCACACACACACACACCACACACCCCACACACACACAAACACGCGCGCGCGCGCTCTCACCACACACACACACACGCGCAACAGTCACTGTAATCTGTAATCCACATGGACACTTTTTTTTTTACTTCTATGGGAGATTAACATATAAGCAAGGAACGGATAGATTGTAACCACAAAGAAAAGCTGAAGACAATGTGATCTAAAAGAGAGTAACCACCGAAACCATCACCACCACTTTAGACGTTTGTTCCTTTTCGCCCGCCTGTCGCAACGTCTGTTATCTTTGGTTCCTTTGCTGTTTCTGGAAGACTGACAACCAGGCATTCATCTTCCCACGTTTGGCTAGGTTCTGCAAAGGGATGTATTGTTCTGAGAAGTCTTTTCAGACCACACAATCTCTACCGGGTATACTCGCTAGTTTTGATAGCGTCAGTATTGTCCTTTTTACTGTTCCTTGTGGCCATGAAACTTGACCAAGAAACTAACGAGAAAACAATGAAAAGGAATTCGTCTGGGCTGAAGTGTATCGGATCAGTTGAATGTATGCACCCCTCTCTCTCTCTCTCTTTCTCTCTTCTCTCTCTCTCTCTCTCTCTTGTGTTATAACTGGCACTCACACCACCTCTTAGGTATAGTGGAAAATGCGAGTAATTGGTAGTTTGAAAAAAAAACCCACTCCCCTCATAATTATGGAACTCTAACCATGGACCTGCTGTTCTCTGAATTCCTAAAGAGAGATGGTAAACCGCTTGGGCACCTTTTTGTACTCCCAGTTCTTATAGAACAGGAGTATTTTAGAATGGGAATGAAGAAATGCTGTCTCTCTCTCTGTCTGTCTGTCTGTCCGTGGTCAAAATGTGTTCCACCGCTCCAGACAAAACTACTGGACCGATCTTTCTGAAAATTTGTAGATATCTTCAGTATGGGTCACGGATGATGCCCCATGTTTTCTTTTACCAGAATGACCGTTACTAACGGCTATAAATGATAATATTGTGATGCACAGTTTAAGCAATAACAGTTTATAAACTTAAGTGTAACCCAATTCTGTAAACGCCTCGGTAGTATAGTGGGTGAATGGGGAAAAATAAAATATAATGCTTCTTAAAATGAGCCTTCAGCAAGCTTATAGTCTCCAAGGGGAGACAATCTCCAATGGGGAGGAAACTCACTAACATATAACTCCAGGTCAGATACCAATTTTCGAAACCTGGTGTTTCTCCTCAGTGACCGCGGAAAGTGGTAATTTGACTCCTCTGCCTTTTCGGTTTTTAGAAGAATGCTATCCCAGAAAAGGCTGGTGTGCAATACCGTAGTAGGTTTAATGAGTTTTCAAAAAAAAAAACCGAAGGTGTCACCCAAGAAGCAAATGAAAATCATGAAAGAGCAAAACAAGCTACATTTTCTTGTGAAAAGTAGAAAATATAAAAAAGATAACCTCTTAAGACACAAGTGCTGAGGGCCAGTTCTTGGAATGAATCCGCAAGGGACTAAATTATATATTATATATATATATATATATTATATTATATATATATATATATATATATACAACAAACTAATAAATTCCAAGGATAAGTACTGCACCGTTCCAGCAACTTACAGAGCAGCTTGGTGTTGCAATGACTGCAAAAAATATTGAATTATAAACAAAGCTTGCTCTTATGTCTTAGATTGAAGAAATAGGGGGAGATACGC
>CM031621.1:63271234-63276234 GCA_018398815.1 Conus ventricosus
GTTTTGACGTCCTAAGGGTTGGAATGTCGGGTTATTGTGAATTGTGGCTGGAAATGTTTCTTTGTAATTGTGTATATGTCATATGTGCAGGAATGCTGTAATTGTGACTGTGTACGTCGTATGGTGAAATGTTTATTTATAATTGTGCATGTTGTGTGCGTTGGAATGCTTGATTGTGATTGTGCATGTTGTGTGCGTTGGAATGCTTGATTGTGATTGTGCATGTTGTGTGTGTTGGAATGCTTATTTATGACTGTGTGTGTTGGTGTGAATAAATGGGGTGTTGTATCGTAATCTTTCTCGTGTGGGCTCTTGCGAGGCGTGTGAGGTCAGGCACTCCCTTCACTCCCATCTAGACCGATCCTGTCAGGGCAGACCTCCAGGGGTCGGTCGTGACAGCGTGTGTGTGTGTGTTACTAACTGCATACTGTAAACATCTTGGAACATCATCCTACACTGAATCACAAACACCCACACTACTTCGTAGGGTGTAGAGAAAAATAAGAGTCACTGTTGGTTTAGAAAAAAGAAGCACTCACCTCATAAAAAAGACTCAAACCGTGAACCTGCTATTCTCTGGATTGCTAGAGAGAGAGAGAGATGGTAAAGTGCTTGGGCTCCTTTTTGATGTGTATGGGAGTAACAGACACAAAAGAGGCGCTTAATTCTCCTACAAGGCGAGGATAGACAGCAGCCTCAAAGAAAGGCCAAAGACAATGTGAAATAAAACAGACCCCCGCCACCCATTCCCAGCACCCCGCACCCTCCAGGGGGGGGGGGGGGGGGTCTTTGTTTCCTTTACCCTCCCAGCCTGTTGCAATGTCTGTACTATTCTGCTTCCCTTGGCTGTTTCTGGAAGACTGACAGCCAGTCATTCATCCTCACAAGTCGGTTTGGTTCTGGAAATGAGATGTATTGTTCTGAAGAAGTCTTTTTTTCAAACCACACAATCCTGCGGGTACCCTCTTTACTTTGACAACGTCAGTATCGGTCCTTTGTATCTGTATCTTTCTGCCGACAACGGCAGTATCGGTCCTTTGTATCTGTATCTTTCTGCCGACAACGTCAGTATCGGTCCTTTGTATCTGTATCTTTCTGCCGACAACGGCAGTATCGGTCCTTTGTATCTGTATCTTTCTGCCGACAACGTCAGTATCGGTCCTTTCTATCTGTATCTTTCTGCCGAATATTTTAGGAAGAGACCAACAAGAAAACAATGGAAAGCATTCGTCTGAACTCATGTGTATAGGTTCCAGTCCCACCACCTTTCTCTTCTGTCTGTCTTTCTCTGTCTGTCTGTCTGTCTGTCTGTCTGTCTCTCTGTCTCTCTCTCTCTCTCTCTCTCTCTCTCTCTCTCTCTCTCTCTCTCTCTCTCCTTCTCTCTTCTCCCTCTCTCTCTCTCTCTCTCTCTCTCTCTCTCTGTCTTCCTGTCTGTCTGTCTCTCTCTTCACTTCAATTTTATTCCTACTGTATTTTCAGTAGCAGTAGTAGTAGTAGTAGTAGTAGTAGTAGTAGTAGTAGTAGTAGTAGTAGTAGTAGTAGTAGTAGTAATGGCAGTAGCAGTAGTTGTTGTTGCTGCTGCTGCCGCTGTGACAACGAGTACAACAGCAACAGTAGCAGCAGCAGCAGCAGTAGTAGTAGTAGTTGTAGTGTAGTAGTAGCAATAGTAGTAGTAGCAATAGTTGTAGTGTAGTGGTAGTAGTTGTGGCTGTAGCAGTAGTAGTAGTAGTAGTAGCGGTGGTGGTGGTAGTAGAAGTAGTAGTAGTAGTAGTAGTAGTAGTAGTAGTAGTAGTAGTAGTAGTAGTAGTAGTAGTAGTAGAAGTAGTAGTATTTAGTAGTAGTAGGAGTAGTAGTAGTAGAAGTAGTAGTAGTGGTTTAAGTGGGAGGAGGAGGAGGAGGTGGTTGTGTTGGTGGTGGTGTAGGAGGTGTAGGAGGTAAGGAGGAGGAGGAGAAGGAGGTGGGGTTGTGGTGGAGGTGGTGGAGGAGGGGGAGGGGGAGGGGGAGGAGGGGAGGGGGGGGGGAGGAGGGGGAGGAGGACAAGGAAAGGAAGTAGTGGTGGGAAAAAAGGAGACCCAGTGCTGTTTCTTTTTGTTGCTACCATTTGATTTCTTTTGTTTCTGTTGTACTTGAAAGTAATAGAGAGAAGCCACGACAGTTAGAAATACTGGGCTAGGTTTTGAGTTCTTTGTAACTGTCTCTGTCTCTCTCTCTCTCTCTCTCTCCTCTCTCTCTCTCTCTCTCTCTCACACACACACACACCACACACACACACACCACACACACACACACACACACACACACCACACATACACACACACACACACACACGCGCGCGCGCGCACGCACGCACGCTCGCACGCACGCACGCACGCACGCACGCACGCACGCACGCATGCACACACGCACCCCTCCACACACACACACACACACACACACACACACCACACACACACCACACACACACCACACACACGCACGCACACACACACACACACACACACACACACACACACACACACACACACACACACACACATACATACACACACCACACACACACCAACACACACACCACAACACAACAGAAGCACGATAACTCAGATAAACTGGCACGCAGACAATTATTAGTGTGCACTTGAGCGTTTGCTTGCAAAGCTGATAGAGAGAAGAGAATCTTGATGGCACTTGCCTTGTCTGTCAAACAGCATGGTGCCTCAGAAAAGCAAAACCACGATCTCTGCCAGACAAAATAAGAAAGAAACATACACACGTACAGAGCTGAGGAGATGGTAAAAGCGACAGCCAGTAGAAAGAGGCAGGTGTTCCATTTGTTTATACTGAAATTAGGATAACAGTCAACTATGATCCAACGTAGGCAATTTTTTTTTCAAAAACAAAAGACATACATTGATGTGTTCAGCTATTTATACTCCTCTCTCTCTCTCTCTCTCTCTCTCTCTCTCTCTCTCTCTCTCTCTCTCTCTCTCTCTCTCTTTCTCTCTCTCTCCTCTCTCTCTCTCTCTCTCTCTCTTAGAAATGGGGCCATGGCCTATGCTGAATAAATTATTCGTATTCGTATTCGTATTTGTGTTCGTATTCGTATTCGTATTCGTATTCTCTCTCTCTCTCTCTCTCTCCTCTCTCTTCTCTCTCTCTCTCTCTCTCTCTCTCTCTCTCTCTCTCTCTCTCTCTCTCTCTCTCTCTCTCTCTCTCTGATAGCTGCCAAGCAAAGACAAGTGATCAAAACCTAGTTTGGAAAAAAACAGAAATGACAATAAGACATGTACACAGAACAGGCAGAAAACACAACCATCTTTAAGGCTGCTATCTTGTCAATGTTGATTCCATCTAAATTCAGATCAGAACAAAACAGATCTTCAGCACCATTCTAAAGCTATCACCATTTGAATTTTTTGGCCACTGTTTGTTTCTGTGAGATATACTACATGGGAAAGTGGCAGAATGCGCAGTTCCAACCACAAGACAAGGCCGGAGTAAGAGCAGGCAACATGAACGAGGGATCTGAAACGAAGAGATTCTCAGCACTATTCTTGGACGCTTACTGTTTGGATTCACTGTCGCTTTCTGGTTCTGGAACATCGACGCAACCTGTCAAGCGGCTGCAGCAGATGGAAAGTATTCGCCAGAAAGTTTACCGTTCTCAGTGACTCAGAAATTCCGACACATGATTAAATCAGAGAGAGAGAGAGAAAGAGAGAGAGAGAGAGAGAGAGAGAGAGAGGAGAGAGAGAGAGAGAGAGAGAGAGAGGAGAGAGAGAGAGAGACTGACAGACAGACTGACAGACGGACAGACTGACAGAGAGAGAGGGGGGGAGGGAGCGAAAAGGAGAGAGCGAGAGCGAGCGAGCGAGAGAGAGAGAGAGAGAGAGAGAGAGAGAGAGAGAGAGAGAGAGAGAGAGAGGAGAGAGAGAGAGAGAGAGAGAGAGAGAGACAGATACACAGACAGACAGACAGACAGATTGAAGTAATTCAGTCTCCGATTCAGCGTGTTACGATATTCCTGTTCTAGACTTTCGATGCCAAGATAAATGTTGTCTTTGCAGGCTAGCAGTCAGAAAGAAAATCTTTCTCAAAGCTTGTTCTCTTCTTTTGTTTTCAGTCCCGCTATAAAGGAGGATGTCTTGTGACTGGTGGACATTCTTTGCGTAACGCTCAACCTTAATCTCGCTGAAATCGAGGCATTTATTACTGTTTTTGTTCTGCCATAACAGAACCCATCGTCAACACAGCGCAGGCCTCCAAGGGTGGTACAGGACTGCTCAAAAGGCAGGTGAAGACAGTGCTTCTCTGGGTCCTCCCAGCACCTTCGGGTGTTTCTTGTTCCTGGTTTTTGTTCTGCCATAATTCTTGACTTAACTTGTAAGTTCTGGAAAGACAAATTGTACCCGGGACCTGAACAAAACTATGTGATTCAAAAAACATGAATATTTACTGTTTGTGTAATGAAACAACAGCCAACTTTACTGCTTCATTGCCCCTGAATAATTGTGTTCTAATGTTCTCAATCCATCTCCCGGGTCTTGCTATTTCTTTCTACCAACTCACTGTCTGATATTTTTAAAGGCATGAACGGCAGCGAAGATTTTGGTTCTAATGTCATTGTTCACGTTATTCCACTCAAATGGCTAACAATCCCGCGCTTCTGCAACTTCTCGAGTTCCTGAGTTTGAATTTATCACTACCGTTTCTATGGGAGAAAATTGCTGTGGAGAGCCGCGGAGAGAGAGAGAGAGAGGGAGAGAGAGAAGAGAGAGAGAGAGAGAGGAGAGAGAGAGAGAGAGAGAGAGGGGGGGGCTATGGAAAGAAAACAAAAAACATAATTATAGCTTTCTCACTGGCTAAGAGATACCGGGGGGGGGGGGGGGCTTAATAGTTGGTGCCATAAAACATGTTAGATGAAACCAGGTACCACTGAACATCACCAAAGTGACATGGCGGCAGTGCAGTGTCTCATGTGCTGGGTTGCCTCAAGACTGCTT
>CM031621.1:63281234-63283734 GCA_018398815.1 Conus ventricosus
GGCCGACAAGAAGGCGTTTATCTTTCCCAGTTGGTTTGGTCTCGAGAGAGACCGTTTGTTCTGGAGAAGTATTTCGAGACCACATTATCACACAGGTACTGTCTTTAGGTTGGCGGCGTCGTTCTTGCCTTCTTTTAGTCTTGGCCAAGTAGTCCAAGGATACCAAACCAAGACAGATGGAGAAATACATCAATATAAACTTTAGGGTTTACGTTAGAATGCGTGCATCCGGATTCTCCATCCCTCCCTCCATTCCATCCACCCTCCCTGTCTCTCTCTCTCTCCTCTCTCTCTCTCTCTCCCTCTCTCTCCTCTCTCTTCTCTCGTCTCTCTCTCTCTCTCTCTCTCTCTCTCTCTCTCTGTCCATTGCAATAGATTTCTCTGAGTGAAATTTGGACAAGTCCCCCCCCCCCCCCCCCCCCCCACTCCCCCCAGTAATGCATATTGTTAAGTATAGCGCCAGATACAAACTGTTTTTCTGCTTTCCTTCAGTCTGTTGAGTGTCAAAGTTGATTTTTCAACAGACTGTTGGAAGACAATGTGAGACAGACCAGGATCTCCTGGGTATGTCTTCCTTTTCTTCGGGCCCGTGGCAATACCTCCTATAGTTTGGCTTCTTTGACTGTCTCTGAAAAACTTATGAGAAGCCGTTCGTCTTTCCAAGTCAGTGTGGCCTCCAGAGAGACGTGTTGTTCTGAGGAAGAATTCTTAGACCACACCATCACACAAGTACTGACTTTTTTGGCAGCTTCATCACTGGTCTTTTTTGTTTTTAACACATAGTCAAAGGAAAGGAGAAGAGAGAGAGAGAAAAAAAAAACAGGACAATAGGCATCCCACTAAACTGTCCTGTTTACGTTCGAGTACAAACGTCTGCATTCTCTGTGTCTCTGTCTCTCTCTCTCTCTCTCTCTCTCTCCTCTCTCTCTCTCTCTCCTCTCCTCTCTCTCCTCTCTCTCTCTCTCTCTCCTCTCTCTCTCTCTCGTCGTTACTTTGTCTCTCCTCTACCTCGGTCTGTCTTCGTTTTTCTTCTCTCTCTCTCCCTCTCTCTCCCTCCTCTCTCCTCTCTCTCGCCTCCCTCTCTCTCTCTCGCGCTCCTCCTCTCCCCCTCGCTCCTCTCTCTCCTCTCTCTTCCTCCTCTCCCCCCTCTCTCTCTCCTCTCCCTCTTCCCTCTCCTCTCTGCCTCTTCTCTCTCCTCTCTCCTTCTGCTTCTCCTCTCTCTTCCCATCTCCGCTTCTCTCTCTCTCTTCCCTCTCCTTCGTCGCTCTTCCCTCAAATCTTTCTTCGTCTTCTTCTCTCTTCTCCTCTCTCTCCCTCTCTCTCTCTCTCTCCTCCTCTCTCTCTCTCTCTCGCTCTCTCCCTCTCTCCTCTCTCTCTCATCCTTTCTCTCCTCTCTCTCCACTGAAACAGACAACTCTCTGTCGCTATAATTCCCCTGTACTGGAAGTATGCTCTTCATGAATTTATTCAGAGCGCTGTCGTATACAGACAACTGGTGTTTTTTTTTCCTGCTTTTCTACAGTATGTTACCAAGAAAGTGAAAACAAAAGCAATCTGTTTGTGTAACCATGTGCTTGGTTTTCGTTTGGTTTGTTTCTGTCGTTTTTTTTACCATGCCCTACTGCATGCTATACACCGAGATCTTGTTTCAACTATGAACTTTGAAACGATAGCACTTAGACCAATTCTGAAGGTCACGTTTGGAAAGGGCAATCCACAAAACCACTGTCCCTGCATGTAACTCAATCCGCTGACCTGGGATTGTCTAGAAATTTCTAATCAACGAGCGTGAACCGCTTTACAGACTTTTTATTTTTATTGTAACAGACCGAGGGAGGGACTGAATTCTCTCTCAGGTAAAGATAATTTGCTACCCCCAAAAAAAGGGGCCAAAGGCAATATGAATAAACCATGAAACCCCGGGGTTTAGTTTCTTCTTAATTTTCCGCCTGTTGCGATGCCTGTTGTATTTTGCTTCCTTTGCTCTTTCTGGAAGACTGACAACAACGAGGTCTCGTCTTTCCATGTGGGTTTGGTCTCAAGACGATGTTGTTTTTTAAGAAATAGTTCCAGACCACACAATTACACAGGTACTGTCTTTGGGTTTTTTGGCTTCATTATTCATGTATTTTTTTATCAAGTAAAGGAAAAGAAGCAAAAAACAGGGCGAAAAGGCTTCACACATCTGGCCAACCACGTTGGATACTCCCCTCTCTCTCTCTCTCTCTCTCTCTCCCCCTCTCTCTCCTCTCCCCTCTCTCACTCCTCTCACTCCTCTCTCTCTCCCCTTCCTCCCTCCTCCTCTCTTACGCACTCTCTCCCTCCTCTTCTCTTTTCCTCCCTCGTCTCTCCTCCTTCCTCTCTCGTCCTCTTCCTCTCTTCATCACTCCTCTCCCTCATCTTTTTTTTCGCTTGCCTTTAGTCTATTTTTCCTATTTTCCTCTTCTTTCTTTTGTCCACTTTTAAGTGCTCTATTCAATCCATGGTCCTTTGCCCTATT
>CM031621.1:63290971-63295971 GCA_018398815.1 Conus ventricosus
ATTCGGGAAAGAATGTGAGTCCGGACAGTCATGACGTCATGATCAGACAGGAATTTGTGTGTCAGTTTCTGATTCACTATCTGTCACTGAAACAAAGAGAGAGGAGAAGAGAAAGAGAGAGAGAGAAGAGAGAGGAGAGAGAGAGAGAGAGAGAGAGAGAAGAGAGAGAGAGAGAGAGAGAGAGAGAGAGAGAGAGAGAGAGAGAGAGACAGTGACGGGCTGCTAGGGGAAACGACAAACATGTATTCCGAGAAAGAGATGGTAAACAACTAACACTCAAACACCCGCAAGTTCGAGAACGCAGTACATAATAGGGAAATGGAGAATGTGTGCTATAGGTTTAACTAAGCAGGAGTTCGGGGCCTTGGAAAAGTCCATTCACGCTGGATTATTTGCTAAGTCATGAGATCTGAAGTGTGCAATGATAACTCTAAATAAATAATGATTGTAACCAAGGTAGATGAGAGAAGAATTGATCGGGGTAAGATATCTAGGTAAAACTAATCAGATCCCGATTTAGTTAATCAATGTTCTGGTCAGGCCTCATCTGTCCAGCTAAAATGGTGTGTGGCACATTGTCCATGTGTACGATGTTTTGTTTGCATGTATGAAATGGACGATATCGGAAGATCTTGTGGAGAGAAAAGACAGCTGTTTTTCCCCTGTGCAACATTGTAAAATGATGAATGAAAGAGAACAACACATATGCATGCATGCATGTGTATGTGTATGTGTGTGCGTGTGTGTGTGTGTGTGTGTGTGTGTGTGTGTGTGTGTGTGTGTGTGTGTGTGTGCGTGCGTGCGTGTGTGCGTGTGTGTGTGTGTGTGTGTGTGTGTGTGTGTGTGTGTGTGTGTGTGTGTGAGCATGAGATAGAGAGTGTGTGTGAAAGAGAGGGAGAAAAAGAGAGAACATAAACATTGTTCACTTTGACTGTTCATGCAGTACTTTAAAAAGTACTTTGTTTGCTCAACTCACCCCTCCCCTCACCCTTCCTTCAAAATATGTTGAACATTATTCATCGAGTAACCTTGAGTACACATTTATGCACGGTTATTGTTGTAAGTCTAAATGTATTCATCATTCTGATTGCTTAGACGGTGACAAAAAAGATACACGGACGTTGAGCACTCACTGAAAAAGACAATCATCTTGCTTCTCTGTCTAGAGAGATTAGAAGTTTACTGCACAGAATGCGGTTAAATTCTCTTCGTACAAAGTTCTGTAAAAACATTAGATGCATGTGTGGAGAAACACTCGGAGTAGGACATCTATTAATCAATTGTCCAAGTGCAAGGGAATTATATCGTAAGTCGGGCGTTTGTAGTTTATCTGACGGATCAAGTCCGTCATCTGTGCCCAAGATTTTGAATGACTACTCTTTTCTTTCTTCAGTTTGTAAATGTTTGTTACACAGTCCAGTGGGCATTTACCTTTGATGTTCTATCGTTTAATATTAGATTGTTAATTACTTAGCATTACTTTCAGTACTCTTGCTGCTATGTTACACTCAGTTTGAAGCGTACTTGCCTAATTCCGGAAAATGACACATTTACATACAAGCGCGCGCGCACGTGCACACACACACACACACACACACACACACACACACACACACACACACACACACACACACACACACCACACAACACACACACACACACACACACACACACACATACACCCGCGCACGCACGCACACACACACACACACACACACACACACACACACACACACACACACACACACACACACACACACACTCACACACACACACACACACACACACACACACACACACACACACACACACACACACTCCCCACACACATACACTCACATCCACACTTTGTCCCTGTATCTGGCCATCTCCAGTCTCAACTCATATCATAAGAAATGTTTATTCATACAACACATTTTCAAGAAACAACCACAGAGTTAATACGCACATTCCATATACTTCAACACATCGTCTGATATCACTTTTAGTGGAAGGACGTTAAACTGAAGAAACTGAACAGACTGAGACACACGTCATCAGTGACTGTCCTTTACCGAGACCGTTTACCCTTACTGAAACACGAAAAGCAAAATAACAGAGAGAGAAGAAAAAGACAGAAGAATACACCAAGAATAGAAAAGAGACATGTGAAGAAAAAAAACAGAGACAGAACGGGGAGGAATTGGCACATGGAGATTAAAGGTTGAGAGTTGGTGCGAGAGAGAGCACCAGCAAACTTGTCAAACATAAGAATAAAAAGAAAGTCTCATAGAAAAGTTTGAAGGCTAGTAGAAGAGAAGAGAAGGACAGGCACGAATAAAAAGCAGGAACCCCAGACACCAACCAGATCACTCTTTCGTCGTCTTTCGCTTGATCGTTTTGGGACTCCACTTGAAGACCAGATCTGACTATGAAGCAGGGCATGTTTCCAAGGTCCTCCTTCTTCACCGCGCCGAAATAGGGTGTCAATACTATGGCTCACACTTCATCTCTCAGACGAAATAGATTTCTGTCCTTGCAGGCCTTGATATTCCGTTCACATTATGCCTCAGGTGTAGTGGTGGCCAAATCACGCTGAACGTCTGCCTCGTGTGCTTCAGAAGTCTCGTGATGGCATCGTAAATGGTTATGTTGTGTCCTTGAGAAATGTACGGCCCTCACCTTTCAGAAGAACTTGCTTATCTCCTTCATGTTCGTGGCGGATTCCTTTCTTTGCAAGTGTTGTCCTTGGTCCCAGAGCCTGGAATACGACCGACAGATAGCAGAAGTTTCTTTCGGAACTGTTGATGGTGTTGGGGGCATCTACACATTCATGGAACTTTTTTCTCCTTGCTGGTGTCTCTGTTGCGGTCTGTTAAAAAAAAACTGCAGGCAATCATCAGCGGAGATGACGAACACTTGAAAATGTTCCAACACACTCATTTCTGGGAATGGTGGAAGAAAAATAGCAGAACTTTTCCAACAGTGGCTCAAGAGCTGCATTTCTCTCCTTCTGACTTTTTCTCCTGTGTGGTATTATCATTCATTTCTGCTGCCGCTGGGGGTGTAGCCCATCAATATGTACAGTCAGACACGCACACGCACGTACGCGAGCGCGCACAACACACACACACACACACACACACACACACACACACACACACACACACACACACACACACACACACACACCATAGAGTCCAAATCCGTGTGTTTATTGTTCATCGACCATGGACCACAATACCAATGCAAAAAGGGGGAATGGTGGGGAGGTGGAAAAGGAGAATGGTGGAAAGTACGAGAAAAGACACAAATAAAAACAAAAGAAGAAAAAAGCACAGATACCTAATAAGATATCCTTCCTCTTGAACGTTTGAGATCACACTTCAAGACCAGTTCTCACCACGAAGCAGACAATGTTTCCCGGGTCCTTTTTTTCCTGACAGAGATAGAGTGTCAGTACGATGGACTACTGTTACACTCTCAGAGAAAATATTTTTTGTCCAGGCAGGGATTGACGCTTATCTAAAGCTCTGCCTTGAGCACAGTGGTGGCGAAATCACACGGAACGTCTTCTCCACGCGCTTGAAGAATCTCTTGTCCCGATACCAACGAGGGTCCTGCCCTGTTCTTGAGGAGAAGTGTGTGGCGTTTGTCCTTCAGGAGGAGAGGTTTACTCAGAGCTTGGTTGCTTCTTGGGGTGGGTTTTTCTTTTCCGCGTACACTGTCGTTTCTTTTTTTCGAATCTGTTCTTGTACCAAAGCCAGGATATAAGGGACAAAAGAACCACTCTTTCAAAATGGAAAGGGCGTTGTCAGAATTTAATTTACACTTCATAGAACATTTTTCTGCCAGATAATCAAGTCAGTCAAGAACACTTTATTATCTCCAAAGAGAAATTAAGAGTGGCCATGAAAACATGTCTATGGATCTATATCTAACAAATCACAATCACATCCACCATCCATCCACCATCCACTCACACACAGAGAATACACATACACTCACATATAATATTCAACAAGCTTTCTGACCGGATCTCATCGAAAGTTCAGTTCTGATTCAGGAGTTTGATGGAATTGGGAACGAGACTGGTTTTAGTTCTATTTGTTTTGAATTTCGGAATTTCGGATCTTCGTCTAATGGTAGAACAATTGTAGTTTTTTTTTAAAACATGAGAACTGTCGGCAGCAATGTTCACAGCTTTTTTGTGTGACACGACATTCATACAGTTTATCTAACTGTCCTTGTTTTTTTGCCAATCATCTTTTCACATGTATTCACCACTCTGTTGAAAATGTTTTCGTTTTTTTTTTTTCACACTAAGATTTCCAAACCAGCATAAAAAGTCAAAGGACAGCACTGATTCTACAAAACAACGATAAAACATATTTAAGAGTCCTTTTTAACAGCAAGAGACCGAAGGTTCTGAAGACAGTATGTTCTCGATTGGCATTTTTTTGAACATAAATTGAGTATTTGCATTACAATTCAGCTTATCATCTAAAATAGTACCCAGATACTTATATTCACCTGCACGTTCCACTTTGGTGTTTTCAATATACAAGTGAGGGACAGGTGCTGGGTGTCTTCGAAAATCAATGACCATCTCCTTCGTCTTACTAGCATTCAAATCCAGACAGTTCACTTTGCACCATGTACATAAACGTTCCACCTCTTGAAAATAAATGGTATCTGAATTTGACAGGTCTTCTAACGCTCCCTGTTACTATCAAAAGGAAGCCTAGAGGCAATTTTCAGCTGAACTGGTAATGACTTTCAAATACTCTTGTTTGCTGTCTCATTTTATTTCCCACTCAGTCACTCGTTTTGGCTCTGCAGCCAAAGCCATAGTCTGACCCGTTCCACAACGGTCGTGGCACAGGTAATCCACAGGGAACAGTCAATGTCAAGCTGTCATGAGGAAACCCACCAGAGAAGATACTGCATTGGTTTACAACAGTGTGTGTTCTGATCCAACTACACAGGAAACCACCAACCGAGTCTCCAACTGACAACAA
>CM031621.1:63300971-63303471 GCA_018398815.1 Conus ventricosus
GGGGTCACAACGACACTCGGTCACAACAACATGTGGTTGAAATGACACTTGGTCACAACAACATGTGGTTACAATGACACTTGGTCACAACAACATGTGGTTGAAATGACACTTGGTCACATCGACATGTGGTTACAATGACACTTGATCACATCGACATGTGGCTACAATGACACTTGGTCACAACAACATGTGGTTACAATGACACTCGGTCACAACAACATGTGGTTACAATGACACTCGGTCACAACAACATGTGGTTACAATGACACTCGGTCACAACAACATGTGGTTACAATGACACTTGGTCACGTCGACATGTGGTTACAATGACACTTGGTCACAACAACATGTGGTTACAATGACACTTGGTCACGTCAACATGTGGTTAAAATGATACTTGATCACATCGATATGTGGTTACAATGACACTTGGTCACAGCAACATGTGGTTACAATGACACTTGGTCACAGCAACATGTGGTTACAATGGCACTTGGTCACAGCAACATGTGGTTACAATGACACTTGATCACATCGACATGTGGTTACAATGACACTTGATCACATCGACATGTGGTTACAATGACACTCGGTCACAGCAACAAGTGGTTACAATGACACTCGGTCACAGCAACAAGTGGTTACAATGACACTCGTCACAGCAACATGTGGTTACAATGACACTTGGTCACTACAACATGTGGTTACAATGACACTTGGTCACGTCGACATGTGGTTACAATGACACTTGGTCACAGCAACATGTGGTTACAATGACACTTGGTCACGTCGACATGTGGTTACAATGACACTTGGTCACGTCGACATGTGGTTACAATGACACTTGGTCACGTCGACATGTGGTTACAATGACACTTGGTCACGTCGACATGTGGTTACAATGACACTTGGTCACGTCGACATGTGGTTACAATGACACTTGGTCACGTCGACATGTGGTTACAATGACACTTGGTCACGTCGACATGTGGTTACAATGACACTTTGTCACGTCGGCATGACCCCTTTGGAACAGAATGCCCGGATGACAATGGAGTCATGTGCTAGTTCCAACAGGAAACGTTCGTGTGGACGCGCTGCCCTGCACATGCACATGTCAACGTTCGTGTGGACGCGCTGCCCTGCACGTGCACATGTCATTGTCCTAGTGCACTGTTGCCATACTTTGTGTCAGTGTGTGGACATTACTTTCCCAGCAAGCAGTTCTTTTCAGAGACAGCAGCAGCAGCATGGAGTTTTGTTTCGGAACCTTTGAAATTTTCTTTCCTGCAATGACAACTTGAGAAACGTTGCAAGTTTTGTGGATACTATCCACATTAACAAAAAAAAAACCTTTTACTTTACAAATATTTTGATTTATTGATTTGGTTGCTTGTGTTTGTACGCTTTGCTGTTGGGTTTGATTTACTGTTTTGTTTGCTTGCGTTTACAAGCTTTGCTGTTTGTTTTCTATGATCTGAATACACCAAATAGTTGGGTTTCATGTTCATGAGCTCTCAGTTTTTTTTATGTCACATTGCGGTGTACATGGATACTTTTTCTAATATTAAATATTTATCATTTCAAACAAACAAAAAAACTAGAAAATCGTTTTTTTAAAGAAGAAGCTGAACACATTGCTTCAACGAAGCTGATCGATGCCACGCCTTCCTGAACCACCTTGCAGAAAATGAGTAACCAAGAGAGGAAGTAGCTGTAGGCCCTATATATCCGTAGCGAAAGGATATGCAAGGACCTGTCCTCACCCACACAAACATCAGCATTTTCTTAACACTGACGCCGAGCTGACTTCTGAAATATGGGTTGAACTTGTACAGGACTTTTCAGATGGAAGATGCAAAAAAAGGGAAAAAAATGTGCGCATGTCAAGGGTGATTACAGAATCAGAAACTGAGCATTTCCTTAAGACTGACGCTGAACTGGCCTGTAAAATGGATTAAAGTTTTACAGGACCTTTCAGATGGAAAACGCATAAAAGAAAAAAAAATGTGCGTGTGTCAGCAGTGATTACAGAATCGGAAACTCTCAGGATCCTTGTTTCACCCATTATAAATGTATGAGTGCTGGTGGAGAAGAAAGAGAGAGAGAGAGAGAGAGAGAGAGAGAGAGAGAGAGAGAGAGAGAGAGAGAGAGAGAGAGAGAGAGAGAGAGAGAGAGAGAGGCCACGCTTGCTGATAAGATCTGGCTTTTTTTAAAGAGAAGTTTTGCTGTGCTCTTTGTGAGTCATCAACTCCATCCTGTAAATCTTTCTTCCAAATTTCTAATGACACGTCGTTCGGAACAATGGTCTGCAGTTTCTTATTCGCACAACGTTCTTGTTAGAGATTCTGGCAGCGTTTGTTTTGTTCATGTTGTACTAATCGCATGTGTGATCTCTTTGAGCAAAGAGTTGAGCTTCTGTCTGTATCTTCATTAGCGCTGTTTTGCATGAGCTCAGGACATGCTTCACTGTTTGTTTGTCCTAGCAGGGTGACCA
>CM031621.1:63305971-63309163 GCA_018398815.1 Conus ventricosus
AGAGAGAGAAGAGAGAGGAGAGAGAGAGATTTGACGTAGACACACAGAAAAAGAGAGAGAGAGAGAGAGAGAAGGGGGAGAAGAGAGAGAGAGAGAAGAGGGGGGGGGGAGGGAAGGAGAGAGAGAAAGCGAGAAACAATAGAGACAGACAACAGAGACAGAGACAGAGAGAGAATGACAGAGACAGAAGACACAGAGAACAGAGAGAGACACGAGAGAGACAGAGACCCCGACGGAATGAGAGTGCTTCACAGACAGAAAAGACAGACCATGGCAAGAACTTCAAAGGTTCGTGGCAATGAGAAAATGAAGAATGCCAGAACAGTCAAGACGGGTCACTCCATCCCTGCATGACATAAACTAATGTGGTCAATGCTTTAGGTCATTCCCGCCTTCTTTTTTTTAAACGCGAGAGACAGAAAGAAATACACAGAGAGACAGGAGAGAACAGAGATAAGAGACAAAGACAGAGGGCTAAGAATCAGAGATCACATAAAAGAGAGAAAGACAGACAGACAAATTAGACTCAGAAGAGAGAGAGAGAGAGAGAGAGAGAGAGAGAGAGAGAAGAAGAAGAAGAAGACCCGACAGACAGACAGGGCAGACAGACAAAGACAGACAGAGAAGAGAGAAGGGAAAGAGAGAGAGAGAGAAGAGAGGAAAAAGAAGAGAGAGGAGGAGAGAGGAGAGAGAGAGAGAGAAAAGAGAAAAGAGAGAGAGAGAGAGAGAGAGGAAGGGAGGGAGGAGAGAAAAAAAAGAGAAAAATGCCTCAGAGGGAAACCAGGGCAAAAACTTGAAAGGTTTTCGTGCAATGAGAGAATTGAAAACGCCCGGCAGTCCAGGATTGGGTCAATCGATCCTAGCAGAAATAAACTATGTGGTCATTTCCTGAGGTCAATCAGCCATCCTTTTTGTTTTAACTACAAGGTGAGAGAGAAGAACCGAAGAGAGAGAGAGAGAGAGAGAGAGAGAGAGAGAGAGAGAGAGAGAGAGAGAGAGAGAGAGAGCGAGAGAGAGAGAGAGCGAGAGAGAGAGAGAGAGGGGGAGTGAGAGAGAGAGAGAGAGAGCTCAGAAGTCGCAGAATTTTATCCATGATAGACTGTGGCCCCTTGTGAATGGGTGTGTGAACAACATAAAAGCGATCGCAATCTCAAGAGAAAGAATACAACTTCCTCAACAAGTACGAGTAAAGCGATAGGTAGTGTATAGGAAGTCAGGCAGAAGAGAGACAGACAGACAGACAGACAGACAGAGAGACAGACAGACAGACAGACAGACAGACAGACAGACAGACAGACAGACAGACAGAGAAGACTTCACAGACAGTCAGATCAGGGCAATACCTTCAAAGGGTTCGCGGCAAGACGAGAAGAAACGTGAGGAATGCCAGAACAGTTCAGGATCGATCAATCAATGCTGACAGGAGGAAAAAAAGTTATGTGGTCAGTTTCCTAGAGGTCACTCACCCGTCCCTTTCTCACATGCAAGGATTCGGATTCGGATTCGGAGTTCAGAATCCCGTTTATTTTCATTTAGGCCAAGGCCCCTTATGAGCGGGGGGGGGGGGGGGGGGGGGGGGGGGGGGGGGGGGGGGGGGGAGTGAACAATAAAAGAACACTGAAGCAGCGCTAGTTATGACTTAACAAAAACATAACAAAGGTGATACAAACAAAATTCCTAAGATGTGGCAGTTTCTCTGATCTTGAATGCTTTTGCAAGAAACATTGAAAGACCTCTCACAACTTCAACGGATTGAGAAGACATTAATAAACACCATTTAAATAAACACGGTTGACTATAATTCCTAGGTTGATGAACTTTTCACAATCCCTAAGAACGGGACAGCAAAGAACAAAATGTATTTCTTTTTTTGGTGTGTGTGCCTTTTCGTAAGGGACAAAAAATCCTAAAAGCAAAAGAGAAGAGAGAGAAGAAGAGAGAGAGAGAGAGAAAAGAGAGAAGAAAACAACAGACAGACAGACGACGTCAAAGACAGACAGACAGAAAACAAAGAAAAGAGAGACAGAAAAAGAGAAGAAGAGAGGAGAGAGAAGAGAGAGAGAGAGAGAAGAGAAAGAGAAGAGAGAGAGAGAGAGAGAGAGAGAAAAAAAACACGAACACAACACGAACAGAATACGAATAATTTTTTCGATTCGGCCTACCATACTGCAGGGTGACTCCGCAAATAAAAAATTCTAGTACAAGGAACAACCAAGCACAAAAGCGACAAACGACAATGATTCATCATATTTTTGCATAGCATATTTATGTAACGCTTGGTTTTCCATTTCTTTTGTGAGAATAATTTCTTTTGGGGGGTTTTGTGGTGTTGTAGAGAGAAGGAAGAAGAGAGAGAGAAGAGAAGAGAGAGAGGAGAGAGAGAGAGAGAGAGAGAGAGAGGAGAAGGTGAAAAAGGGACAGACAACAGCAGCAACAGACAGACAGACAGTTTCGCAAAAAAGGTGCAGATACCAGGGAAAAAGGAAATACTTAAAAAAAACGTAGACAAAACAGACCTCGGAAAACAAAACGTCGAGAAAGCGCGCCGCACACACACACGCGCGCACACATGCCGCGCAAAACACACACACACCACAACAACAACCCCCACACAAGATTTCCCGCATATTCACACATGACAAAAACTTGAGATTTTATTTTTGAAAAACTTAGTGACAGCGCGTGAACGTGTTATACTGCCCTTAGGTGTCATTATTACATTTGGTTTTGTTCCTGTGACATTTTTTTCGGCGATGGTGATGGAATGCTGCATACAAAAAAACACATTTGCATTTTTTTAGGGGAAATGTAAGTTTTCCCGTCCATGTTCAGACTTTTTATGTAAACAAAACAATGACTTTGCAGTGCAATGGTCCCCCCCCCCCCTCCCGCCCCGGCCCCCGTCCCCCCTTCCCCTCCCCCCCGGGTCTTTTCCCCCTCCCTTCCCCCTCCCCCCGCCCCCCCCCCCCCCTCCCCCCCCCCCCCTCCTCCCCGCCCAATTTTTTTTTTTTTTTCCCCAATGCTACTGCCATTGGTACCTGGTGTCATCCTGCATCCTTTTTTTCCCCTTTTGTAGCGGGGTGGTCGGGGTGGGGGGGGGGGCGTTTGGACGTCAGGTGGGATCGGCGACAAACCTACACCAAACTTTTGGGGATCTAATTCTTATTCGCAGACCCTTCCTTTTAAACACCG
>CM031621.1:63309263-63352317 GCA_018398815.1 Conus ventricosus
ATACTGTGTAGGGTTATCCCGTTTCAATACTAATTTACAAACATTTCAGATTTCTGTTTTTGCTAATCCTGTGGTTTTCCCTGTCCATTTCAATATAACTTCATTTTAGCATACAATCCTCAAATGCGTCTCTGTCTTTCATGTGGAATAAAACCTACGTCCTTTAAACTGTTCTCTAAAGTCTTTTTAAAACGGGAGTTAAATTTTTGTACTAAAATCCACAACTTATCCCAGCATGTCTCCACTGATAGCTATTTTCGACAAAGCGTTTTCTTTTTTATAAACTGTCTCTTTTCTGCCGAACAGTCATCTATAATAAATAGTGTCCTGCTTGCCCTTAAAAATTTTATAACAGTATTCCTAAACACTCACTTAGCTTATTGCTAGATCCACTAAATATAGGTCAACATCTGCCCATATAAACCATCTATCATAAATGCTTTGTTAAATTCAAGCGTTGACAGAAAATTACAATATAAATCAAAATTATAGCGATAAACTGGTTTGGTAATAGTCAAGGACAAATATTGGTTTTACCCACAACCAGTTTTTCCACAAATTAATGACAATGAGGGGGGGGGGGGGGGGGGGGGTTTTTGTCATAAAGTTTAACTGCACCATAGTTTTATAACAGAACTTAATCTAATCCAGTTATTTTTATCATGCTCTCCGACAAAACCTTGTTCAGTATAAGCAAATCCTATGAGCTTTAATGCGTAAGATTAAACCAATTCAGTCTTAAGATTGTTTCTAATTAAGTCAACATTGATTTTGTTGCTTGTTGGTTATGACCTTAATATCCTATACCATTGTGAAAGAACGACGATGGTAACTTAAGCACGTTTAACGCTAAGTTTTGCCATCTAATTATTAATTCCTTTTTATAAACGTCACTAACGCCCCACAACACTCATCCCTCCTCCACACTTTAAAGACAGAAATTTCAAATATCACATGGTGAACGTGTCTCCCTATTTTTTCTGCTGGAAAGAACTGTAATTTTGTAGAAGCTTTCATTTATAACCGTTTCTCTCTGTGGAGGATGTACTCGTTTTTTTCCCATACGGCGTAATTCAATCTCGTTCTGACTATTGACGTCCGGCATAAGACTTACATGTAAAGGCCAGAGTTTTGAATGCATTCTGAAACTTTTTTTGACGGGCAAAAAAATGTAAATGGGCTTATGAATTCAAGATTTTATTTCGCCATTCTAAATATTTCTACTGCCATTTGCTGTCAGGTTTTCGAACTATTTTATAGTCATACTGCCCAGCATTATTTGCTTCCTAAGATTGCCAGTTGTTCTAGTTTGGAAACTTTTTGGCTGTCGCCAACCTCTTTGCGTTTATAATCACTCATCTTCATGTACTCAAACCCATACAAAGCGCCTATCTCACCATTCTGTTCAAAGTCCGCAACGTCTGCAAGGTCTTTTAATTCTAAAGTTATACACCTCACAGGCGCTAATGTAACTCCCGGTTCTTCTGGCCCCCGCGACATTTTTTAGTACAGTTTATTATTTTATTTCCAAAACAATGTGCAGGTTATCACATTTTACGACTTTTCCTGTTTGTCTGCAATTTTTATATTAAATATCCGACCCTCCCACAAACTAATCTTTTAAACTGTAAATTAGGAATTGATAATTTCACAATCGCAATATGCAGCTTTCCCTGATGGAAGAGCTCTTAAAACAGTTGAGGGCCTTCCATCATGTAAGTTTTCATCAGTGCTTAGCTCGCCAAATGAACATAGAGTAATGAATGTAATGCAAGATTGAGCGGACTTTCCCCCTCATAAGTAGTTTTGTCTGGTGTAACACTAAAACTATGAAAGGGTTGATTGTTAGTTTGCAAAGCCTAACATTTTAGCTAGCTCTTTACTAAAAGAGTAACCTACTTTCTTCTTTTTCAGGTTTGAATGTTAACATTGTTTTTAGATTTGCATTGTTAAGTTTGAGAGCAATGTCAAAGTTACTCATTGCTTCTTTTAGTGAGCAAAACCGTAATAACCATCAGGTATGGTTAACTGGCTAACTAAGTTTCTTCTATTGTCAATTTTTTGAACCTTATTATTCTTCTTGGATTCACTTATATTAAACCATACAACTTTGTAAAATATTTCGTGGAGTGCGACATTTGGTTCCACAATTGTTATCAATAGCATGTTCTAAAAACGAAGGACGGTCTTGAGTTGTTATTGTTACAAACATTTTTTAAACGAAATAAAAATGAGTGCGTTTAAATAACTGATGCAAAATATTCTGTTGGGCCGCACTACAATCTAAAAATATAACAACTGATACTCTTGTCATTTCTGTGACCCAGACTGACACCTTTCAAGTAAAGGTGAGTACTCCATTAAGTCAGATATCTTAACCCCCCTATTAAAAAGACTACATCCCAAAAGTGAGTTCCGTCAGTCATCCCGATCAGTTTTTATCAAACCAGTTATACTTGCTGTGTTTTTGTGCATCAACTGGATGGGAGTATCGTATGCTGATCGCTTAAATTCATTCCAGATCCTTTGGTGAGTCAGTGGTACAGATTTCATTTCTATTACACCTTCAGCGTATTTTTGACTGAACTGCAAGCACCATTGCCAATGACAAAACGCTTAATCCAATCAGCAACAAGAATAGACATGAAGGCTTTTGAAAAGATTCTGTAACGAATTCTAAATCAATGTTAATACAGACTTTAGACAAAAGTTGGACCGCAATCCTGGCTTAGGCACCCCTTATTTTTTTGGGGCGTCACAGAAAGTATACCTAGACTGGGATCCTCCCGTATACATCTTTCTCTGTCAGGCACAACTGTTCACCTCGGGTCCCATAGAGCAAAAGCATAAAACACATGGACAACATTTATCTTAACACTACTAAGGGCCTAACACGAGCGGGAAATAGAACGACAAAACGACTCTATTTCGTAATTACGTTTTGGTGTTTTAGCTAGTTCGCAAGCACAGACAAGGTCGAGCATAAACTAATCCCTTCTACTGGCTTTGATGCACAAAAACCATACTTAGGCAAATTTAGAGACGCCATTAATTCTACAGTTGATTTGCCATCAAGTATATAAAAGGTACCAAAATGTTTTACAATACGCAAGATCGAAAGTAGCGCCTTTTGCTGTGGCAAGTTAATACTGCTACCTTCTGACACTCCAACTGCCAGTAGGAACACTAATAAACTACAACAATGAAATCCTTGTGCAGCAATGAACAGAAGGTCGAAAAAACGACATAAATACTTGAGCCAGTAATATTACAAACAATAAAAAAACACCCAAGATTAAGTCCATCCAGAATCCCGAGGTCCAAAGGCCCGAAGACCGTTTAAGACCGCAAAAAAAGTAATGACCATGATATGAAAACGGAAAGCTACTTGTAATTGGATTAACTGGCCTAGGATAACATAGGTCTTTATCTTACGAAATAGTAACCCAACTATTAAAGAACTAATGCCCATAAGTGCCAGCCATAAAGCCAACAACTAACTTTGCTTTCAGTAAGACAAAAAGCCGAGCAAACGAAACAACACCCTAATATAACCTGGCACAGAGTCTATATCTTTACGGCTAATTTTTTTAATAAACTCGCAGATGATCAAGTTGTTTTTTTTACCCCATGATTTATCAAGTGAGCGATGGCGTGAGGCACTGAACTTTGCCTCCACCACCGCCCGTAATAAGCCATCACTCAGTGTACCTTAATGCAACTAATCCTAAGGCCGTTATAACGCTCGCTAATGTGCCAACCTTCTCTCTAACAGTGTGTTCGTATTCGTTCTGCGGCGTCGTGTTTTTTCCATATAAGATTCTATGGATAAGTTTCTCTTGATTCTGCTCACTTGAGTCGGATTGTTCTTGGATAGCAACAACACTCTAGCGTTGATATCTTTTTTTACTAAAGATCTTTTAGTCTTTGTATATATTCTTTCTTTAACATCACCGCCCTAAATTGCGTCGTCAGCCTCAGAGTTTTTTTTTTCTCTTTTTTCTATATCCTCATTTAGTTCATGCCAGTTTTGCTAAATAGGTTTTTAATATTATCTCTGGTTTATTCTAAAAGCAGTATTAACAGCTTTATTTCGTTGTAGCGGCGGATCATCTATAGTTTTTAATGCTGTTTCTTCTTCTTCTGATTTCTGATATTTGTATTTATAGTTTTCGGTCTAATGTTTGACCTAAATCATAGAAGTTCATAAATGGGGTCTGTATGGAGTTTTGTTTGTTTTTGAAGTTTAGCACTGCTATCCCTATCTAACTTTTGGTTTAACAATGCCTAGGCTATTCCGCTCGCTTGCACTGAGCCTTTGTTTAAATGTATTCAATACGTACAAACCTGATGGGTCTCGTTTATCTGTAAGCTTGAACAAGTTGTACTCGTCGGGGCCGATTGTCACAAAACAAATGGTGGCCAACATCATCTCGTTCACAAAATCATTAGGTCTATTAAAGTTGGAGGTTTTATGTTTTTAACTTTGTAAAATGCTTCGCCGTACTTTCTGATATTCACGCCGGCTATGGAGATCGTTGAGGTTGAGACACGTCTCGTGGGACAAGGGAGTCGTTCTATCAAACTCATGTTGTCTCCAGCATCTGAAATAGCTAAAGCTTCATAGTTACTTCCCGCCATGTTTTTAAATAATAACTATTTAATTGTTTTATGAAAAATGTCACAAGAATATGCTCGAATTCTGACCCGTATAAAAACTGAAAGAACCCCGGGCGTGCAGGAAATAAACGGAAAATTACTGATCCCAAATAATCCATCTACTATTATTGATGCGGATCAAATTTTTACTTTTAGATTTCCAGACCTAGGAGCGGATGAAGGTGATTGTGCCCGGCTCTGCCACGACGTTACTTCCAAAATAGAACTCACATCAGAAACATACCCAAAAAGGACAGTTTCCGAATCTGGGACGGGCATCGTAAGAACATTTCTATAAAACTATGAGGGCAAGAAGGTATTTTTCATACCAACATGCAGACAAATTTTTAACCTATTACTGAGCTAAAGATCTAACCGAGAATGAAAGGGCTGATCTTGCGTTTCAAGGAACTATATAATGACGAAGCACTAAAACATAGAATAGGCGCCGCAGATGCTAATAACGTCCGCAAAAAGTAGTAGCTGTAAATTTTTGCGTATGGAAAACGCTTTTTCCATTCCCTAAGATTTTGACTTGTTAAACAGCGCATGCCCCATACTTCAAGAGCATTAAAAGACAGATTGTCATAAGAACTAACTTTTTAATGATACAAACGTGTTATCAGATCAACAGACACCGAAGCAAAGTACAGCATTTCTGACTCTCGTTAAGTTGACGTTGTTAGCCACTCTAATTTTACAAGCTGATGGGCAACAATATAAAATCACAATTTAGTAATATATTACGAAAGAGTGATTCATCATACAACATATCCTCAGAATCAAGGCAACACTAGATGAAATTTAGTTTTAGTGTCGCAGCAAAATCGATTAAAGTTATTTTATTGCTGTGTGAAGAAGAAGAACCATTCGAAAGAGGAAGTAAAAAGTTTTATTAATCCTAAAATAACGAAAGTAACCATGTTACGATTGATGTAGTCCTAACCAAATCGAACCTACGTCTTAAACCTTATCAGCATTTTGAGAAATAGAAAACTGTTATGGAGCGGGAGCGGTGTAGAAATCCCAGCAGTTTGACCTTGTGTCTAAAGATCTACACCTTCCCTACCTTTCCCAATTTTACAATGGTAACTCATGATTATTTAACAACGAAATACGCTTATGATTGACCTAAGGTCAACAGAGGATAATCAGTTTGTATAGAAGTGGTAGAAAGGTTAAAGACAAGAATAAACATCAAATTGATAAAGAAAAAGAAGCGATAAACCCCTTAATGCACATTTTTTTTAATATAGTTGCGCAGCTGAATATTCGAGAAACAGATAGAATGAAACACACCATATACAAAATTATTTTTTTTTTTTTTCTTTTTTTTTTTTTTTTTTTTTTTTTTTTTTTTATTTTTTTTTTTTTTTTTTTTTTTTTTTTTTTTTTTTTTTTTTTTTTTTTTTTTTTTTTTTTTTTTTTTTTTTTTTTTTTTTTTTTTTTTTTTTTTTTTTTTTTTTTTTTTTTTTTTTTTTTATTTTTTTTTTTAAAAAGCATGTCCTGTTCAGAATTATCCAAAAGTACCTAAAGAAAGATAGTCAGCAACTCTGTGTTATAAGAAGCAAACATTGACCCAGGGTCTCTCTGCGCTGCTGAAAGTAACAACATCAGATAACAAACATTACACACCAATCAACAAAAACTAGAGCAGGAAACCTTTCAATATACAGCAAAGCCAAACGAAGTATCTGCATGTCTTTAATGCGTACATTATGATAAGTACTGGAGCATCAACTATACGCGCTGCATCAGCAGGAACGAGTGTTTTGGACTCTTAGCAACGGGCATAGGCGCACCCGCAGCTTTACCTCTAAGGCGTTTGTCTTAGCTCTGGCCTGTGCTCATTAGCTGTAGTGCAGCTAGCAAAAAATTAAAAACTAAACTACCAAAAGCACACAGCCTGTTCAACAATAACAGCTAACCTAGCTCCTTTAAATCTGAATAATAAATAAAGCACTACTGACTCAAACCATCATGGATGAAGAATTTAGCTGTTTACAGCTGTGATTTTTAATGACTTACAAATGCCAAAAGATTGATCTTCATAAGAAAGGCCAAGGACAAGTTTTTCTCAACAGCCAGACACCGGCACAGATAAAAAAGGAATGTTTTAAAAAAATTAAACGAAACATTAAACTCTGCTCTAAACAGCTCACATTAACAACGCCAAAGGGTGTTTATAACTTTAGTTTATCAGTCTAAACACAAAACAGACCATCCGATATGAATTAAATATTTTTTGATTTAAATAAATATTAATTGAGTTAGAAAAGAAACTCAGCAATGGATAAGATATATAAGGTCCAGACGAATTGTTTGAAAGCAATGCAAGAAGATTTAACAAGAGCACTGACTGAAATAGATTAAGAAGTATTAATCCAGCAAACCGTACAGCAAGTTTGCTCATGCTAATTCTCAAGTTTCCAGTAAACAAACAATTGACCCCGCCAGTTAAAGTAAAGTTAGCTGATTACTCGACTATTATATCAAATAAATGAAGAAATAACCAAGAAGTCTGGGTCTCAATAAACTACAGACTATTCTTCCTCTAATGACTTAACACCGCGGTGGCAGACGAACTGCTTACCAGTTTTGAAGTGGCAGCTGAAGAACCAAAATGAGAGGCACTGTTGGTCAGATGGCGAAGTCTTAGAATCAATAAAACAGCTAAGTATGCGCCGATTGTAGCAAGGCCTATACATTCCGCTGCCCCCTAGCATTGTTAGCGAAAAGAGCATATCTCAACATACAAAATATAGACAACAAAATGTTTCATGTGGTGTGTTCTCGCAAGGCTGCATCACGTCCGCAAAAACGCAGAGAGAGTGTCTAACTATTGGGAGTACATCAAATGATCCCTTAACTTTAGCGGAATTTCCTTTCCCGTTAGCGTGACAAAATGAACAGTTTGAAGAACAAAACAAACCAATAAATGTTCTATTTACACAGGGATGAGAAACAAATCTAACAGACCACACATTAAAATGTCTAAGAACAGCCAACGATTGGCGACCAGACAAAAATCAGTGGACTTACTACTACTGTTTCACCAGCAGGCTGCCACATTACACATTGATACGAACAATTGAGTAGACTAATGCAGCATACTTCAAAACAAAGACGTAAACAAGAATTTTGTAGAATGTTAAACAAGAATTCCATCTGTTCAGCCGGGATCGAACACAAGAAACGTGATTGTATCGCCTAACAGTTGACTGTAATACAGCCTAAATACGCCCCCAGAAGGCAGTAAAGTTAGTTTTAAGAACTGGAAACGGAAGCAAAATTCCCCATATGTTGTTTCCGCAGACTTTGAATCACTCATTGTTCCTTATGAGTGCCAACCTCACAAAACCTTCAAAAACAGCTTTGTGAGTATCATCAGATTTGTTCATTTGCTTTCATCGTGTCAGGTCAGATGGCACCCAATCACGCCAGAATTATATTAAGGACCAAATGCGGCTAGAAGATTTTACAGCGCATGCAGCAAGTGCGTACTGACTGTTCTAATAATCAATATCTGAAATCCATACCCCGAAGACCAAGAACCATATGACTCAGCCACACATTGTTTGAATTTGTGGTTTAGAACTCAGTGAAGAAGCAACAAATCCGACAGTAAGAGACCATGATCACATTAGTGAAAGTTCAGAGGAGCCAGGCCAGTAAATGCAATCTTCCCTAAAGTTTGAACCAAAGACATGAAGAGCTGCCTATATTCTTTCACACTGCGAGGTTACGACTCACCTTAATAATGCAAGCCGTAAACCCATGCTTTCAAGGTAACCTGCATTGCAGCACTTCATCAGAAAGTATATGTGTTTTGCTTAATAACATTCTTTTTATGACTCTATCAGCACATGAATGGGTTCATTAGAGTCGCAGGCTATGTCCATAAAGTCCTGCTCCAATATCGGAAGAAATATTTTTGACCCAACTCTCTTTAGAAAGGGCGATTACCCTTAGAATACATGCAATTGGGAAGGTTTGACCGAAGGAATACACTTCCTCCTAAAGACGCTGTTCCTTTTTCAAGATCCATGAGGAAAGGCAATAGAGACTCAGATTACCAACAAGCTCCAGATGCGATGGCAGAAGTTAGAGTGTAAACCGATGGAGACAATCATGATGCTACTTGATGGCTGATGTATGTTTGTATGGCGTACGTCTTGAAATTACAGAAAGACCTGCATGAAACCTTATAGCCTGGAACCCGCGAAAGGGGGGGGGGGGGGGGGAAACATTATATTTCTGCGCCCGGGATGAGCTGGGACGCTTTCTTAAAGTTTACTGAGTACAATTGATTTTTGTCTGACCTGCCAATGATTCAGATGATTGAAAACGGATTGCTGGAGGATTAGTATGGCTCGCAACACCATTACTTGTAAAGCAAACAACAAATACCTAGATGATTATGATCCAGAAAAAGGTCAAACTAACTCATGTATTTTAGATGCAAACAATCAGAATGGTTGGGCTATGGCGCAATCGCTTCCATTAACGCAACTTTAAAATGTACACAGAAGACAATCCGAAAAATATCAAAAAAATGCATTAAAGTGTTATGAGACAGTTTAATAACTCCGGTCAACAGCGTGGATTCATTCTAAAGTTGAACTTAGAATAATCCCTCATGAACTCCATGACCTTCATAATGACTATCCATTTAGCGCAGTAAAGTCTCAAGATGGGCGAAAACAGAACCGCCTAAACTTTGTGCCTAATCTTCGTGGCAAAAAAAATTATTGTCTGTCCATTACAAGACTTCTACTAATTTTTATTAAGACATGGTTTGAAGTTGACAGCTGTTCATCGTATAAATTGCTTTTGATCAAGACATCATACCCATACATCATGAAAACACTGATCTCAGAACAAAATCCACAGATGCTTCAGAAAAAGATAGGGGCATGCTGTACAACAGCAGTTTCGGAAAGACTATGGAATATCCGCACAAGCGCAAAGGAAGGTCAGATTGGTCCCACCAAAGAGAACGAAGCCAATAAGCAGATTTCTAAACCCAATTAGCAGGACTTCAGAAGATTTCATGATCAGCTTTTGGTATTACGAAAAAAAAAAAAGAAATTCAAATTGGATAACCCGTTTTATCGGTTTACTGTTTTAGAATATCAAAGCTTTTGATGTTAGAATTTCTTTAACGACTAAACTTTTATCCCTCGTTCCTGATCCAGAGTACTTACAACAGATACAGATAGTTTGTTTATAGATATCCTACTGAAAACATCTATAACGACATGGAAATAGAAGAGCTAAAGGCAATGTAGGATGGTACGACACATCCGATTAGCCCTAAAGATTCGCCTTTGCCTTCAATTACAACAAGAAGTGTTTTAGGAAAAGATAAGATGAATTATCTGGAAAAGGTGATCAAGGAGTTTATTGGTTTAAGGTAAAAAATTACAGTGATTTCGAGCCCAGGAGAAAACATCAAAAAAGCAAATTGAAAATCTCGCAGTGTTGTGCATCAAAACAATCGCAGGACAACTATAAAAGAAGCATTAGTTCAATAAACATAACTTTTCATCATGACAACGTACAACTACGATCTAATCTACATGAGATTCAACACACTGTTGTAACAAAGAAGTCATTAGATAGAACAAACACAAAAACGAGTAATTTGGTTAATCCATAGTTTTCATATGCAAACGGGCATTGAGAACGGGCATAATTATATACTTCTTCGGGTATATTACGGGTCCATATTTTCATCAACTTTATCTATAAAAAACAATCATATCATCCTCCAATTCAGACAAAATATTTTTCTCATGTTTGCTTGATGCGCTCGAAATTTTTTTATTATTTCAAGATATTTCTTTATCCCATTTTTGATAGTCAAAATTTGGGATTTTTGGGCTGTAGTGATCTAGATGGTTTAGCATGTGTTTCTGAACCCTCACAAGCAACCGTTGCTTTTAATACACAATTCGTATCATCAGTTTCTCGTATCAATCAAGGGTCTTTTTTATTTATCATTCTTGTATCATTCCTGCGCTTCCTTCTAGCTTCCATTTTAACACAAATAATATTTAATGTAAATTTAATTACAGCGAACAGTGTCTTGTGGAAATTATCTGCAGTTCTTCTTTCACAAAAGGATCTTTGAGGAGCTGGTTGATTTTGGTTTGTGCCAGTTTCTCGTAAATAATACACGGGCGATATCATCATTACAATTCTTTTTTAATTCGTATGGATCAACATCCTCCAAACTGTATTGGTTGCCCTGATGCGAGTGGTCCCTTTCTGCTTCTCCGCCCGGAAAATAAAGGTACCTTACTTTTAAACCAAAACGGTAATAGTTTGCTGGGTGTACTGGAGTCATCCTTCAACAGCATTATTGTTTGTTTTATTAATTGCTTATACTGGTATTAACCGTTAAATTTCTTCATTATTCATTGCACGTAGAACTGAGGGCAGTCGTCTAACCCATTCTGTGTTGCGAGAATGACATCAGCTCTCCTTGAAACTGTAGGAGAAAAGCCTTTCAGCTAACTGTTAAAGTTTCAACTAAAGCCTGTGATCTGTTGAAACACCCGGAAAACCTCTTTTAATGGGTAACACTGTTTTAACAATAATTGATTCACTTCGTCCTTTAAATTCTTTTCCATCATCAACTTGAAATCGTGCGAAGGATAATTAACGTGCCTCGTATGGATAACAGTTTAAGCGACAGCAATCAGCAGAAGCACCTTTTGTTTAACGTTCCGCATCTTTGTATTCTTGAAGCAATGTCAATGACTGTAAGTGCGTACTTAAATCTTTTTCGTCTAATCGTATCATGGGTAAATATAAAGATCCATTTGATGGGTCGTTCGTATTGTAATTCACAAAGCGCGGTCTCTGTATACGTTTAGGGCCAGGTACATACATATTGCCAAATCGCTGTTTATATAACCTTCCTTTTGTCTGTTTGTTCACTGACTCCAGCACTTGCTAGCTTTTTTAATTGCCGTGATTCCCTTCAATATCCTTTTGCGAAAAAAAAGATTTTGTTCATTTTTATTCAGCCAAGAATTATGCGCAGACAAAATACACGATGGTCATGCCAAAGACAATAAACGGCGATTTCTTGCATCTTTTGTTTTTTTCGGATGGATGATAAAAGTCCTGAATTTTTGTGGGGCAATGTCTCAATTGGTTGCCTGTTAACAAGATAATATTCTTTTATCGTGCTTTGATTAACATCTTAAAATGTGTAAGGCTCCAGTCCTTGTTTTTCAGTGTGTTAATAATAAAATAACTGCTCAATACTATTCTCTGCTTTTCATAGCGACTTGTGCTGCGGCTAGTTTGCTCCACACTTTGGTTATGTCTTTTTCTCGTCGCGTCATCCCGTAGTTTTACTAAAATGCGTAATTACGTCCCGCTAAAAGCAAAGCGCATACACTACTGCACCGCTATCATCAATACGATGAAGCCATTTTTATAAATGTATTTTGTTTTACATATTTATATTCTCTGGAATTATATCTTGCTTAAACTAGAAAATCTTCTACGAACGATCTGCAAAAATAGCAATGCCGTTTTGGCTGAATCCTCAAAGTCTAAGTTTGCCAAATCTTCTGTTTTAAATTTTACAGTCTTTACCAAGCATTGTGTATCCTACACTTAGACCTCCGATAACATCGAATGGTATACAAGGTTTGGCGACAGTTTTTTCCGTGGCTCATTTTAAAAAATAACATAATTAAATTAATAAAAAACATGAACACCGATGATCTGCTAGATCTACAGGAGCGGCAATAAAACATCTTGGACTTACAAATGAAGAAGTTGATTACCAAGCTATTAATTCCTCAAAAAGAAAGGCTTATTCTTTGCGGCTATGTGGAAAAACAAAACAGTTCCTCGTAACTGATTCAGCATAGAACAGATTCAAACAGATGTCGCCACAAGACATTGTAAAGTATCATAACAGGTATGAAGCGCAGCTGGGGTCTAGAATGGTAAAAAGTGTCGGGCAAACGGTTCTTAGTTTGTACACTAAACTAGTTAGTAAATTTGCTCCCATTGATTCTGAACAAGATTTATGTATGATTTAACGCAGGATCCAGTTTTAACAAAGACATTAGAGTCTCTAAGCTGTGATCTATATTACAGATATGGAACATTGTTATCGCCATGATCGCAGGATTAATTACTTTTAATCATATAGATTTTATTTCCCTTCAAAATGAACAAGCCAGAAAATCAGCAGAATCAGGAAAACATTGAATCAGGTGGAGAAAGTAACCAAGCCAGAAAATCAGCAGAATCAGAAAACACTGAATCAGGTGGAGACCAGTGAAAAGCATCCTCATCCTGGGCGTGTTAAACAGGAAAAAAATTATGCAGAGTGGAACAAACAACAAAAATTAAAATTTACAATCACAGAATATAACTCATAATGAAAACATAACACCGCCAACGCCAGAACAAGTTGATTCAATGCCAGCTATAAAACTCCATGTGATTCAAGGCCTACAACACCAAAGTCTTCATGGAATATTGAACTTAAAACTGTTGCCATTTTTGGCGCCCTTGCTGCTGCTGGGGGCGGTTATTACTGTTATAAAATATATAAACAATGGCAACAAGAACCAAGCAGTCAAAAGAATCTGAACCACTAAATACAGAAGACAAAAGCATGCCAGAACCACCAACAACAAAAGATCATTTTGATCCATTTGAAATGTAATAATATTTTAAGAACTTAATTTTAAATTTTTTTGATAAAAATAGATCATGGCGTATTATAAAATGATGGAGTCAATAAATAAAGACATGGAGTCTATAAAAAACATTTCTATAGACCAGAATTGTAATCAATGCGGTTGCTTAGGATGTAAAAACTTCATTAAGATCTATGCTGACCAATTTCACGCCAAGGACGTTGATCAAGACATCCTCGACAATAACGCGTTTTTTGAGGCGTGTGTGTACTATATTAGGCATCTACTATTTAAGACAAAAACATAGATTGTATTGTTTTTTTGATAATTATAAGATAACTTGAATAAGAACTTTAGTTGTACTTAAAGGATGACTTAGTTATGATCTTAGGCTGACTTGAGTAGGAACTTAGAAGTTACTTAATTAAGAACCTGGGGTGACTTGGGTGACTTGAGTAGGAACTTAGAAGTTACTTGAGTAGGAAACTTAAGGAATGACTTGAGTAAGAACTTAGAAGTGACTTGGGGTGACTTGAGTAGGAACTTAGAAGTTACTTGAGTAGGAACTTAAGGATGACTTGAGTAAGAACTTAGAAGTGACTGGGGTGACTTGAGTAGGAACTTGAGTAAGAACTTAGAAGTGACTTGGGGTGACTTGAGTTAAGAACTTAGAATGACTTGAGTGTGTGCATGCGTGGGGTTGGGGTGGGCAGGGTGGATATATATTTATTATCAGTAAAACAACAACAATGACAGCAGCGACAACAACAACAATAACAGCATATATACAAACACGATCGCGCACACACGCACACACAAACATTTAAAAAATAGGGAGGTGCTTGCATGGGAAATGTGAAAGGATTTTATGGGTTCGCGCTTAAGCGCCGTAAATTCAAGACGGCTGCCGGCCTCTCTGTCAACTGAAGATTATTCAAAGCAGCCACCAAGTGCATTTATCAAAAGCTTGATTCAATAAACAAGACAGTTGAATAAAGTACACTCTGTGGCAGCCAAAAAAAGTTGAAGCAGGGCGTTGAATAGGAGCATTGAAGCAAGTGGAGCAAGAAGAAGTTGAAGCAGAGCCCTGGCTATGCATAACCGTTATTTTTAGAATCATGTCATTTCCCCTTGCTGGGCGGTTTGCGACAAGCAGAGCCCTGGCTATGCATAACCGTTATTTTTAGAATCATGTCATTTCCCCTTGCTAGGTGGTTTGTGACAGGTGCTCTACTGTGAATGTTGCTGCTCCAAGTCGGCTGGCACATGTGGGATCTGTTTCCAGTAGTCGGCATATTCTGTTTCCAGTAGTCGGCAGATGGAGGTGGCAATGTAAATGCAGTAGATGACTGAGGTATTGGTTGTTGAGTAGGTTCAGTACTCATGATTGGGATAATAAGTGGCGTTTCTTGAATAGAATAATCCAACAGAGCTTGATGTGCAGCGTTTGAAACTCTAATTTCCTGTGCTAATTCTTGTGAAGAAGGACTACCTAGTAAATCCCTCTCTTCTTCTAAAAAATGCTATCTTAAGACATTAGAATCAATCAGCAAAGTTTAAAAGCCACAACGTTTTCCTAACTGAAAATCACACACAATAAGTAGTCACACCGGAGCACAGTCAAAAAACAACCTTCTTGTGCGGCAGTCCGGGAAAGAATGGCGAAACTGGTCTTCGTATTCAGGAATGTTCTTTGCTAATTGCACCACAATGTTGCGGGTTAACCTGGTCAGGTGAGCGCCACACCTTATGGTGGTTACAGTTAGTTAATTACAGGTATCGCATGAGCCACCCAGGACTGCCGTACATGGTACTGCCTGCCACAATCCCCGAACCCTCTAATTAGGGTTGTTTGCACAGTGTCTCAGCCAAGTCTTAGTTTGATGACCGTCTGCGCAAAAATGATGTTATTGAAAATGACTGTATGCGCGAAAATGATGTTATTGATAATACAGTATGTTTGTTTGTAGGGTCATTATTTTTTGGTTATTGAAGTCTTACTTGTCAGAGAACGTAGAAACACGGGGTCTGGAGTCGCCCGGTCGAAACTGGTTGAGACCGGGTGAGCCAGACCCGTGTTTCTACGTTCTCTAAAAGTTTTCCCCTTTTATTTAGGCTTCGTCAGCATCTGCAACAAAAACATTATGTATATGCAATCCCCCCCACCCAACCACGCCCCACGAACCCTCCCCCCCCCTCAAACCCCCCAAACAGACGAAACCCCACCTCACACTCAACACACCACACACACCACACACACCACACACACACACACACACACTCAAACAATAATCATATTATCATGGCCCCCCCAGGTTTGATTAAAGGAGCCCAAAAGTATAAAATTTCCCCCCCCCCCCCCCCCCCAAAATCCCCCCATCATAGGACCCTTCTATCCTTTTTTTTCCATATGTAAAAGCACCCCCCCCCTCCCCCCCCCCACCACACAAACCCCCCCCCCAATGAGGATGTGCATAGGGGAGGGGGCATAGGAAATCCTAAAATCCCTTCCCAAACAGCCCAAAATTTTCATTTTTTTTTGATAAAAATTTTTTGGGAAATTAAAGGTTAAAGTTTAAGTAGCGAGACCCGCAAAAAAAACAGCATACACTTTTAGGGGCTGTATGTAAGGGATTAGGTTTTCCTCATGCCCCCCCCCCCTAGCACATCCAAATTTGGGGGTGTTTTTGGTGTGGGGGGGGGAGGGGGGGGGGGGGGGGGGGGCCTTTTACATTGTAAAATAAGGATAGGGGGGTAGCCTTGAGGGGGTGAGTGGGGGGGGGGGGGGGGGGGAATTCATACTTTAGGGGTCGTTTTAGAGTAAAACCCTGGGGGGCCATATAAAGATTAGTATGTTGTGAGTGTGTGTTGTGTGTGTGTGTGTGTGTGTGTTTGTGTGGTGTGAGTGTGAGTGTGGGTGTGTGCTGTCTGTGTGGGTTTTTTGAGGGGGGGTAGGGGTTTGTTCTGGGGGTGCGTTGGTTGGTGGGGGGGAGTGTCATATACAAACTGTTTTTGTTGCAGATCGACGAAGCCTAAAAAAAAAGGCGAAAGCTTCTTTTTATAAAAAAAATGAAGAGGGGTTTGGTTGGGTGCCTCCCAGTTTTTTTTTGGCGTAAATATAATATATAAAAATATAAAAATATATATAAATAATATATATAATATTAAAATAATGTAAATGAACATTAGTGTGGGAAAAACAATGCAGCTAACAATAAAAATTTTCTTCGGGCGTTATATAATGACTTGGCAAGATTTAATTTAAAGAAAAAAAAAGAGTTGAAGAGAAGAAAGGGGGGAATATATTAAAAATTTGAGAAAATCCTTCAAAATATAATATATTATTATTTATATATTATATTATTATATTATATATAATTATATATTATAAGACAATGGTAGGAATCCCACAGAGTTTTAAAAAAAAATGCTCAACCGAATGGGAGCAACATTTGTTAAAAGAAAGGTTAAAAAACTACTACGCGTGTTTCATGCAATGAAATCATGGATGGGGTGGGTCTGTGCTGCGGTGTTTTATAACTGCTTGTTTTGTCTGTATCAGGGCTGCTGTTTTTTTTCGTGTGTTTTTGGTTCTTGTTCAGATAGGAATTCCACTTGTGCTGAGTTGAAACCCATTTCTACCCTAGTTTTTAAAAAAGTTCCCATTTTGGGTTTGAAGAAATTAGTATTTTTCTGTTGAGCATAGGTTACATCTTTTAAAGTTGTTGGGTGCGCTCTTTCTATATTTCCAGGATATTTGTTTTCATCTTTTTCCCTTTTTGAGCTTCCAGATGTATTTACCAATTTGTTTGGTTTTTTTATTTTTCTTTGTTAAATGTTTTTTGTGGTTTGCATACTATTTTTAAATTGGTTTTCGTATACTAATAGTTTCTTTGGTTCTCTGATGTTACAGTGGTTGGTAAAAATCTTTTAGAGGCTTTGTTGCTCAGGGGCCTGTTCTTTCTTGTACATTGCAGGATTTTTCATCACCCGTTTTTCTTGTATCTTTTCTTTTGTTGGGTTTAATCAATGATGGTTTTTAAGGTTGGGGTACATGAGTATGATAATTTATGCGTTTTTGTTGAATATCTTGGGTAATTTTTGCTCTTTGGGAATGATGATGTTAGGATTTAAAGAATTCTTCCCCATATTTTTTTTCACCTTTTGTCTATGGGGGGGGTTTTACCAAGTCTTTCTTTTTCCCGTTTTCTTTTGTTGTCATGTATTACGGGGATATTGTAGTTTTTTTGTTGTAGCCATTTTTTGTAAGCTTCTTGATTTCCTGCAGCGTTTTTTAATGTGTTTTATTTCATGACAGGTTAGATAATCTCTTTTTATGCCTTGGGGATTTTTTTTTAGTATGGAAGGGGGATGGTTACTTTTGATATTTTCGACAGGGGTTCATTGGTTTTTTGTAGGTTTATATATGTGCTGGGTTAGTTTAAAGTGTTCAGATAGTTTACCTTTTTTTTTTGCTTTATAGTGATTTTTAGATTTTTGGTTTTGGAAGTTTTACCCCGTCTTTTTTTCTTATTTTTAATGTTTTAGGGTTGTAACAGGCAGCGGGCCCCTCTCTTGACAGTCCCCTTGTTTTCAAATTTCTTCGAATTTAGACAGTGAACAGTCCCAAAGTTCGCAGTTTTGGCACTCATCGATCCCCTTTTGACAAAAAGTTGAATTTTGTTTTTCGCTCTTGGGCAGATTTCTTTTTTTCGTTTAGTAAGTTTTCTTGTATGGAAAAGATTTTCCTTTTCTGCCCCGATATTTGTGATTTTTTGGCAAATTTTTATAGCTTGGTGACAGTTTCATATAGAGGTAAAGTTACTTATCAAAAGTTTTTAAAAAAAGATTACTTGCTTGTTGATTTTTTGAACCCTTGTATGCTTTTGTATGTGTTTTTCCAGAGGGGGAGTTCATGTTTTCTTAGTTTTTTTGGCTTTTTCTAAAATTTTTTTGATTTTAAAACATAAAAATGAATTCAAAAATCGTTAAAAAAAAGAAATCAAAAAATCCAAAATGACAAAAAAATTTGTGAAAACAGACAAAAACCAGCAACTTTAAAAATAAACCAAAAAGTAAAACTTCTCGACAAAAAATCCAAAAAAAAACAAAAAAGTGATAAAAATAATACGAGGAAAATTTAAAAAAAAAGAAAAGGGGTTTTGCACCCAAAAAGGGCCCAACGATAGAGTGGAGAAAACACAAAGAGAAGCTTTTATAAACTTAAAAACCAAAAACCCCAATTCCTGAAAAACCCCAAAAGCAGTTGATAAACCCCCCAAATCTGAAATTTGGAAAAAAAGCAAAAAAAAAACTTTGAAAAAGCCATAAAAAAAAAGAGGAACATGAATCAACCCTGGGAAAAAACATACGGGCCTAAATGGTTCAAGAAACTAACAAACGATAATACAGTTTTTTTTAAATTTTATTAGTAGATTCTACACATTATGATGAAGATCTGACCAAAGCATAAATTTGCCAGCAAATACCGAAAAACAGGGTCCAAATGGGAAAAATTTTCCATACAAAGAAAAATTATACACGCAAAAATAATTGGACCCAAAAGCGAAAAAGAATCAATTTTTGATTCCAATGGGATCGTATATGGGGCCGAAACTTGCAACTTGTGGGCTTTTCATGCGTTAAATCAGAAGAAAATTGGAAAACAAGTCGGGCTGTACAGAATGACGGGCCCCGCTGCGTGAATGAAACCCCAAAACATTGAAAAAGAAAAAAGAACGTGTAAAAATTCCAAAAACCCAAAATTTAAAAAACACTAAGAAGCAAAAAAAAAAGGAAATCTAATACAAAGTTTGATCTCAAACCGCACTATATAAACCCAAAAAAAACCAAATACCGTCCCATGTAAAAATCAAAAATAACCATCCCCCTTCCCAAATAAAAAAAATACCAGAGGCATAAAAAAGAATTATCTAACCTTATGCAATGAAAAAATTCAATAACGCCCGAAGTGAATATCAAGAAGCGTTTAAAACAAAATGGGTCAACTACAACTTCAATAGACCCAGATAAGACATGAAACACAAGAAAAAGGAAAAGAAAAATCATATGGGACAACCCCCCTAGACGGAAGAGTGAAAAAAATATAGGGAAAAAAATTCTTTAGAAACCCAAATCATCATTCCCAAAAGAGCAAAATTTTCCAAGAATTCAACAAAAAACTCAAATTATCATACTATGTATGCCCCCCTTTAAAAAATCATTGATTAACCAAAAAAATGAAGCGTACAGAGAAAAAAGAGGGGTGAAGGGGTCCTGCAACTGTATCAAGAAAGAACTGCCCTCTGACAACAATGCCTCACAACAGATTTTTTACCAAGCCCCTGTAACTCAAGAACCAGAAGAAACATATTATTCACTGAAAACAATTTTAAAATAGATATGCAAACCACAACAGTCATTTAACAAAGAAAGATACAAAAACAAACAGAATTGAGTAAATACATCTGGAACTCAAAGAGAACAAGAAAAGAATACAAATATATCCTGGAAAATCATAGAAAGAGCAGCACCAAAAACAACATTTCAAAAAGATGTAAACCTATGCTCAACAGAAAAGTAAATAATACTATCAAACCACAACTGGCAACTTTAAATACTAGGATAGAAATGGTTAACAACTGCAGGCACAAGTGGAAATTCCTATCAGTGACAAGAACCAAAAACACACGAAAAACACAGACAGCACGTGATGACAGACAACACAAGCAGTTATAAAACACCGGCAGCACAGACCCACCACATCCTGATGATTGCATTGCATGAAACAGCGCTGTAGATAGTTTTAAACCTTACTTTTAACAAATATATATATATATATATATATATATATATATATATAAATATATATATGTTTTGTGTGTGTTGTGTGTGTGTGTGTGGCAGAGAGAGAGAGAGGGGAGAGAGAGAGAGACAGAGAGAGAGAGGAGACAGAGACAAGAGAGAGAGAGAGAGAGAGAGAGAGAGAGAGAGAGAGAGAGAGAGAGAGAGAGAGAGAGAGAGAGAGATTGGCTGAATGGTGAATAGTTCATGACGGAATTGAGACGGGGTAGACAAACAGACTGGTTGCCAGGCGAGCAAACAAGTGCATGAATCCAATGTTTTCAAATTTTGGTTGTACAATCTGGACTAAAAGCCTGGGAACCAAACCAACTTTGTGGTACATGACATATGCGTCCGCAAGTTCATTTGTGTTTTAACTGCTTGGAACTTTGTGCGAATTCTAATCGTTTCATGGTAGATATAACAACAAGTGTACTTTTGTACGTATTTATTTTTTGTAACTGTTCATCTTTCTTTTCATTCCTGCTACCACCCACTCTACAATGGCAGATATCATAAGTGAAGAACAATCGCTCCAACAAGGAAAGTTTTAACAAGCAAGTGGGGAAACCCTTGCTCCCATGATGAAATAAATACACACCCACAACTCCAAAGGAATGCTGCTTGCGATACTGAATCGCCTTGCACATATGACAGCACAGAGCACACAGAACAAACAAGCAAAGGTTTGTCAACCCTGCGTTTTACATTTTGCTGCTGTTGATATTTCTCTTATGGAAATTCTATAAAGGAAAAACGTATCAACGGGTGGTGTATTCAATCATATTTACCTTTAGCCGATTTTTTTCAGGTCATCTTGTTTTCGCCAGCTTTCCGACGGAAGCAAATTACCAATACTCGTTACTCTGCTTTCTAAAGAATGAAGTATTCTTTGCGTCCATGTACACTTTATTTAACCTGCGCATACAGGATTCAGGATTGATGGTACAAGATGTGATTGATGTTTTGTTCTTTTATCCTTCTCTTCTGGCATAGAACTGTTAGCATTTAACAATTCAATTTTGTCCATTAGCAGTCAAAATATAGTCGCTTGATAGAAACATATGGCCTGCATCCCGCAAGCACTTCACCAGATTGCTAATACTTTGTTCAGTCAAACGAATGACTGAGCGTTGGGACTTGCATGATGTGAGACATAAGCATTTTACAGCAGACACCATACAATTCTTGTATGTGATATTTGATTTCTGAACGAGATCAACGTTTTTAATCTGCTCTCAGATTTAAAAGAAAAAGGATTGTTAACCCAATTTCCGGTGTGTTTTTAGAAAGTGTATTTTAAAGCGCTGTGTGAATGAGTCATTTTTTTCTCCTTTTTTAAAGACTTGTGAGTTGACTTCAACGTGGTGACAGCCTTGATATGGTCCTTTGAGGTCGGCTAAGTTATGAGCAACCTAACATTACCTTACCTTACCTTACCTTGCCTTACTTTACCTAACTTTACCTTACCTTACCTTGCCTTACTTTACCTAACCTTACCTTACCTTACCTTACCAAACAACTGTCGACATGCACATACAGTGAAGAGCACGAAACGGAATTTCCCCACTGAGCGTACCTCAGCTATGACTCCACTCCACGATGACACGACCCAAAGAATGATGTTGTATTCTGGGTGAGTTTCAGTTTACTTTTGGTCTTTGCACTGTCCGTCTCACCTCTCCCAGGCTGTCTAGGTTTTATTATTTTTTTTCAAGGTAAGTTAAAGAGCGAAATCTGTTCTGAAATGAATAGTCACACATTTGTGTATGAGGAGATGGGGAATTGAGGGATATCTGTCTCTCTGTCTGTCTGTCTGTCTGCCCCTCTCTCTCTCTCTCTCTCTCTCTCTCTCTCTCTCTCTCTCTCTCTCTCTATCTCTCTACTATTTGACCTCTCTGCCTCTTGCATAGTAGTTTGTTTCTGTAGAAATCTTGTTCCAAATTTCGAAAACATCGTTCTGTTAGATCTAGTTGCAAAGCGAGACGACTGCAGGCGGAAATCTAAACAAATCTTAAATAAATGTTAGCGAACCGCCCAGAGAACGTGGACAAACGAGTCACAAGACAAAACACAACGCGTTTCGACCTCTTAGGTCTTCCTCGGGTGAGACATAAACGAATAGAACAACGAAAATTCACTTAGCTTTGATCGCTTCAGATCGCTTCGGGTTCAGCGCAAGGGAGAAGGCGTTGAATGAGAACGAGGCTGTTGGAAGGGACTTATATCATCAAGGTTTGTATTAGAATGTGATGAGGGAAAACTCCTTTCATACCACTTTCCCTTCCAACAGCCTCGTTCTCATTCAACGCCTTCTCCTTGCACTGAACCCTAAGCGATCTGAAGCGATCAAAGCTAAGTGAATTTTCGTTGTTTAACGAGTCACAAGACAAAACACAACGCGTTTCAACCTCTTAGGTCTTCCTCGGGTGAGACATAAACGAATAAAACAACGAAAATTCATTTAAGAATCTTTCATCAAGATTTCCGTTCTCAAACCCTTTCCCTCTTCTTCTTCTTTCTTAGATGTCCGCCTTCAACCAGTTGAAGATTCTGGCACTAATTCTTGTATACAAAGACAGAAAAAAAAAATTCAATGTGCAAACGAGATCCTTCTATAGTAGTGCTCTACCTTACCAGGTGATAGTGTTTTGAAAAGAAAGTCTGTGGTGGAACGAGTGGATGTAGGGGAGCGTTGCCTCTCTCATGGGAATTCCAAATGAGCGATGTTGATAGAAGTGAAATCCTAGCGCCTACCATTTCGTATTCATCTTGAGTTTTCACAAGGATAACACTAACAGTTTTGATGCTAATATGACCCATTTTCTTTGCCGAAAAAAAAAAGAGAAAGAAATGAAGTGAACACTTTTGATGATCAGACCGCTACGCTTTCAGATCTTCCAGACACGGGCAATGGAAGACGTGCTGTTCGCAGCCTGCGATGACAGGAACGACAGCATGGTCACAAACCTTCTCAACTCCTCCTGGGGAGTCCAGTATCGCAGTGAGGCGAGCGGCATGATGAACACCTACACGTTTCCCAACATATCCTTTCGCGTGATGCATCTGGCCTGTCTGACGGGCAACCCCACGTCAGTGTCTTTGCTGTTCCAATGCGGCGCCAACGTCAACCGAACCAGCGAGGAGGGGATCGCGCCTCTCCACATGGCTTCCCTGTACGGCCAGTACGAAGTCGTGACCGAGCTTCTGAACCTGGGGGTTGACATCAACGCTGTAGACGAATCCGGATTCAGCCCTCTGCATTACGCGGTGTTGTCAGATGACCCCAACACGGTCAACACGCTGCTGACCCACGAGTCCGCGTTGAAGGAAGGAACGCCTGTCGACCTCGACTGCGTGACTCGAGACGGCGTCACGCCGCTACACATCGTGGACACGTGGGAAACACGGGAAGCATACGAGAACTGCTGAATCATGGGACGCCGGAGAGCATCAAGGAATTCCAGACTTTGGGGATGACCGCTCCACACTACGCGTGTTACATGGGCCAAGAGGAGAGCGCGCGTCTGCTTCTCAATTCTGGAGCAGACACCACCCTAGCAGACACCAGACAAAGGACTCCTAGAGTGACAGCCCTAGAGAGGGTCATATGAGGATCGTGGACTTGCTGCCGAATGCGTGAAGAGATACAGGATGGGAACACTTGATGTGAAAGGAAGACATGCTTGTGGTAGGAACTGAGAGAGAGAGAGAGAGAGAGAGAGAGAGAGAGAGAGAGAAGAGAGAGAGAAGAGAGAGAGAGAGAGAGAGAGAGAATTAAATTAAGATTTTTTTCAACCCGATAGTACTTATAAGAAGCAGCGTGATGAAATGCTTACAGATCAATTTTAACATGTTACTCTATCACGTTTTAAAAATATGAACAAACGAGTCACCACAAACTCACAATGGCTTCTTTGTTCATGTAATTAAACATTCTCAAGATTTAAACAGCAGAAACATAGGACAAAATACATTCCTTTCATGGTTCTTTTGCTAGAGAGAGAGAGAGAAGGAGAGAGAGAGAGAGAGAAAGAGAGAGAGAGAGAGAGAGTCAAAGTCAAAATGTTTTAATTGTTAGAAGAGAGAGAGAGAGAGAGAGAGAGAGAGAGAGAGAGAGAAAGAGAGAGAGAGAGAGAGAGTCAAAGTCAAAATGTTTTAATTGTTAGGCCTCTGGCCCATACAATGAAGGTACATCATAATCAGAGCATTCATCATGCATTCTTACGCATATCAACTGTACATTGTTTTCGTAAACTAAGTGACTTACATACATACATAGACAACTTACTCATTGTTACAAGATTTTCACATGCAAGGGCAGAGAGAGAGAGAGAGAGAGAGAGAGAAGAGAGAGAGAGAGAGAGAGAGAGAGAGAGAGAGAGAGAGAGAGAGAGAGAGAGAGAGAGTTTACCTTCAGAAATACGCCCGAACTCCATTTCAAAGGGCATAAACTAGAACCACACTAAGACCTTTCACACTGTTTAGTGTACGAAAGCAACACACATGCAAGGTTGATGAACACGGAAACTACCGTGGCATCTCACTGTTGTATGTTGTCTTTTAAACGCTTTACTTAGATACACAGAATAATATTTATAACAGTTTCGGGGTTTTTTGGTCATCAACAAGACGGATCTCAACTATGCAGATCTGTTGTAATGTCTGAAAAGACAGTACATTATTCTTAAATCACTAAAAACTGGCAGCATAAATCTTGTGACTTAAAAAAATCATTTTCGTCGTATCTGTGCAACATATTCTTTATCTTGCCACAGAGAGAGAGAGAGAGAGAGGAGGAGAGAGAGAGAGAGAGAGAGAGAGAGAGAGAGAGAGAGAGAGAGAGTCAACGAGTCAACGAGTGTGTGTGTGTTGCCATTAACACAGGATTAAGAAGTTGGTGAAAGATGTGTTTTGATTGGAAAAAATGAGGATCATACCGGATGGGAGAGAGAGAGAGAGAGAGAGAGAGAGAGAGAGAGAGAGAGAGAGAGAGAGAGAGAGAGAGAGAGAGAGATTTATCCACATAGCTCTTACATTTTTGTTCCTTTTAGATCTTTCATCTTTTATATACCTTCTGCAAGCATACCACAGAGGGAAAATGTCAGAGTAAATATGTAACCAGTTACCCTCCCCCCCCCCCCCTTTTCGTTCTATCCTTCATGTCATGACGTGTGTTGCCCACAGACTGTATATCAGTTATTATTCCAAGCCATGATTAAACGATGGAAAGGGTGAGTCTGTACCTCGGGTGAGTTTCAGTTGTGTTTGGCCCTTGGATCCCCCATCTAGTGTTTTGATCAAACACATGGTTCAACTTGTGTTGAAACTAACAGGCATTGTGTGCGTGGGGAGATGTTCTCTCTCTCTCTCTCCTCTCTCTCTCCTCTCTCCCTCCTCTCTCCTCTCTCTCTCTCTCTCTTTCTCTCTCTCTCTCTCTCTCTCTCTCTCTCTCTCTCATCTATCATATATATATATATACACACACACATAGCTTCTCCCAATGTATTGAAAGCGATTGAATGAAATCTTGAAATGGCGTAGTGTGTTTCTGTATCATCCTGGAGTCCTCAGTGTCCCCTGTAATCGTACAAGTTTTTTTTATGTTCTGAAGAAGCGTTTGTGTGGGGTGGAAAGTGTGCTGTGGTATACGAAAAGAAATCAAAAGTTCTCAAGGGAAATCGTTATAATGAAAAATAGACATGCAAGCGCACGTTTTTAGGATCTGAAGCACCTCTCTGATCCGATTTGAACAAAATCTGCTTACGTACATGTAACATGTTACTATTGGGGTAAGAGGCGAGTGTCTTACATTTATTTCTCTTTATTGCAAAAAGTATATCGAATTGTTAATCTGTTTAACATTTATCTTCTGATTATTATTTAAAACAAAAAAAAAAGTTCATTCTATGCCAGTTTACCTGTCGCTCTTCTAATCTTATATACAGACAACCTACACCCCTGCGTGATAAGGTGTGTGTTGGTGAAACCGACCGTACACTCAATGACTGATTCACTGAGCATCTCAGATCCATGACACTTCGGTAGAAGGACCCCACAGGACAACATTATAACAACCCTAATGCACTTATGTTCTCATGCCGAAGTTGATGCTGCTTAGCGAAACAGTGCCAGCATGACTAGCAGAGACTTTATAAAGTCCTGACGAATTAAACCTCAGCCATGTGAACACCATCTTGTGGAAGAACTTCAGAAGGGCGTGGCGCCAATGCCTGATATTGGGATTGAAGGGGACAGCATCCACTATCTCGACTGAGCAGCTCACGTTACCATCTTCAGACTGTGTACAGGGCACTAACAGTTTCACATACCGACCAGTACGGGTAGGGTTCACTAGTCCGAGGGTTCACTATCCGAGGTTTAATAGTCCGAGGGTTTACTAGTCCGAGGGTAGGGTTCTAACCCTAACTCTAACCCTAACCCTTACCCTAACCCTAACCCTAACCCTCGGACTAGTGAACCCTCGACTACCCTAACCCTAACCCTAACCCTAACCCTCGGACTAGTGAACCCTCGGACTAGTGGGACGTTCCCGACCAGTACCCTTTGTGGTACAGGCTTCCGAAGGACCACCCACATCTTACAGTCCTGCCCCTCCTTTGACGCCTTGAGACGCCAGACGTGGCCCAGTCCGGTGGAGGTCAAGGAGAAGCTGTGGGGACGGCAGGGTCACTGTGGCGGACAGCTGACATCGCCTTACTCACCGGATCGAGGATCGGCATGACCGGGAACACGAAAGAAAGAAAGAAAGACACCTCTGGTACCATCGCACCAGAAGAACTCATACCAGACAACGACTTCCTCTGCAGCATTGTTACGCCTTTCTGTACCGGTAGCTGTAAACCTTTTCCAGTGATACCCACTCGCAGACCCCTCCCCATCTGTTACCTGCTCCATCCCTTCCCATCTTTTCCGCCCCCTTCCATACTCTGCCACCTCCTCCTGCCGCCCCCCCCCCCCCCCTGCCTGCCTATAAGCTTGTGCGTAAATCTTCCCATATGCACTCAGCAAGTTCTCTCACGCATGAACTCTCTTTATTCAGCTAACAGGAGAAATACATATGCGCATAAAAGGACAGTGCGCAGATATTTCACACATACATTAAGCTGATAATACATAAATATTTCTATCTATTGTGAAAAATAGAACAGAAAACACAAGCCGTATAAACATATACCTACACTTGCATCCACGTTCCTCTTTGTTTTGTTTTTGCCCCTGTCTTTTCCTTTTTAATTTCAATTTTTCTCCTCCCTTGCATTACATTCTCCCTTTGCGAATACAACTTAGGCACAATTTAAACGCATGCTTATTCCAGTGATTTCCACGAATATGGAGTTTAACCTAGGTGATATGTCAATGATATGAACAGAAAAACAATAGTCACCATACATTGCTTGATACAATCATTTCATCATTTCAATTGATTTCAGAGTTCTCATTTTCGCAAGTTTTTTCTCTTTTTTTTCCTTTTCCCCTCTTCCCCTCTCTTTCTCTCCCCCCCACCCCTCCACCCTCCCTCCCTTCCCTACAAGCAAATTCACTATAAGTCTCATTCTCTCTTTAATCCCACTCCCCCTTCACTTGCACCCTTCCCTATTCCTTTCACAATGCTTATGATGTGTCGACTATTTCTTGCCGGTTGTTACTTAGTATTGAGGCCAAACATTATGAAAACACACCACACAAAAAGTATACCAGGAGAATTTTAGTTGAAGTTGTTTGTTTCTTAATGTGTCCGCTTATTTTTAATTGCTGAGTATAATTGACCATAAATAAGTCTATATACCTGTTTACGGAAACAAAGTGTACAACATCCTTGGCTTCTGTGACGATTTCCACATTTTTAAGGCAGATTTTTTTTTTTTGACAGAATTTCGGCATTTACTCCTCAGCAGACCTGAATAAGGTGCCCATTTTCTTTCAAACTCCAACAGGCGCATTTCGGAGTATATAGTTATTTTTCAATACGATAGTTGCTTTTCAAATCTTATACGAAAAAAATTTGTCTAGGTTTACTTTGATAAATCTACATTTGTAGATGTAAATATTTTGCCCATAGTATAATAATATTGAATATTTAGTCCGTTTGAGTTTTTTCGTCAGTGCCAAACAATATTTGTTCAACAGTTTAAATGACATGCGCGCATAGTGTGCGGTTTTCTGTTTAAATGCATTTCCAGATTTTGCCAGAAAGTTTTTTTAGAGTAAGTACATAGCCATAAGTAGTGATGGATAGGTATCTAGTTCGCTATTGCAAAAAGTGACATCTATCATTTTTAGTTACCCCCATTTGTTTTCAAAAGAACATTTGTAACAAGGTTTCTATGACATATTCTTATTGAATCCATTTCAGTTTTATTTCTTTTTATCTTTATTTAGCCAACTTTAAAACCACGTTACCAGTCATACCAAAGTATCAATAAAATTTTTTTTATCCCAGTTCTTAACCGGTTTTTATATCAAAAACTGTCTGCATTTTTCAGAAGATGATTTATAGTATTAATCTTGAACCTTTTTACACTAGCATACTATTGAAGTGCTTTTGGAGGTTGATATCCACACGGTGCTGTCCTATTTTGATACCTCTTTTTCTCATGTATTCTTTATTGCTTGTAACAACTGGACGTCCGTACGTAGATAGTTCCACATTTATTTTATATTTTCTGCAGAATCGTCACCAGCTTAAAAAAAATCCCACTTTCGTTTTGGATATCTTTTACAAGGAAAACACTGTTAAGTGCCCAATTTATCCAGAAGAATGAATATGTTTGTGGTACGATTTTAATTTTCTCGTTGTATAAAATAGGTGCTGATTCATATTCCTTTGCTTTTCATTAAATCGATATTAGTATTTTTAAACTGCAATGCTAAATATACATCTCTCCAGAAACAAATTACATCGGCTATTAGTATATCGTTTTGCTCCATAAACTACTGGGAGGGTTACTTCTGGACATAGCGTCTGAATAACTATTTTCCATTTTTGGAGATCCAGTATTACGTTTCTTATCCTTGTAGTTTTAAAGACTTTATAAAGTTTTTATGTCTGGGTTCCTAGTCTCCGTGTTCAATGTCGTTACGTGGAATCTGGAATTTGTTTTTTTAAACTTTTGTTGAGTTTGTTGTCCCTTATGATCAATTAGCACATCTTATGTAGTGATTTAATCTCAACATCTGGTGGGTTCAGGTATAAAATCCATAAATAAACTAACTGAAAGAATTAGCGACTTCAGTATTGAAAATCTGCCTATGGGGTACACTTTCTTTTTGCCCAAAATCTTAAATTGTAATTTATACTTCTAAAAGTTTGTCCATACATTGTTCCGTTAGGTTTTGTTTATTCGTTGAGAAACCAAAGTCCTTGGATTTTGAATTTTCTGGGGTTCCATTCCATATGCTTATGTGGTAGTATTTTACAGGTTGAGTTTTTTCTTTGTCTAACACAAACATTTATTGTTTTTTCAAAGTTTATGTTTTAATCCCGAAAGTTTGTTCATATACTCGTTAATATTTCAAAGACTTTTTCATTCGATTCCTTGTCTCAATGATAAAATATATAGTCGTGTCATCAGCAAACTGATTTATTTTAACTCAGTGTTCGAAAATAACTATACCTTTTATTTCTTGATCTTTCTGATTTTGCCACATGGCTAGAATTTCAGCACACAAAATGAATAGATAGGGGAGCATGGGTCGCTTTGACGACATCCATTTTTAACATCAATGCTTTGCGAAACTTTTTCCATTAACTGTTAAATAATTTTATTTTGTTATAGAATATAGAGATAATCAGTTACTGAGATATCTGTACAAAACACAATGGCGTTAAGAGTTTTTTCATATGACTTCCAGCTCACACGAATCCGAACGCTTTTTTCAAATCTATTGATACAAGCAGCCAGGCATATTCTCTTTTCTATAATAGTTGCATCTTGTTAGTAGATTATTCTCAAATTATCTCAATGTATCTATCATTTATAAAACCGCAGTTGATCTTCATTTATTATCTTTGCGGAAGCCTGTCTTTAGTTCTCATTTGCTATTCAAGTTGGACCCGATCTTAGATGTTACATTCAAAAAGTGTAATACGGTCTCCAGTTTTTTACAAAAATTTCTTTTGGCTTTTCGCCCTTTTGGCAGGTCATATTATGATTCCTTCCCTTGGTGTTATGCGAAATTTTTACCATCTACATGAAACCTTCGTTAATGGACCTGACTACAAAATGCCCATTGCTTCCAGAAAATTTGAAATAATTTAACAGTACATCCCGTCAGCTCCCGGTATTTTAGCATTGGTCATAGGCTTTAACGCTATCGTGGCTTTCTTCTTTAGATTTGATACCTTCCATTTTATCAGTTTCTAATTTAGTGAGTTTTGGCAAGTTAATGAGATTTTGTTATAAGTCAAAATTGTTGTGGTGTTGTCTTTCGTCTTATATTCTTTATAGAATGTTTTTAGTTTTCTTCCAAAATCTGTTCTGTTTTTGAAAAGTGTCCTGTCTCTTGTGTTTCCTATGTTTTAACATTTGTTTGCATCACATAGTGGTCTTTTCTCACAAGGGAGCTAAAAGTTTCGGTGTACTTTTACTCATCAGATACCCATCTCGCTTGGAGCGCAAGTTTATTCCGTCACATTTTTTTTTTTTCCGAGGTTGTGTCAACTGGGTGTCTTCTTTGCATGTAAGAGCATTTTGAGTACTTGGTCTGGTGTGCGTGCTGGTGGTCCTGTTAAGTGTATTTGACATGGTACTAATCTCTGGCTCTTTCGTGTTAAGGTCCCTTTGCTTTTTTTTGTAATGGATGGTTTGGCGCTGTGGGCAAGGTGTATATGTGTCTTGGATAACTGGTCTGATATTGAAATTGTATGTCATTGTTTGGAATGTCCGTTTTTTGTTCCTTGCATACGGTAACACTGCATATGTTCTTTCATCTCTTTGATTATTTCATAATAATTTCTACTTCAGTTGCCAATCTTTCAGTAAGGAGATGCATTAAATTTCCAAACAATTTTCTTTTTTTTTCTTTCTTAAAGATCAATTCTAAGGTTATTAGTGAGTTGATACTCCTGTATCCCACGAGAATATCAGCATTTTTTACATTACTAAGCCGAGTCAGAGACCATAAAAAAAATCCAAACGTGACTTTGCTGAAAAACGGTTGCATGCTTCTCCAGTGTAAAACGAAGTAGTTTCTGGGTTGAGTTCCGCCAGATATCTACCAGCTATAAATCGGGAAAATCATGTGTAATACTGTTTTCTCACATGCTTTAATGTTATTTATTTGCTTGGAATTATAATATCTAAATTTGGATTAAGCAAAAGTTCAGAGTCTCCTGCTAACACAAATTTGTAACACATAATCTTCTATTTTCTTTTGGATACTTTTATAAATATCTGGATCGTCATTTGTTTGGACCATATAGATTCACAACGTAATCTGTATATATCCATTGTGTTTAATATCTTCGCAAATTATTATAATTACCCTTCCTGTCTTTCATGTTCTTTCTTTTAAATCGAAATTGTTATTTGAAGAGAATACCCTGGACCTCGGTGATCTACTATTATTTGAAGAACCTGACACTCATATCCCTATTCTGCACGGATTTGAAGCTCTAGTTTTGTAGTAAAGTGGTGTCCTGTAAAAAGTATATCGAGTATTTTTTTTTTTGCCTCAGGTACTGAAAGACATCCTTTCTTTTTTCATATTTTACCCAGACCCTGGCCCGTTTAAGTGGACAAAATTGTTATCCTAGTCATTCATTAAAAATGGTTTGTTTACTTAAGAATAATCGCGCCTTTTTATTTCACCATATTATCCATGTAATGTTTCCTTTTGAAACCAGAAAATGGCACGGCCTATGCGGACTTATCTTTACAACTCTCTGCATTCTCACCGCGATCTTTCCTTTTCTCATTCATGCTTTAATCGTGAATCCGTCACGCTCGTGAATGCAGTCCATGGAGACATGATTAAGTTTTTTCCTTGCTCAAAATAAACGTTGTTATTTCTGGTTGTAAACCTTCGCACCTTTCGCCGTTGACTATTTCTCCCCCCCCCCCCCCCCCCCCCCCCCCGCCTCCTTGTACCAGTGTTTTATTGAATGGACGACTTCCTACGAACGCGTCCCTAACACTCCGAATCTCGCTCTCCATCGCCGTACCTTCCTCAAGCTTTTCCTCTCCCGTTTCACCACCACCACTCACCTTCCATTTTTAATTTCCTCTTGGGTCTACAACCAACAGTATAATAATGAACTTTCATTAGGGGAAAGAAAAGAAGATAGAATACCATATATTATAATTTTCAGATTTGTACATGTTATACACACATCACACTCACAAACACACACACACACACACACACACACACACACACACACACACACACGCTACACGCACACAGATTCATAATCCTATTTATATACACAACATTTTACATACATATATAACATAACATACATACACAAACAATGCCTTATATATTTACTCACAATACATACATATATCTACTATCCAAAGACGATTCCGCTTCAAAAGGCATTGAATTCTTCACATTTGTACATTGGCTTGTAATAAACATACATATACTTCACATACATTCACATATATATATGAACAACATACCACACACACACCACACAACTTTATACATATATATATATATATTACATAGATATTTATATTTTTATATAATACACATACACCACACACACACATATACATACACCCTTACATACTTTCACATAATACTATCACACATACATACACACACCATACATAAATATATATACATAACATCCTTATACACACAAATAATACATACATACTAATACATATATATTATATATAATATTATATATATATATATATATTTTATATATAGATATATATATATATATATATGATTAATAAAATTTATATTTACACATACACACACACATATAATACAATACACATACTTATTATACCACCCCCACATGTACATACACATACATACACCACAATTTACATCACATACACACACTCATATATATATGCACTCAATATACTCACACACTACATATACATGCATATTACTTTACATAGACATAATTCTTTAATCAAACTTTATATTTTATCACAGTCAACTATCTATGTGGGGGTGGATGTATGTTGTGGGGGACTGGGAGGGGGGTGGGGGTGGGGGCAGTGGGAGCGCCCGCAAACTCTGATGGGAAAATGAAAAAAAAAAAAAAAAAAACCAGACAAGATTAAACTTTACAGTAAAACATTGCAAAAATCTCCCCTCTCCCCTGGCGAAAACAACCCACCCCCCCACCCACACCCCCTCAGATCATCGGCATTCCATCCCTAAGGCATATATTGTTTAAACCCTTGGATACAGGTTGTTGTATGCACATATTACTATTCCCAGAGACAGATTCGCTTCAAAAGGAATATAATTTTACTCACATTTGTACATTGTTGTATAAATTCATTATATACATACACACATGGTCAAATGTTCCGAGGACAAAGCGGAGAGAGAGAGAGAGGGAGAGAGAGAGAGAGTGATCGAGAGAATGATTGAGAGAGAAGAGAGAGAGAGAAGTGATGAGAGGAGATAGAGAGAGAGAGAGAGAGAGAGAGAGAGAACCACTGGGCTCCGGAGAATAATAAAAATTCACATAAACAATTATAGCAAAATCTTTCTCCTCAGGTACTTAAGTCGTCTGGCACTTGGAATCTCAACATGTTAAGGGTATAAAATCCCAATAACGAAACAATAATAAAACACAGAGCCAGTAGTATAGTACAAGACGAATGGAGAAGAAGACGGAGAAGAAGAAGAAAGAAGAAGACGCCGATGAAGAAACAGAAAGAAGAACGAAGAAGAAGAAAGAAATAAAAAAAGAGAAGAACGAGGTGGAGGAGGGGGGATACGGGAAAAAAAGGCGGTGATGACGGACGATGATGACGACGGTTAATAAACGCACTAAACACACCCACACACACCACTCACATCACACACACACACACACACGCACGTGCGCGAACGCACCAATGCACGCTCATACGCACGGACACCACTCCCACACCCACACTGAGTACACGTTTTAGGTTACAATCAAAAAGGACACCCAAGTGACCCGAGACAATCTTTTCCAAGACCATGTTTTGTGGAGGAAAAAACAGACAAAACTACAAAAAACAAAAACCTTAGACATTTGTTAGTTTCGTTATCTCTCAATATCATAGTGTATTTCTTCAGATTTTTTGGAATTCACATGGACTCTTGCTCTTTTTCACTTGATATCTATTTCTCTCTCCCAATGGCCACCTCTCCCTCCCCATTTTGTGGATTTCTCCCACTCCGCAACCCCCCCCAATTTCCAACCTTTTTTTTGAATCATTGTATGACCCACATTTTGGATAAGTGAACACAACTTTACAATCATCGTGTGTGGGCTGAGTTTCTCCCACTATTTTCTGTTCCTCACTCCCCATCCACTCCACCCATCCCCCTCTCCTCTCAAGCCGGATTATCTGAAATTTCTATTTTAAAAAAAAAATAACAAAAAAAAAACAAAAAAAAACCCACACGAGAGAGAGAGCGGAAAGAGCAAAAGGAGGGGGAGAGGGGGGCTGAGGTTTCTCCAATTAACTCCCCCCCAGAACCCCCCACCCCCCCTCCCCATACCACCCCCCTTCCTCCCCAAGCCGGAACAGATTTTGTTTTGCTGAAGAATCAAAAAAAAAAAAAAAAAAAAAAAAAAACAAAACCGTGAGAGAGAGAGAGAGAGAGATGAAGAGAGAGAGAGAGAGAGAGAGAAGAAGAAACTGGTCAACAACAAACAACAACAAAAACTATACCAATGCTCTTCAACACCACCACAATGATAACCAATCATAATAGCACTAAAATAACATGCATATTTTGTTTTCCTTTACGACCCCCACCTCCGCATCGTCTTCCCCCCCCCCCCCCCAAATACCCTCCCCCCCCCCCCCACTTCTCGCCCTCTCAGTGATTGTTCTTATGACCATACCTGTCATTTGCCTTAGTTAGTTTATCTCTGCATAATCTCTGTCTGTATCTTAATAATGTTTGAATGATATAAGTTTCTATCTTTGTATATGAGTGTCAAAATCGTGTTCACAACAAAAAATGGAGGTGAAGGCTCAGTCACACCCCCCTCCCCCCCGCCCCCCCCACCACCATCCCGCCAGTTACCTTCCTTAGGAAAAAAAAAGTCTTTGACACTCACAGTTTTCTATTATGCCGACTCTTTGCGCTGTGTGTGTTTGGTGGGTAACTAGTCATTCTGAATCAGCAATGATTTGCTTGTTCCTGTGTGTGGCGAGAGGACTGTCCTGACACTCTGACCTGGCCCCTGGTTGTCTCTGGAAACAGCACGTCCCTGCCCCCGATTGCATATGGTTCGGGAATTCGGGGCCACAGGACCTCGCTGACTGCCGTGGGCCTGTTGTTCTTGGGTCCTTGCGGCGTGCTGGAACCCTGGTGTGGGACAGACGGGAGGTGCTTCGGTTGAATTGGTCCTTGGTCGGTGGGAGTGGGGTACAGCAGACATATCCATGTCTGACGTTCCGATGGTCTTGGCTGCCCTGTTGATCATTTCCACTGTCACGTTGTGTATGTGGTCCTTGTTGCATTGGTAGCGAGCGAAGTTGTCCGTCCTTTGTCCAGCAGTCTTCACTCAGGGGTGGTTATTCACTTTTGATAGGCGGTTCATGTTGGTAGGGGGTGAGGTCTTCCACATTATGCATGCGGATCCTTTCAGAGTCGCTCGTTTTGAAAATTGACTTCTGACTTGTGATTCCGGGTAAACGAAACTTCACAATGATAGGCTGGACTTCTCGCCCTTGCGCCTAAGATGAGCGAATGTAATGTCTGAATGCTGTAGTTTTGGCAACCCTAGTTTGTCATGGATAATTGTTAATAAACTGTCTGTTCAACATTCTGCCAGTGGTTTCCTGCCCTTTGTCCGGACAAAACACACAAGAAACGCAACCGAATCTCTACTATGGTACCTGTTCCAGGATGTTGCGTTCTTCTCGTTCACTGACAAGCGATTTCTTAGACAGCAACCTCGATCTTGCAGATCTTCTACTTGATCTTCCATTCTCTCTAGCTTTCCTTACTAAAACTGTTTTCTTGAGTTGCAGATCAAAAAAAAATCTCCCGTAACTTTTCAAAACTGAGTCAGAAAGTAGGTTTGATGTTTGTTTGACTGTCTTTGATTTTATCTTGCACCGCATGTATTTGCGAGTGAGCCTTTTCTTCATGTTTTTTAACGGATCACAAATAGTAAGAATGCCATTCGTCGCCACCCAGCTGTGAACGTAGTGTCGCTTCGCCTCTATGTTGTCATTTTTTCCTGTGCTTGATTAGATTTGTTAGGTTACCCATTGTTTTTTGACATGTCAGAAGATGTGCGGTGCCTCTTCGTTCACTTGGTGTTCTCGGATACTCTGGCGAGTTTTTGCTGGAGACAGAATGGAAAGTCCGAAGATCGGTTGTTTCTTTTGCAGAGTCTTACTGTTTTTATCGTTCTTTGTGCCATTTCTTATTCAGTGCACACACTAAACATCTTAAATCCTCGTGACTGAAACAAATGGAGAGGGAAATGAAAAAAAAATGTTAAGGAATGATCGAAGGCACGAAAAGCACTTTAAACTGCACTTGATTTTCATTCACCACGGTCCCATGTCACTGAGTTCACACTACGTGGATGCGGTCTTGTTCGCTTGCATGTGGGGAGCTGCGGTGGAAAACACGTCGTCTCTCGAGCGTCCTCACCAACCGCATGAACTCTTTGTCTCGCTCCCAGACCTCTGAACAGTCATCACCCCTTCCCTCCATTTTATTTTCCACTTCACCTTGTGATACCTAAACAAACTGGTTAAACGTATGTACTTCACAGGCGCACATGACGCAACTCTGTTTAAACGCACACTAGCATGTCTCTCCCACCCCACAACTCAATAATACAACGCCATACAAACAATTTGAACACGTGAGTGCGATGTCCCCTCAACCGTGCCTTTGCTTCTTTATCGTCTTTCCTCTACACTCCTTACATTTCATTGATTTGTTCTGAGTTGCTGTTCGTGCGCGCGGTGCGTGCCGCGTGCCTAACTAGCGGTAGCTGCTCCGAATAACTATCTCAGGAAAAGACGTTATTAATCGAATATTGTTTGGGTGGAGGAAACCAGAAATTGATCGGAGGGAATTATCTCATCACCTTCAGAGAAATGAATTGGAATGTGTGTGTGTTGTTGTATTCAATTTAGACGATCTTCTATCCACATAGTGATATTAGCGGGGGGGGGGGGGGGGGGGGGGGGGGGGGGGAGGGAGGGGAGGGAAAGGGAGAAGAGTGGGGGATGGGGACCGTTTTGTGTGTTTATGGCTCTTTGATAAGGGGGAGATAAAAAAGTAAGAAAAAATGAGCATTAACAAAAATTACAAGCATAACAAAACACAATCAAAACTAGTCGATTACAATTGTCCTACGAAGGACTATGAGTAACATTTCGAAATATTAACCAAGTTGTAGCATTGCGAAAACGCCTTCAGCAATTTTCAGAAATCCATGGTAAGAGAGGTCTTATCCTCGACATTCAAAATGATGTGTTGCTAGAAATTTGTTCACCACTAACATTCTACATTTTTTGCTGTATTTCTGTTATTAAAGCATTAAGTTTTCATCCTGTAAGATAGCGAACATAATCTGTCTGATTTTGCTTTGCCAGTATGATTCAAGTCTGATTTGTTATCCAAACCACGAGAATCAGTATATTATTCTTGGAGAGTCTATCTTTTTCAGGTATAGCCTTTAATTCTATCCAAACTGCTTGTTTATTCAGCAAGTGATAACCATCCTGTATGTATACTAGGGAACATGAATTTCTGTCGATTCTGTGCCTTTGCAGTTGCGCCCTTTTTCGCTACTTTGTCAGCCCGCTCTTTTGAAGGAATCCAAGATGTGAAGGAACCAGCAGAAGGAAAGATCTGGTCCCTTTAACGTTAAGACATTGAATTAACTGGACTGTTTTTCTAAGTTAAAATTTGGTCTTTTTCTTGTAATCTGTGACCTTAAATGCATAGAGAACCGAGTGAGATCATCGACACAAAATAAGATTGGAAATAACTGTAATGGGAAAATCAACGAGTGTAATTGAGAGCCATAAGAAATAGCAATAAGTTCAGCAGTAATGATGGATCGTTTTTTGGCAAATGTTGTATGACTTTTCCTTTTTTAAGCTGGTATTACAAAAGACTGATCATGCCGGTTTTTTGGGGTTCTTCTAGGGATGTGAACCATAGGTATATATATTTAAATGATTTGGATGAAGTGCTCTGTATATGTAATTGGGATTCTGTTTTATAATGTTTGGATTCTCTTTTTCTTCATGTCAGTATATTTAATATCAACTGCGCTTTATTATCTCCCAAGCATGGACAAGGGGAGGCCCGCTTGATTTGTGTCGATATTTTAATGGATTTATATCAGACCTTTTGAGTAGGATCTGATAGTAAGTGGCAATTGGTTTCTCAATGATGATATTCTGATTAGCTAGTTTAGGAAAAGAATTTTCAGATGTTGTTATTTTCTGTTCCTCAGATGCAAAGTTGTTACTTGTCGAACTTCTAAGAAACGTAATTAGCGCATGCAAGACTTCGGCACTCCGTCCAAAGGCAGTTCTCCAATTTCTTTTTAGTTCCAAGCGTTGATGGTTGTAAAGTGACACACAAGGTAAGCCTATAACCCTTGCAATCTATGCGTTGAAGTTTCTTTAGTAAAATAATTGGGGCACTAAAAAATACTCTTGTCCATAGGACAATTTTGATCTAATCAGCGACGTAGAGAGATGTTTCAAAACTTTGCAATCTTGTCCCCAGGCTTGTTTGCTTATAATCTTTAATAGATTTAAACATTTCCTTGCCTTAGTAACGATGTAGTTGATATGAGCATTCCAGGACAACTTTGGTGTAAGATAGAAACCTAGAAATTTCACGATATCTTTATACTGAATAGTCGTATTTTCAATTTTAAAAAACGGCAGCTCTGATGGATTGCTGCCATTATTAAAGAGAAATCATATGTGTTTTCTTTGTACATAATTTCAGACCATTTTCGTCCATATAAGTAAATATATGATCGAGCTCTCTTTGATAGATCTTCTTGATGTAGTTCAATTCCTTTTTGATGTTTTTCTTTTCATTGTAACATTCATCCAGATGCATAAATCATCAGCATATTGTACTAATACAACATGCTTTGATAACAGCGAAGGCAAATCGTACATTACGATGTTAAATAACATAGGGGCGATAACAGAACCTTGTGGCAATCCCATATGTAAAGATCTAGAATTGGAGTATGCATTCCCTACTCGAACACGTATGCTTCTTTTATTCAAAAAGCATTTAATGTAGTGATATAAATGTCCGACATCCCGATTTGTTTCAATTTGTAAAGGAGCTTGGCGTGCCAGACTTGGTCATAAGCTTTCTTGATATCAAAAAAGTCCGGTGAGTGTGTGTGTGTGTGTGTGTGTGTGTGTGTGTGGTGTGTGTGTGTGTGTGTGTGTGTGTGTGTGTGTGTGTGTGTGTGTGTGTGTGTGTGTGTGTTGTGTGAAAGCTCTGACTGTTAGACACCTTTTGACCTCCCCTGCATCCTCAAATGGATCCTCAAGTATAGGCTCAAAAGTTTGGACCGACATCATACACTGTCTACATGGTGATTTGAGTTTTTCAGCAATTTATTCCAGTACCATACTTTTTTCGGTTCACTTTTCCACCTTTGGCTGCCTGCTTTGGTGTGCTTTTGGTATCTATTTTGAACCCTTGGTGGTGAGAATACCACAGAATGATAGATTGTGGTGTATCACCATTTGATGCCACGCGGACACGGATACAATTAGACGTGTGGCATCCTGGTTAGTCCGATCCAGCAGACAAAAACTTTAGGAGCAGGAGTTCTGTAACTTTGACAGATTGCAATCGTTCCCATATACTGCTAGTGTATGGATTAATACTTATATATTCCCTCAGTTTTCGTTCTTATATTCTTTCTTCTTCTGTTTGATGCTCCCCTCTCCTTTTTTGTTGTTGTAAATAATCTTTGCAAAATTGTTAACGTACTGATAGAAGAATTGTTGTTCTGGATTTGTTTTCTACCACCATTGAATTGTTCATCTGATACTTATACATACATCATATAGATCATACACACGCACATAAAGCAACATGCAGAGAGAAACGACAGACTTACGATGAATTATTCCAATACTTCGACCTCATAAAGGTCTTCCTCAGTGGACTTTTGTGACAAGAATGAAGCCAAGTATCCAGTCATGAATTTATGAAAATAAGTCACACATATCATCTCTCTCTCTCTCTCTCTCTCTCTCTCTCTCTCTCTCTCTCTCTCTCTCTCTCTATCTCTATATATATATATATATATATATAATCAGAGTATGTATACCCTGAAGAGAGCGTTTTTAGCTTGAAACAAGCTTGTAGGTTTTAATCTCTTCATTTTAAAATCCTTTTTTAAACTGGTATATATATATATATATATATATATATATATATATATATATATATATATATATATATATATAATATATATATATATATATATATATATATGTGTGTGTGTGTGTGTGTGTGTGTGTGTGTGTGTGTGTGTGTGTGTGTGTGTGTGGTGTGTGTGTGTGTGTGTGTGTGTGTGTGTGCGTATGTGCGTGCGAGCTTAGGTCCGCAAAATTCTGGTATTCATTGTACCTCTCACTTTGTTTTCTGTATTGCTTGTCTTGTCTGAAGAATATCACAGAGAGAGAGAGAGAAGTGTGTGTGTTTACACGCGGGTGTGTGTGTGTGTGTGTGTGTGTTGTGTGTGTGTGTGTGTGTGTGTGTGTGTGTGTGTGTGTGTGTGTTTGTGTGTTAGTGTGTGTGTGTGTGTTAGTGTGTGTGTGTGTGTGTGTGTGTGTGTGTGTGTGTGTGTTTGTGTGTTAGTGTGTGTGTGTGTGTTAGTGTGTGTGTGTGTGTGTGTGTGTGTGTGTGTGTGTGTGTTTGTGTGTTAGTGTGTGTGTGTGTGTTAGTGTGTGTGTGTGTGTGTGTGTGTGTGTGTGTGTGTGTGTTTGTGTGTTAGTGTGTGTGTGTGTGTGTGTGTGTGTGTGTGTGTGTGTGTAGGAGGAGAGAGGAGAGAGAGAGAGAGAGAGGAGAAGAGAGAGAGAGAGAGAGAGAAGAGAGAGAGAGAGAGAGAGAACTGACTGACTGACTGACTGACTGACTGACTGGTTCATAATAGAATTGAGACGGGCACAAATACTAACAGGCAAGCTAATGCTTTGTGCTTTCAGTGTTTTAACTTAACGCTGTTTAATATTTACTGATAAAAAGAAGGAGACGTCCATTGCACTTACTGATAAAACGAAGGAGACGTCCATAGCACGGACTATTTACAGACACACTGAGCTATTACCACGTCTGCCTGCGTTTACGTGCATGTAACACCCCGCTTCTCTTGACCTTTTTCTGCTAAATAATAATAGAGAGGTATGCTTTTGTCTTTTGCCTATATACATTTGTCTGTATGGAGGACAGAAGATTTCCAAAGATGCTGCTCTATGGACAACAAATGGAAGGGCAACGTGACCAAGGAAGGCCTCTCAAGAGATACAAAGACATACTGAAGACAAAACGTAGAAGCTGCAACATCGACACTGCCTCCTGGGAAGATGTCGCCCGTGACAGAACACAGTGGAAGCAACGGTGTACCCAGGGCATTAAGATATTCGAGCGCAACAGAGTGATCGCCATTCAGGAATAGAGGGGTCGAAGAAAGCATGGCCCATCCTTGCAAGACTCCATTCCATGCAGCGTCTGTGGACGACTTTGTGCCTCAGGAGGAATCGGTCTTCATTCCCACATGAGGACCCATATCGGCAGATGACCTGCCTGTCTACTCATCCGTCGGACATGACAGGAGAATCCATCAGATACTGTTCATTATTATATATTCCCACGGCCAGTCAGACTACCTTAGCTAGCAAAAGGGAAGAAAAGTTTAGCAACAAGGTGTTTTGTATTAAAATTGTATTTCATACGCTTCTTCTTGTACCATCTCCATCATTCGAACCCCCCTACCCACAAAATGCATTGGTTTAAAAAAAAAAAGCGTGAAAAGGGAGGTGTGTTCACTGTTTATTGCTCTTCCAGCGGAGGTGTACAGAATCACATGCCCTTTTCTTTAGCGTTCCATCGTGCAGTTACTTGAACTGGCTTTTTAGAAGGGATCTATCTATTTATCTATATCCGGAGAGAGAGAGAGGAGAGAGAGAGAGGAGAGAGGGAGGAGAGAGAGAGAGAGAGAGAGAGAGAGAGAGAGAGAGAGAGAGAGGAGAGAGATGAGAGAGAGAGGAGAGAGAGAGAGAGAGAGAGAGACGCTTGAGGCTTGACGCGCGCGCGAATGCGCCGCGCCTTTTAATATGAGGCCTCCGGCCTGTCCATATCAGGTGTACACAACAAGCGGCAAATACAATTCATTATATATCCTAAATCCATGTGTTCCTATTGAGTATTCAAGGTTTATACAATTTATATTTTCTCATTTTACCCTTGTCATTAATTCTCTCATAGATCCATGTCCCCAATCAGTATGAGGTAATTTTATAACAGACTATGCAATTTGTTTCTACTTCGTAACATATATATTTTCCTTCATACCAACTACCCATCTACGTGCTAGATGTTCATACTTAAACTATTGATGTTTTGTTTCTTTATTTTTGCTATTTGCTACTTATTGCTTAATCTCTATATTTTAATGC
>CM031621.1:63352417-63372417 GCA_018398815.1 Conus ventricosus
TTGTTATAATGAAATAGATAGAAGTGGATAGACTCACGTTGATAATTTCAGAACGAGTGACTGAGCGCGGAAATGAAGCTAAACTTAGAAAAAGAGGGGGTTAGTTATCGCCAAGGACACAGACAAATATAGTACAGGACAATTATTTGTCTGTGTCCTTGACGATAACTACCCCCCCCCCCCCCCCCCCTTTTTTTTTCTTCTGCTAAATTTCACGTTGATTCGTTTTAAAGTCTTATCTCTGATCTGTCTGAATGAGTTCAACTGATGCATTTTGTACCGACAGAACCGTGTTAATACGGGGTCAAAAAGAAGGGGAGATGTCTTGCTCTTATTTCTCTCGATCACACAGTGGTTTCAAATTGATTATCTCTTTATCTTCTTATCACTAGTAAAACTTCGACCCAAACCAGGTCCAGTATATTTCACCCAAGAAAAAAGACGCTCGATTATGCACAATGTTTCTCTGCGTTGAACTATTTTCTTGTCATGGTCCAGCAAATTAGCTAATGGAGTTCTTTTCGTTCGTTCATTGACGTCTCAAAACAGAAACGAAATTGATAGGAGGGAGAAAACATCTTTCAGCATGATTTCCACTGTCCTTCCTCCCTCCTCCCCCCGCCTATTCGACTTATATTCTTTAGAAGGGGAAGATAAATCAAATGCAAAATCACTGGGCCGTATCCACATTTTCCCACCTTAAGGGGAGACGATCCATGGGCTGAAAGGTGCATGCTATCTCATTTTTTCAAGTATCTTTTCATGCCAAGAATGGGTTCTTCTGATTTCCCACGTTCTGGGGTCAAGGACAGGAAGGCTGTGGTAGAATGTGTAAGGATGGGACATTCTTCCTGAACATCTTCCTCACAAGAAATCTACGGTATATGATTGTGATGGAAGTTAAAGCCTAGCATTTACCCTTCCTCCCTAGCCGGACGTCCTATTGCTTCGTATATTTCATAAGCGTTTTGACATAACTGTAATCAAAAGCGGTCATACACACAAACCTCCACTCCATATACAGGGGGTGTTCGCAGGAGTATCAGCCTGCGTACGTAGAAGAAGAAGAAGAAGAAGACATAACTGTAACATTTCCATCTATATCCTATGCCACTTTCACTGCTCCCACACCCTTCCACCTCGCTTCCTCTTTTGCTTGAAAGCACGTTTTCAAGAAGCAGATATGAAATACGAATTCAGCTTCGTACAAAACGTAGTGAACTTCTTAAAGCAAATCCCCGAACAGTCAAAGACACGTACGAATCCGTTTGAAACAAAAAAAAACTGTAATATTTGTTTCCGTGTTCCACCCTCCCCCAGCCTCCATTCGAACAGCTTCTTGTTTGATTAAATGATACAAATCTGGCATCATATTTTTTTTTCAGACAATGTAGATGGTTAAGACATCTACGGTGACTCGTCTTTGAGAGAAATAAGGTCTTATGCGACAGAACGTACGAAAAGAAATCTGTTGGAACCCCAGACTTTCCACATCATTTCCACGTCTCATTCAATCTTTTCGATTGTAACAAAGATGGGTGGCGAGGACTGAATGGACGGATTGAGTAGATAGAAGGATATGAATAGGGCTCAATGAGTGAGTGTATGTGTGTGTGTGTGGGGTGGGGGGTGGGGGTGAGTTGGGTGCATGCGTGCGCGCGTGGCTTGTCCCACTGCAGCTTTAGCTCCGGAGATCCACAGACAGAATTGACGTGAAGTCCCAATATGGCACTGTATTCCACCAGAGGAACCTCGGCTCTGACGCTGAGGTTCTTCACCAGGAAATCACCTAATAAGCCCTCTGCTGACAGCAATAGCTGCTTAGTCATGGAGCTAGCGTGAGTGAGTTCCCCATCCAGATGGCGTCACAACGTTATGCTCCGCCAGATGGTGCGCGTAGCTTAACACTGTCACACATAATCGCAGCAAATCCAAACATTTTTCCACAAGTTCAAAACAGAGCAAGTCAGTGTTCTATCGACAGAAACAAAGCCATCTGGAAATAAATCAAATCAGTGTTCTATTGACAGAAACAAAGCCATCTGGAAATAAATCAAAGCAGCATACAATTGACGATTTAAAGAAGATTGTTTCACTATAAACAGTTTTCCCATCAGCGTGAATGTGTGATCGTTTGCTGATGAATGGTTCTTGGATTCTGGTTGATATTCTGCTGTTATATTATTCTCCCTCTGCCACTACTGTGGGCTTCTAATATTGGTGGAACTACGCAAACTGTTACAAAGAATTCACAAAATGTTTCCTCCATAATTATCCAGGATTAGGCAATTGTTGGGGGAAAAAAAGATAAATGCGCTAAAAAGAAACTAAAGCAAACTCTATACTACCCCCCCCCCCCCCCCCACCACCCCCAAAAAAAAGCACAAAGAAAAGACAACAATCCGTAACAATTAACAGCACCAACAAAAATAACAACACAGAACAAAAACAAACAAAGAAACAACAAAGCTTATCAAGTGGCCAATTACACCAATATCTTTGTCGTGAATTTTTAAAGAGAAGTGTTAATTAATCCGCCAGACAAAAGGGACAAACATATCATCAGACAAAACACTTTGTTAATCTAATTAAACATGTTACATGACGAAACAAATTACAAGACAAACTCTTTGTTACAAGACAAAACGCAAACAAATTACGAGACAGAACACTTTGTTAATTCGTTTGTCACTTCTGTCCTGCAGATTAATCATAATTGCTCTTTAAAAAAAAGTGTCAATTTCCGCCTGCAATCACACCATTTTGAAACTACCTTATGCTGGTTTTGACTCGAGTCTATGGACACTGTCACAGTCTGTTTCTACATCAAGTCCCTGGTTTGTTTTCACAAGCTGTAGGCTTTTCATTTTCCATTATGACCACGCTGCACTTTCAGTTTAAAACAAAAACAAAAGAAACTACCAAAAACATTCTAGTTTAGTAGTGAAATTTTTGTTTCAGCTTTTTGTTTCTTGGCAGATGAAAAGGACAGTGTGGAACACTAAAAAAATGAAGAGGTGGATTTTGACGTTACGAGGAAAAAGAAGAAGAAGAAAATAAAAAAACCCACACACACAAACACACACGCACACAAAAAGGAAAAAAAAACCCTCCCCCTTGGGTGCGCCATTGATCCGATAACTGATGCCACACACACAAAAAGTTTCAGCTTCAGGTTCATCGAAATTGTATAACTGTATGCGTGGAGTTCATAATTATACGCTATAACACGTCCGCTGAATTTCGAGACCACACCGCAAGGATTTACAGCTGAGGGATAATTGACTTTTGACTAAGATAAAGGATTCAGGATGAGGGTCTCTAGGATGCGACTTTGCCCATGTCTGACCGGCGTTAGTCCATTAGCTCAACGCTCTCATCAGACCTTTTTTTTTTTTTTTTAATTCTCCTGTTTACATATCATACACATTTGACATATACATTTTCCACACTACAGCAAGAGCATACGGATAATATATCAATGCAATAAAAAAGTATGTTGCTTCAAATGCACATTCAAAAACATGTCAATTCAAATATCATGAGAATTTCAAAAAAAGGGAAAAAAAAAAAAACCACTTGAGAAATGGATACTGGGATTACGAAGATGCGTATTAGTTTGAGATTTTGTTGTTGTTATCGATTTTTTTTAAAGTATTTGTGTAAAAAATCATCGGCATGAAATTTGTACCATTCAGCATCAAACCTGTTTGATCATTGTTGACTTTAGCATTATAGAGTTCGATTTTGAATCTGCTGCTCGGGGCTGGCTCTGAAAAAACTGAAGCATTTGGCCTACGTCTTTCGATCTCACTTGTAAATATAAGATTTAGCAACCATAATAATAAAGTCAAAAATTGTCTCTGTTTGCATATGTTTGTCGACTCCAAAGATAACAATATCGCGTGTTTTTTTAAGGGTAAACGAATTTCGGAGAACGGATTGTTTGTCTGGTCATCCCCCGCGTGATTGGCCGTCATCTCCAGTGCCTCCGCCTTCTCCTCGATGACGACGTTTTTTACTCTGAAGATTCCGATTTTGCGTAGAAATCGACATCTGTTTATTGTCGCTGTCTGTCTGTCAGTCTGACAACCTCTTCATTCGTCTATAACGTGTGTGTGTGGATACCACAGGAAGCTGAAAATCTGTCCTCACAAGAAACAAATTTCACAGTGTCCGAGCATTCGCCCAAAAGAGCTTCTTCAGTGCGCCTGTACCCGTTTAATATGTTTGCTGTGGGGGTTCGGACAGCCACTCTCTCTCTCTCTCTCTCTCTCTTCTCTCTGCTCTGTCTCTGTCTGTCTGTCTGTCTGTCTGTCTGTCTCTCCTTTTTATCTCTCTCTCTCTCTCTCTGTCCGTCTGTCTGTCTGTCTCTCTCTCTCTCTCTCTCTCTCCTCTCTCTCTCTCTCTCTCTCTCTCTCTATCTCACTCTGCGTGTGTGTATGTTGGGGTGTCTGTGTCTCTCTGCGACATATTTGTTTGGATCTGTTACAAAAAAAGGAAAATGTTGACATCCAGTGGGGGGGGGGGGGGGGGGGGAGGGGGAGAGGAGAGAGAGAAGAGAGAGAGAGAGAGAGAGAGAGAGAGAGAGAGAGAGAGAGAGAAAAGAGAGAGAAAAGAGAGAGAGAGAGAGAGAGAGAAAGAGAATAGGGAGAGGGGGGGGGGGGGCATTCTATTCCATTTGCGATCTAAGGAGTATGGGTTTGTCCATCTTTTTTGGGCCTTTTGTTTCTGACGTATGAGAAAGACATATTCGTACTTGTCAGATTTCTGTTGTGTATTTCATGAACGTTACCTTGCCTTCTTTTCTGACGCTTGTATATAACGTAAAAAGTCTGTTTTCTTTTTTTAAGCTTTAAACTTCAGTTGAAAACAACAAGAACAATAACAACATCGGTACTGTTTCCTATGCGTTCTTTCTTTGGGGAATGAACTTTTGAATGTTGCGGAGCAAAGGTTATCATTTTGTTTTGTACGTAAGTATTCTTCACAAAAGTAAGGGATCCCTACCCTGCAAATGTAAGATTCAGGAGCTAATGGCACAAAACACGAAAGCTTTTATCTTTTCTGTTTATCTATTGGCAGTCGCAAAGATCCGACGTTTCCGAGAATCGGATTACGTGTACACTGCACGAACTTCACCCAAATTCTTTGTTCTGTTCAGACATTCAAATGTGGACGTAGCGGTGCACGTCACAGCTTTATTTTTCCGTCCAATTCGAAACACTTAGTTAAAGGGCCGTACAAACAAGGCTTACACATTTCTGACCCAACATTTTTGTTGTTGTGTCCAAGCATAGTCATGTATCAAACTGTGTACTAGTTAACTAGGGAAAAATTAAGTTCCCAGAAAGTGATGACGTCATTTTTGCACAATTGTGTGTGTGTGTGTTGTCATTGTTTGAATATCGCCTGACTACTTGTGTACAAGCTTTCATGCCGTATCTACATTATCTACATAAAAAAACCTAGTCGAGTTTGGTATTAAAAGAATTGTCGGGAATTTGCCTATTCAGTCATCTTAAAAGAACAGATGTATTACATTTTTTATGACAACTACAATTATCAAACTAACAGCCCCACTTGTAATGGCCGCTCAGCTATGCGAACACATTGTTGCCAGACCGGCTTTACACAGATGACATTCAGTTCGCCGAGTACAGCGCGTTAGCTGTCTGGTGGGAGCAGCTGCAGAAAACACCCCTTTCCTGACCTCATTCACGGCTTGGCCTCTGCGCTGTGGGCGAGCTGTAAACTCCCCTTACTCTCAAAACTAAGTGGCTTGCTCTGAAACAGCAGTGGGTGTCACGTGCATGAGGGTTATAAAGAGTTCAATGAAAAGTTACACAACACAAAGCCTGATTCTGCATGCTGGGTGAGTTGAAGTTTGTTTGGTCCGCGGCCATTTCACCTCACCTCAGCCATTTCGTCTAGTTTCGCCCAGGAAAGCTGATAAAACCAAAACGTTTATCTGTCTGTCTGTCTGTTTGTTTGTCTGTCTGTCTCTCTGCTCTTCTCTCTCTCTCTCTCTCTCTCTCTCCTCTCTCTCTCCTCTTCTCTCTCTCTTCTCTCTCTCTCTCTCTCTCTCTCCTGTGTATGCACAGTGCACACGCTTCACTGAAACTGCTGTCCATTCTGTTCAGTCAACCAAATAGGGATGTAAGGGGCGTCACAAGCATGAGAAAATAAACATTTCCAGGTAATGGTTACACAATACTCAGCTGATTCGCTCATCCTCCATCATCATCATCTCTCTCTCTCTCTCTCTCTCTCTCTCTCTCCTCCTCTCTCCTCTCTCTCTCTCTCTCTCTCTCTCTCTCTCTGTCTGTCTGTCTGTCTGTCTCTCTATGTCTCTCTTTCTGTCTCTGTCTGTCTGTTTGTCTGTCTGTCTGTCTCTCTATGTCTCTCTTTCTGTCTCTCTCTCTGTCTGTCTGTCTGTCCGTCTGTCTGTCTCTCTATGTCTCTCTCTCTCTCTCTCTCTCTCTCTCTGTGTCTCTGTCTCTGTCTGTCTGTCTGTCTGTCTGTCTGTCTCTCTCTCTCTCTCTCTCTCTCTCTCTCTCTCTCTCTCTCTCTCTCTCTCTGGGTGGATGGATTAGGTGGGGTGGAGAAAGGGGCGAGGGCTTCGGGTTGGGTGGGGAGACGTGTCACGATTAGTTGTACCTCCACCCTAGTTTGAGGCATCTTCCTGCAACTCAAATATACTGTTTAGCAATTCAGTTATGAAACACATCTGAATGCCAGTCATCCTTTTCTCCTGACTAAAGGTACTCTCTCTTTATGGAAGAAACACGCTCAAGTCATCTGCTCAAAATACACATTTAAATGTCATTCAAGTGCGAATAGAGGATATGGTTGGTGAACAGATTTCCGTTCGTTTCCCCATTCCAATACAGACGTGTTTTGTTTCTAGACGTATGTCATGCCTTTTCAGCTGTATGAGAACATAAGATCATTTCTACAATGAAGCGTACAGGCACGTTAGATTTCAAGAAATCGGCAGAGATATGTCACAAGAAAAGAGCTCTCTCTCTCACACACACACACACACACACACACACACACACACACACACACAGAGAGAGAGAGAGAGAGAGAGAGAGAGAGAGAGAGACAGAGTAGAGAGAGAGAGGAGAGAGAGAGGCATTCTGTTCTGGAGCGATATGGGCACTACTGCTTTGTCCTTTGGTCTGTGACATAAGAGGTAGACATATTTGTCAAAAGTTTACTTTGCTTTGTGATATGTATTCAGTGGACGTTGCCTTGCCCTCTGCTTTTTGTGTTCGTAATAACATTACATTCTTTTTCTTAGTTTTAAACCTCCAGTAGAAACAAAAGTGCTGTTTGTGGTGCCTTCTTTTTCTAGTGAATGAAATGTCAGATCTGCAAAATAAAGATGATTGTAAGAGCAACGCTCGCGGCACTTTCTTTTGAAAATGTGTCTTTCGTAAACGTATGTGATCCACTGCCCTGTCAATGAGAGACAATGTAAGACATTGAGATATAAAGAGTTTGTGGTGTAAGACATTAAGCTGTAAAGAGTTTTATGGTGTAAGACATTAAAAAGGGTAAAGAGTGTGTGGTGTCAGACATTAAGACGTAAAGAGTTTGTAGTGCACATAAACTCGCGTTTCTCTTTTCTTCTTGTTTTCTTTGCGAAGAACTAATACCATATGATCTATCGCCAGACAGAAGGTCCGGCAGTCACGAGATGCGAGTTGCATGACGTGTACACTGCGGACGCATCACCCACATTGCTATCCCTTCCGTTCAGTCAGTCAACTAAGGATGTAAGGGTTGTCATGAGCATGGACACACTGAACTGGGATAAACGTTTGCCCAGTGAACATTCATCACCTACCCGCCCAGTTGACAGTAACACAATACGAACACTGATTCTGTATTGTGGCTGAGATTAAGTTGTGTTTGGTTCTATCATGGCATTCCACCACACCTCGCGGGGACTATCTCGTTCTGTAAAAGTAAGTTGATAGATCCAAAACCATTTTTGCGTACATCCTCTCTCTCTCTCTCTCTCTCTCTCTCTCTCTTTTCTCTCTCTCTCTCTCTCTCTCTCTCTCTCTCTCTCTCTCTCTCTTCTGTGTTGGGGAAAGATGGGGAAAGAGCTTAGAGGGCTTTGGTTTTGAGTTGGCGATGTGTTTTATAAATTGCCTCTGTCTGTAGTTTAAAAGCGCATTCTTTCCCAAGCAAAGATATGCTTTCAGCCATTTTGTTAACACACACCTAAACGGTATTCATTTTTTTCCCCTAAAGACAAGGTACTTCTTTTCAATTCAGAAATGCTGTCGGGTTATGTACTTCGACAAAACATCCATACGTCGTTCAACTGCGAACATGGTGTATGACTGATGGAAAGATTTTCCTTTTGTGTCCTCTACCATGCAGGTGCTTTTGAGATGTATGCCAAGGACTTTTGAGATGCAGAAAGTCACTAGATAATTCTTATGAGGAAGCGAACAATGACTTCAGATTTCAAGAAATCAGCTGAAGAATCTTACAGGAAGGAAAACGTACTTGTACAGAGATCGGTACAGATACAAATATTTCTTATTTCAAATCAGAAGCCATAGTTAAAAAGCATATGAGCTCAAATTGCTAAACTATTTTTCTTCTTCGATACGTTATCATTGGCAAGTCTCGCATTCTGTATAATTTTTGAGATACCTATCACCCGATCATAAAACTTACCATAATGGAAATGGTTGTTCCATGTTTAGCAATGTATTCACGTGTCAAGCATTACCAAAAGCAAATTAACTTGTCACTCCGTTTGTAATTGACTTTTTTTGTAACAGAAAAAAAGACGGGAGGAAATACACATTTTAGGGCACGATCTCCACCCATTTCCGACTTGTATTATCCAGATGTAAATGGCTGAATTCGATGTTTTGTTCATTGATTCTTTCTATAGTGATATTCTACTCTCCAATATGTTTTTGTTTTGGAAGAAGGCGGACGACGGAGTTTAGTTCTCTCTGGCTCCCTCCTCCCTTCCTCCTTCTCAGGAAGAAAACGCTTTTCTGGTGCCAGGGATCAAAATGGAACAGTCGGTATTGTCGCATATAAGCAGAGAAGTGCAGTCTGTTCCTCTGACCAGACACCCACTCTCTCTCTCCCCTCACTCTCTCTGTTCACTGTTATGTCTTCCGTGGCCAGCAACTCGTTGAAGAGGATTGTCGGAACTGGCACCAGTTCCTCAAGTCAACGACATGAAATGGCGTCCACACTTATAACATTTGTGGGAGTGACGTTATTATAGGAACTCGTGGACATGTTTGCTATGGTATGAATGGCATGTACTGATTCCGAGCCTGGTATGTCTTAGAAGCCGAAAGCGTACACAGTCAAAACTCATCTCTTTAGATTTACATTTGATCACTCTAGTAGGTCCGCGTCTAAGCCCCCCCCCCCCCCGCTAATTTACCTTTCGTGAGTGACGCGGGTCTGGTCCAGAAGATAACTGTCATACTGAGGACATGTACATATTATGAGATTCGTGTAACTATGGGTGGAAAGAAAGCTGTATTTAAAAAAAAAAATCCCTGCCTATGATCAAATTTCAAAGAACACACTGTTCTTCCTTTCTTCTGCTCTGTACACTTCTGTCATATGAATAGAGATGCGTTGTTGTGCTGCCGTTATGCCCCTGACTAATACGACTTCGGGTTGTTTTTATATCAGAGTGAACGCTTTCCTAGACTTTTGCTTTACTGGGCCGACGAGTCCAGTCTTCCCGGGTGTTTGTCCATAGCTGGAGATGGTGGTTTGTTCACTTGGGGGTCCTTCCCCAGGGCTGAGAGCTTATTGCGCGGCTCTTGATCGCATGGATGCTCCTGTCATTGGACATGTGGGGTATTTCAGCGGAGAGACAGTGCCCACATTATCCGCTCCATCCTGCTAGGAACATCGCCATTGTCCGGGACTGCTTATTCAACCAGGCAAGCCAGATTTATTTCGCAGCTAAACCTCCTCTCTGGGGGCATTCCCCTATCCCCCAACCTGGGGACCCACCTGGTTTGGGGATGGCAGCCCCTGCCCAGGACACATTGTTCAAATGTCTAAATGCTCTCATTCTTTAGCTTCAATAGATCAGGCTTATTGAAGAAGAGGATGAAATTGAAAGATTTTCTTCTAAATCAGCCCGAGCATTAAATGAAAAGACAACCCCCCCCCTCCCTCCAAAAAAAAAAAAAAAAAAAAAAAAAAAAAACCGGGGAGAAATCGATATCGTTTTAGAAGGATTCCGTTTCGCCATTATTTGTTACGGGTGCTCTCATCCCGGACATATGGACTGAAATTCATTTTGCCAAAAGTCTTCGCGGAGCATTTTTCCTACGTTTTGGTAAACATGCCGCCATCCAGTTCCATCATCTTGAGGGTCGTAAGGTCACCAGATGAACCAACAATCATCCTCCATCCTACCCTGTCCTCTGCCGCTCATGCGGAATCGCCAAAGGTCAGGAGTGTCCAGACCTGAATGGTCATCCTCTGACCCATTTCTGTCTGACCCATCATCTGCTTCCTGGTACAACACCCTACTTGATGTGTGGTTGGTGGTTGTGTGTGTGTGTGTGTGTGTGTGTGTGTGTGTGTGTGTGTTTAAAGGAAGGATGATCAAGAAATGTGACCCTGCCGTTTCAGATTTGTTTCATGACGGTTTTCAGATGGTCGTCACGAAGACCAGTGACTCACGTGACCTTAACCCTTTAAGTTCCCTGGGAAACACAGGGCTGCGGCAACACGCCTCTATCGAACTCATTTCTGTGTTGACCTCTTTGGCTGGGCCCATGTCATGCCGGCTGTCTTCTACTCTTCGGATTCCATGGACCGGCGCCAGGTCTGCCGAGGTCGTCCCACCTTCTTTCCTCCCACAGAGTTCCATTAGAGTGCCTGTCTCGTGGTGTTGGCAGGCAGGAGGATTTCGTAGCGTGTGACCAGTCCAGCTCTATTTCCTTTTCGTCGTCTGTGTGTCTGTGGAATTTTGATTAGTTCTCACGCACAAGATTTTGCTGCCGATGACTTCCGGTCATCAAATGATGATACTGCACAGCCGAGGCACTTGCTGAAACGTGGACGAAGATTGGGAATGTTAGACCTTGTTATGTTCCAAGTCTCTGAGCCGGGTAACTGATCAGATTTCATAATTTGATATGAGAATTCTAATATTCGTCTGGGAAAAGCTTTGGAAGACCATACAGGGGGTAGGGTGTTAAGAGTATGCCTTGCCTTGTTGGTGCGGCTGCAGATGTCTTGGACTGCTTCACCATTTTTGCTGGCGACACTGCAAACGGGCGAATGGTTGCCTCTGTTCTTTCACGCACTTTCTCAATGATAGCACGGTCATCGTAAGAACTGCATAAGATTTTGAGATGACATCTCATTTCAAATGCTTCGATTCCTCTTTGTAGAACTGCTATCAGGGTCCACGATTCACAAGCATAGGAAAAGACTGATTTCATCCGTGTGCACATGACTAACTTTTGTAACGGAGAGAGATATTACCGTTGACTCGGATGGTTTATAGTTTTTAAGAGTGCTGCTAAAGCGCGAGCTGTTCCGGAGAGGATTTGTATGAGACCACGTCTGTCACCACCGCTCCCAGGTTCCTGAAGGTGTAAAATATGCAAAGTGGGAATTGTTGACAGCGACAAGGACAAGGGTTGTGCAATGTTGACAGCGACAAGGACAACGGTTGTGCAATGTTGATAGCGACAAGGACAACGGTTGTGCAATGTTGACAGCGACAAGGACAACGGTTGTGCAATGTTGATAGCGACAAGGACAACGGTTGTGCAATGTTGACAGCGACAAGGACAACGGTTATGCAATGTTGATAGCGACAAGGACAACGGTTGTGCAATGTTGATAGCGACAAGGACAACGGTTGTTGCAATGTTGACAGCGACAAGGACAACGGTTGTGCAATGTTGATAGCGACAATGACAACGGTTGTGCAATGTTGATAGCGACAAGGACAACGGTTGTGCAATGTTGATAGCGACAAGGACAACGGTTGTGCAATGTTGACAGCGACAAGGGCAACGGTTGTGCAATGTTGATAGCGACAAGGGCAACGGTTGTGCAATGTTGATAGCGACAAGGACAACGGTTGTGCAATGTTGATAGCGACAAGGGCAACGGTTGTGCAATGTTGACAGCGACAAGGACAACGGTTGTGCAATGTTGACAGCGACAAGGACAACGGTTGTGCAATGTTGATGGCGACAAGGACAACGGTTGTGCAATTTCACATTGACAAGGACAACGGTTGTGCAATGTTGATAGCGACAAGGACAACGGTTGTGCAATGCTGATGGCGACAAGGACAACGGTTGTGCAATGTTGATAGCGACAAGGACAACGGTTGTGCAATGTTGATGGCGACAAGGGCAACGGTTGTGCAATGTTGATGGCGACAAGGGCAACGGTTGTGCAATGTTGATAGCGACAAGGACAACGGTTGTGCAATGTTGATAGCGACAAGGACAACGGTTGTGCAATATTGACAGCGACAAGGACAACGGTTGTGCAATGTTGATAGCGACAAAGACAACGGTTGTGCAATGTTGATAGCGACAAGGACAACGGTTGTGCAATGTTGACAGCGACAAGGACAACGGTTGTGCAATGTTGATAGCGACAATGGCAACGGTTGTGCAATGTTGATAGCGACAAGGACAACGGTTGTGCAATGTTGATAGCGACAAGGACAACGGTTGTGCAATGTTGATAGCGACAAGGACAACGGTTGTGCAATGTTGATAGTGACAAGGGCAACGGTTGTGCAATGTTGACAGCGACAAGGACAACGGTTGTGCAATGTTGACAGCGACAAGGACAACGGTTGTGCAATGTTGACAACGACAAGGACAACGGTTGTGCAATGTTGACAGCGACAAGGACAACGGTTGTGCAATGTTGACAGCGACAAGGACAACGGTTGTGCAATGTTGATAGCGACAAGGACAACGGTTGTGCAATGTTGACAGCGACAAGGACAACGGTTGTGCAATGTTGACAGCGACAAGGACAACGGTTGTGCAATGTTGACAGCGACAAGGACAACGGTTGTGCATGTTGATAGCGACAAGGACAACGGTTGTGCAATGTTGATAGCGACAAGGACAACGGTTGTGCAATGTTGACATTGACAAGGACAACGGTTGTGCAATGTTGACAGCGACAAGGGCAACGGTTGTGCAATGTTGATAGCGACAAGGACAACGGTTGTGCAATGTTGATGACGACAAGGACAACGGTTGTGCAATGTTGATAGCGACAAGGACAACGGTTGTGCAATGTTGATGGCGACAAGGGCAACGGTTGTGCAATGTTGATGGCGACAAGGGCAACGGTTGTGCAATGTTGATAGCGACGTAAGGACAACGGTTGTGCAAGAAAAAAAAAGAGCGCTCATCACTATATATACACCTCTTGAGTCCTGAAGTGTGAAGTTATTATAATGCTCTGAGAGAGAAGTTAGGAAAACGAATTACGCTTTGTCCGACCGAGTCTAATCATTTGACGTAGTAGCGTTTCGTGGTTTCTAAATCATTTGGGTTTGTGGATCCTTTCGTGGACTTTTTTTTTTCTAAACGAAATGTGCATGGGTTTGTTCATGTGTACTTATTGATGTTTATACTCTGATTTCCTTTTATGTCCCCCTTACGAGATATTTACGAATCGGTCAATGCAGAGGCATTTTTTCCTTTTTCATAATTTTCTAAAACCCTTTTCTTTGTTTTTTAGTTTATTGCGTGATATAACGATGTTGGAGTTACGGATTTTAAAAAAAGGTTTTCGTTTTCATGTCTGATCTGATTTACCTGTAATTCGCATTTTGGTTGAGCGTCTGTGAGTGCGTTCAACACTATGTAACCCTTTGGTTTCCGAGAGAAAGACTGAAGGTCTCTCTGCTTTCAGAGGGTCCACCCAGGCAGCATGGAGGATCTGCTGATCCGTGCCTGCAGACTCGGGGACGACAAGAGACTGTCAGAAATCCTGCACTCCCCCTGGGGAAAGCACTACCGCGGTGACTTGCGCAGTACCATTAACACTCTCACGTCTCCGGGGTCGTCCAATCGCCTGATGCACACTGCCAGTTTATCGGGCGAGCCCGAGGCAGTGTGTCTGTTGTATGAATGGGGTGGCAACGTCAACATCGTCAACGACGACGGTGAGACGCCCCTTCATGTGGCAGCGCGTCACAACCACTGCTGCGTCATGGCTCAGCTGCTCTTCCTCGGAGCGGACATCAACGCGGTCACGAAGTCCGGAACGACTCCGTTACACTACGCAGCACAGGCGTCTGACTCCTGGGCCATCCACACGCTGCTGACTCACGAGGCCATCTTGGTTCCCAACGTCTTTGCAGATGTCAACGCCGTCGCCATCGTGGGTCACACGCCTTTGCACTACGCGGCGATGCACGGCAACTCCGCGGGCGTGCTCACGCTTCTGGTTCATGGAGCGCACGTGAACGTCAAGGCAATCCGGGGCTACGGATTCACCCCGCTGCACCTAGCGTGTTTGGACGGCCGTGAGCAGTGTGTGCGGCATCTCCTCGAGTTTGGGGCAGACCCCATGCTCACTGACCGGATGGGTAGGAGGCCCAGCAGGATAGCCAAGGAGAGAGGTTATACACGGATCGCGAACATGCTGCGAGAAAAGAAAACTTCGTGTGACGGGGGACACAGGGATTTAACGGATTGCGCGGTTTGATAGGAACAATTATTGCCCTAAGAAAAAAAAGTCTTTCTGTGTGTATGGTGTCCGGCAGAGCTTTGCCTGACGGGAAAGAGGAGAGAGAGAGAGAGAGAGAGAGAGAGAGAGAGAGAGAGAGAGAGAGCAGAGAAGGACGTGGCGGATGGACGAGATGGGACGGGGCGGACGGACAGAGACAGAGGCTCAAACTGTTTTTAAACGACATGGCACTAAAGAATGGCGGAAAACAGGAACGCGACACAAAAAAGGAAAGTCATATTCATCCTTATAATATGAGCACCTCTTGAAACCGTTGCACAGACTAGGTACCACAGACGCACGGGTTACTTCGTTTGGTTCTGTGATATATACCTGAACAGCATACAAACAGGAAACGCCTTCCACATCGTGAGCGATAATCACTCGACTATTTCTTTGTATTTTTGCCAAATAGACGGCCAAAGACTGAAAACTGGCTTTCTAATAAATCTTGAACTATGGGACATTATGAAGTAATACATGTAAATCTGTACTGATGAAAAACATGAACTGAATAATTAGATCTCATTCTTGTCAGAGTGCATTTTAAGTATTGTTCAAGCTGTTCCGAAGTATGCATCAGCCACTGACTAAATAAAACCTATCTGCATAAATCAAATCCTTCACCATTTTCAGTGTGACAGTTCCAATTTTTCGTCCATCCATCGATTTTCTGGCGATGTGTACAAGCAAAACTCTCACATGTTCAATGTCTTTGCGTGTACACATATCTGACACCCAATGTACTTTGGCCTCTGTCATCTAACAAACATTGAAATCCTTACATTGAAGTTTTTGTCTATTCCGATGAAATATGTTTTAGTAAATGTTTAACATAAATCTAAGACAACAGACCAGAAAGCTAGGATCTGGAGTGTATTATTTCCCTTGACTCAGATTTTTAGCATCTGTGGTGACACCTCGAGTACCGGTGCTCGAGAAAACGAAATAGATGTTCTCACAATGTCAACAAATGAACACATCTTTCATTTAACGCCTGTTCACAATTGTCATATAACAGAAAAAAACCGAACTACTGTAGAAGGCGTGGGTAGAAAGTGAAAAGTAGGGGAGTGGTTTGATGAAGTGATAGGTAGGTCCGACTTCACGACAAACGTCGAACAGGAGAGGGGATACAAACCTGTACAGTCTGACCAAGATCAGTGTGGCTTTGCTTTAAATATCCATGACTGATCGATGCCATATCTACTGAAACTCCTATGACGTAATTTGCCAAATGGAGGGTAAAACTTGACACTCACGAAACAACAGATCAATAGGCATTGCATGTGAACAAACGCACGCATTCTTGCGTGTACCGTAAATGGAACACAAATTCTATGTTATACAGGCAACCGCCTATATTAAGACGTAATGTTTACCGTAGAGGTTGTTAAAAACAAGTGCAAATGTACATATCTAAACCAAGAATAAATTAATTAACTGACATTCTATGGTTCTCTTTTTTTCATGCGAGTCCTTTAACCTCTTATTTTTCTCACATTTTTTCTCTTTTTGTTTTTCTTTTGTATTTGTTCTTTTTTTGGGGGGTTCTTTTCCTTTTCCCTTACTTTTAAACTTTAGTGGGACCTCCATCCTCCTATGTTTTGCCACTGTCCATTTCTGTATCGCCTTTGACTCTCGCTGTTTGCCACTGTTCTTTTCTGTATCGCCTTTGACTCTCGCTGTTTGCATGTCCATTTCTGTATCGCCTTTGACTCTCGCTGTTTGCCACTGTCCTTTTCTGTATCGCCTTTGACTCTCGCTGTTTGCTACTGTCCTTTTCTGTATCGCCTTTGATTCTCGCTCACAGTGCAAAATCTGTGTGTTCACAACTGATGTTCATTCGCTCGCTAGTTTCAGTACGTAGGCGTGTGATCCAAATGTCTGGGTTTGTTTGTCTGGCTGATGTGCGGTGTTTAGACCTTTCATTCTGTTATAATTACCACATTCTATCAAGTCATGCTGCTATAATTACCACATTCTGTCAAGTCATTCTGCTATAATTACTACATTCTATCACGTCATTCTGCTGTAATTACCACATTCTATCAAGTCATTCTGCTGTAAATTACCACATTCTGTCAGTGAAGACAGCATGCATGATTCTCATTCAAACCTGTGTTGGTATCGCTCGAGGCACTTTGTTTTGCTGGTTCGCAAAGTAGAACAATAGGACAACGCCCCAGTGTTTTAGCTGCTTATTGTCCGATGGGAAGAAGATGTGCATTACGTAATGTTAAGGACAATGTAAAGAATTCCTTAGCAAAATCAAGGTCTTCGTGAGCACATTTTAACACGACATCTACTCAGCTTAACGCCATGTGTCTTTATTAGAATCATTGACAACGAAAATGTTTAACTTATTAAAACAAACAAACAAAATCCCTTAAAATCACAATCAGTCGAACATTCCAAAGCACGGAATCTGCTTGAAGTGCTTATTTCTAATACCATGCTAGTCCCAGAGCATATAAGGGCATCTTTAATGAAAGTGTTTTTGGCACGTGATATTCGCTATTGAGTCGCCAACCTTTTTTTTTTTTTTTAAAGAATACAAATGTGTGTCAAAGGAATGGCTAGTGTGTGTCTCATGGGCACAATCTTTTCCTTTAGGCCACGTTTGGAAAATGATAGAAACTAATGTATGTGTTCCAGCTTTCTTGTCGATGGGGCTTGACATTACTATGAATTTAGATTTGAGATCTGTCTAGGGGATAACATAATCGGTCTCGAAATCCAACATAACCAGAAATCAAAACGAAAACAACGTTGTAATTATAGACGTTGCACCGCTGTCGAGTCACAAGTCTGGCTGGAAATCTGAAATGGGCAGAGAAGAGTAAACGGTAAATACAAACAAGTACGGTAACTCTTGCTCCGATGATGAAATACATCTACGCCATAACTTCAACGAATGCTTCTTACGACACCCACTCGCCTAGCAGACACGACAACACAGACCTCATGTGGGGATGTGTCCTTGTTTGTTCTGTATGCTCTGCGTGAAGAGAGAACTCAGAAACTCAGAACCTGTTTACTGTACATCGGCCTTGAGCCCACAATACAGGGGACGGGGCACGGGGACCGGGGAATAGTCGGCACTGAGCACAGTACATGGGCAGGACATGCAAAACATAAACAAGTCATGGACGTATCAAATATAGAGAAGATGAAACAATTACCACCATTAACAAAACCATGCACTGTTTGATAATTACCAATTTCCATAAACATTGAAGTTTGAAATGTACACATGTAAAGTGATTATATAATTACCTATAATTTTCTGCCTTCTATTTACCTGCATGAAAAACATACCTAGAAAGATTGTGTCTTAGATCACTGTTTTCTGATTCAAGAAGCTTATGCATTGGAGTGTTAACATGACCACTTAGAATTTTCTCTTAAGTCATTATACAATAACGCACTCCTTCAAAATGGGCCTCATTTTCAGTTTTTGATTTACAAAAAGGACACATTTTATCTTGAACTCGATCACGATATCTTAAACATTGTTGTTGAGAGGTAGAACATTAAACCTTATTTGAGCAATAGCAACACGAAAACAATTACACATCCATATACACATGTACTTCTCTTTTTCAAAAATGACTTTGAAGTTTGATAACTCTCATATCTGTCTCTATCTCGATAGCGCCATACCATTCTTGTATAACATATCTACTAGTCTCTGTTTAAACATACTCAAAAAAGCCTTCTATCCCCTACACCTTGTTGAAACCAGACTATGTAGAACCGTTGTGTATAGAATTTCTCTTATTTTTGACGCCCAGCAGTCTTCCCATTCTTGTGTGTGAGAAGAGAGAGAGAGAGAGGAGAGAGAGAGAGAGGAGAGAGAGAGAGAGGAGAGGATGGAGAGAGAAGAGAGAGAGAGAGAGAAAAGAGAGAGTAGGTCATTCAGTAAAGGCTATGGCACCTGCTGAAATGGTATATCTACAAACTGAGCATAAAACAAAACAGATACAACCAACAACAGTACTCTGACACATTACATTGCAGTCTCACTAACGTGATCATGGATGTTGAAATACTGAGATGCTGAATGAATATCAAAACACATAGCCCCGACTTCTGGTCATTTTCAGGCATGAAATAAGCGTCCAAAAGATGACGAGAGTAAACGAAGAGGAGAGACGAACAATAAACACATCATTAGTCAATACAAGAACACGCCCTCAAGGAGTTTCAAAAGGAGTAGACCGAGAGAAACAAAAAAAAAAAAAAAAAAAGGGGGGGGGGGGGGGGGGGGGGGGGGGGGGGTGGTAGGGGCGGAAAGGGAGGGGTAGCAAGGAGAAAAAGGAAAAATGGGATTAAGAAAGAAGACGTCAAATGTTAAGTATTAAAGTCTTACTGACAGCGATGTGAATCTTAAGGTCCGGTATTGTGAACAGAATCATTTGTCATGCTCGTTTGGTGAGGACACCTCAGCGGACACACCCGAGCGCGCGTCTGACAGTCCACCCATGATCACTAACACAAAACACCACCTACAGTCTTGCAGCACTCTCAAAACAGAAATGCCTGCACGTACGGTAGTTACACGCCTGTACATGTGGCCACGATGCTATAAACCCAGGTTGCTCAGATCTGAGCATTCGACCACAACCACTGGCTTCCCTTTCAAAACTCGACACATGGAAGAGTACAATATGATAAAGATCAGGATACAACATTGTGTCTTTTCTCCACCTTTTAATAGCACTAGTCGGAAAAGGGTCAGCAATGGAAATCTTGCCATGAAACTTTGTCGTTGTTCCTTTTTGTCAGGATTGGCGATGGCATGATAGTGCATGGAGGGAAAGGTTAGGATGGGTTGAATGATTAAACGGTGTTCTAATGGAATGGTCCTATGGTGCCATGTGTTTGAAACTGTAAAAAGTCTGAGTTTGAATGAATAGAAGCTTTATGAAGAAGAAGCGAAAAATAATGAAGAAGTTGGTTTTATGTTGTGCCAATGATTGCGCAAGTGTGCAAGCACGTACGAATTCATAACACTGCAAGCGTCCGCAAGTGTGTGTGTGTGTGTGTGTGTGTGTGTGTGTGTGTGTGGGGTTTGCTGATCGATAAACATTTTTGAACGTTCCTGTCTTTGCTTCAGTGGGAACTGGGGATCTGTCAGTGAAATAGAATCCCTGTTTTCAGGTATATACTGTGGTGGAAATTTACTCTACACAGTCCCTATGAAATGTCCCCCCCCCCCCCCTTTCCCGCCACGT
>CM031621.1:63389206-63404206 GCA_018398815.1 Conus ventricosus
GACATATTTTTAGCGTACAACAACACCAAATACTCCCTATTTTCGTTGCTCAACCAGGCCTTTCCGCCTGCCAAAAATGCTTCCTCCATGCCCTCCTTTCTTCGTTTGTTTCTTTCATAAAAGCATGAACACAAAAATAGCCAAAGGTGGATCGATAAATGGCAAAAATGATTTTTTTTCCATTGACTGAACCAAAATCAAAGAAACGTGAACCATAACAACAGTTCCGCTAACAATTTCGGTTGTTAAAATACGAGCTCCTGCATTCCAGTCCTACTGATCCAGTTACTGACAGTAAGGTGATAGTCGTGGATTATAATTTATAGTGTAGTCTGGGGACAGCGCAGGAGTTCAGGAAAAGAAGAAACGTGGGGCGGGAATTGACAAATGAAAGATAGAACATGCTCTGCCCGTCCACCAGCGTTCCAATCTTGCATAAATGGTTACCGAAACATACTAAAAGCAGTCACGTCTTTCCCGAACCATTCGAGGATGATAAGTCTCCTTTTGGATATGAGCCATGGCCATTCTGTCAATCGCGCTCTTGTGCCTTGCACTATTTGAAATCGGATTTGAAGCCTCATTTCTAACTGGGGATCCGTTTTCAGCATATTCCTAGTCAAGAATTCCCCCTCCTAAATACACACACAAGGGCGCACACACACACACACCCACACACACACACACACACCCACACACACCACACACACCCACACACACACACACACATAACACACACACTGCACACAACGCACAGCACGCACGCACGCACGCACGCAAGCACGCACACACGCACGCACGCACGAACGCACGCACACACCACGCACGAGAGTGATGACTCAAGACTCAAGATTCAAAAACTTTATTATCGCAAGGATAGAGATTTAGGCGTGCGTATCTTCCATTCCAACTGTCTTGCCTATTCCACAACATTCAACCTAAACAGACTGCACATATTTTAATGACAGACACAATGAAGAATATAGCAACATTGCCAATATTAACAATAACAATAGTAATAAGAATAATAATTATTAAAAAAAAATATCCATTACAAAAGTAACACAAACACAATCTGAACACGTAACGCGCGCGCGCTCACTATGCATGCCACACGCCCACATACATACACGCACGCATGCGCATACCCCCATCCACACCCATACCCCCCCCCCACACACACACCCACATTTTCATTAGGCTATATAAGCAAGCATAAAAGTAGGGCGTTGAGACTATGAATCAAAAGGTTAGATTTATTGTTCAAATAAATGTTTAAGAGTACTGCTGATTTGAAAGGACGCAGTGATTGACATGTTTTGCAGACGGAGAAAGAGAGTTCCACACAGATGGACCAAAATATGCAAAACTAGATTTGAACAAATCAATGCGGAATCACGTGTAAAATGTAATTATTTGGAATTCATATCGCGTTGTTTGCCCATTTGGATAAACTCATCCACAAGATAAGGTGCGCCATGTTTGCATGGACTTAAACATTGGTACTGCCTTATATATAGTCAGTTGGCTCTGCAGTGTAACATCCTTAGTTTTTGCGAATTTTGCCCGTTGGTTGATAGAGACCTTGACGGGAAGAATCAGCTTAATCCCCGTCTATGCATGAGATTTGATCTTTTTAATGTGAAAAAATTTCACAGCACCACTCCAGACAGTGGACGCATAGTTGATGCGAGAAAGGCAATGGGTTCAAAAAATAATTTTCCGATATTGTGTCAACATAATAACTGAGTTTTTTTAATGAGTAAAAACAAATTGCGAGCCAACTGTTTGCAAACATGATTTAATGTTGATTGCCATTTAAATCTCATCATGATCACGCCTAAGACAACGTGTTCGGTAACCTGCTCTATCAAAGGTTTCATTCATTTTTAGGCTCCCAACATAAGATGCTTGTCGTTGCTGTTTCTGTCTCGATGCTAGGACCATACAATTTTGTTTTTGGTGCGATTAAAGGACCATTCGGTTTTTGGTTGCACCATTCTAAGAACATCAGTGACTACTTTGGTTGTAACGATATTTTGTACAGACATGATGTTTTATCACTACAGTGAAGAGAACTACCGTCAGCGAACAGATCACAGCTGACAAATCATTGTGAGATAGGTTTGCATCGGTAGGTCATTTATAAAAATACAGAAGAGAAGAGGTCCAAGACAAGCCGTGTGGAACGCCCACTAGCTCACTATTCCTTCAGAGGACTAAGTACCGTTAAAAAGTAAACACGCTGGTCCTGCTTTCAAGATATGACTGAAAGACGGTGACACTGCCGGATTTTGAACATATGCAGTCATTTTTTAAATAATAATGGTGTGGTCCTACAAGATCAAACGCTTTTCTTACATCGAGGAAAACAGTTCCCAGTGAGTATTCTTTCGTTGATAGCTGATAGCCATAGTATCACAGAGCGTGTTAAGGCCGTGGGCATGAGTGATTACGACGAAAGCCTGATCGTGAATGGGTGGAACAGTTTGTGATGTTGCCATATGTTTAGTTAGGTGTTTGTGACATGCATCTCTAGAGGTTTTCGATACAAACGGATAAAAGAGATATTGGTCTAAAATTGTTTAAATCAGTGAGATCTCTTGATTTGGTATGGGAATCACTTTTGCTGTCTTTTTAGACCACATGGGAAGACATTCTGAACATACCAAAATATAAACATACGTAAGGGTATCAACAATGTAAGGTAGAGCAAGCTTGATTATAGAAAGCATTTAAGTTATCTGAACCCATTGCTTTTTTTATTTTTAAGTTTTGAAATGAAGGAACCACTTCATTAATAGCAGTAAAGCAAGGGGATGATAATGAAATCTCTAGTATTATAATCGTTGGTTTTGACAAAACGATTGAAGAACAGCTGGAGTTTCATATCGATTAAAGATGTGAATCACTGGCAGCCCGTTTGACTGATTCAGTTACCTGAGGAAATGATTGTTAAATGTTTAGCAGACCACATAGTCGGCAGCATTATCTGATTTCTTCCTCGACTTGTCAGTTATTTCATTAACAGCACGACCATAATGATGCTGTAACCCTGATGCGTATATCAGTTTTCCTAAAATACTCAGATTTTTTGATTTTCTAACTAGATCTTGATAACTCGTTCTCTGCTTTTTAATAATTCATCTACTTTTCTTGCGGTTTAATGGCATCCTTATAGTTGCCATTTCTTATAATAATGTCTTCTTTTCCACCACTGGCAGTACTCTGTGTTTTTCACCCTTTTTCGTTCTAAGTGGGGGCATGTTATTAACGATTGAGAGAAAGCTATTATACCAGGTATATACGCTTCATTTGGATCTGTGTACTTGAGTACACTGTAGAAAGGAGCTAAGCTTAAAGTCGAGAAAAATACATCCTTACGGAAATTTTTGACGCAGCGATATTGAATGTATGTGTTGGCCCTTATTCTGTTGCTTTGGAAGTTTACAAACCACGTGCACAAAATGAACAGTGGTCGCTTATGCTTTTGGTTCCCACTGTTTATTTGGATACCATGGCTTTGTTGTTCGTGTCAGATTATGATCCAGCAATGTAGAAGGATGTCTTTGCGATTCTAGTTTGGATTATGAATAAGCTGATGCAAGCCAAAGAGTTTGGTGGTCGCATCCCAGGCAGGCTTGCCGTTTTAACAGATCAATGTTAAAATCACCCGAGAACAATGAACATTTTGGGATAGCTCCTTAATCCATCAACCATCATGTGTGCAAAGTTGTCATACCAAAGGAAAGTGGCAGCGGGATTCCTGTACACATATCCAACTAGAAAGGGCTGAGTTGGAGGATTGACCTGCGCCACATGCATTCAACATTATCAGCTCAAGGTCACACGCCGCCTTTTTGTACAGTGAGCGATGCTTTGGATGAATATATATTCCAAGTCCTGTTTCACCAGAGGATGTGCATCGCGTTGGACAAAGTTAAGTTAGTTATGGATAAAGCGTAGCTGTGAACCGGGAGTCAAGGCGAGTTTTTTCACTAAACCAGCAGATGAATAGAAGGGGATTCGTTTTTAGAAGAAAACAGACATCAGAATCTTTATTTGCAGATGAATAAACCATTTAGGTGACCATGCGTAATCCAGTATCATATTAAATACATTACATGGGTCCCTTTGTATTAAATTCTAGAGTAAAGTCCTGAGGCAATAAAACAAAATAGATATACTGTTACAACAACAAATATAAAATAAAAAATCACAACCACAAATATTCAAGAACACACAAAAATCCAAAAAGCAGGGCTTTGAAGTTCAGTCCAAAGGACAATACAATATGTGTAGATAACATATTCAGGAAAGTATGACCAACCAAGACAAATGTCGCTTTCAAGCTGTCCGGGTCACAATAGTTACAGTCCTCCACAGTAACTAAGCAATACCGGGAGGAAGGGGGGGGGGGGGGGGGGGGGGGGGGGGGGGGGGGGGGGGGGGGGGGGGGGGGGAGGGGTCGGGAGGGGGGGGGGCCAAGACTCGACAGGGTTGGGGGGAGGGGGAAGGGAGGGGAGTCAGTGCGTGATGGAAGGTAAGGGGAGACCCGAGCAAGCAGGAGGGAAAGAAAGACACTGGCTGGGGGTGAGGGGGGGGGTGGGGGGGGGGGAGTAGTGGAGCTGAGAGGCAGGGGATGGCGGTAAATTTGGGCGGGGGGAGTGTAGACAAGGCTCGCCTGCACTTGGAAGGCGAGACAGCAAGCAGTTATTGAATCCGATACCGGAATTTCTGTATAAGCAGGGGAGAGGAAGATAAGGATGCATTTGTGTCCCAAGGATTGAAAGGCAGAGAGAGGGAAGGGGCAGAGAAAACTGTCGCGGCGTCCACCATGGGGGAAACATCGGCATTGAATGTTATGGGAGGTCCTGATAAAGTACGGCATGAGTGGCATTGCATGGTGGAAAAGGTTTCATGATAACAACTAGATTTCTGTGGAGGACCATTTCAGGAGCATTGTCCAAGTGATTATTTGAGCTACGTTGACACAGTCTCTGGGGGTAAATTTGTAGAATAGGAACCGGACGATTTCCTACTGACGGGGTACATGGGGCTGCACACTCCGACGGAACTCAGTAGGGACAGGCAGCTTGACTTGTTTTCTTTTAATCTTTGAAGACTGTGATCTGTTACGGTTTGTGCAATGGCTTTCCAGACAATAGGCTCTGGGTTTTGCCCAATTACCCGTATCCGTGGAGGCCGGTATCACACGATGCCAGAAACTGAATGATTTGCGTAACCCAGAGCGACAAGCCACTGCAGACAGGTGCATACCATCCGATGTGAAATAGCTTTTGATCGATCCTAAGATTTTGGATCAAAGAAATTTGTTTCATTTCCAAACAAAAAACATGCACTTGTTTCTGCACATAGGACATGCAGTTCCCTATTCATCAAATTAATGAATTTCAAAGGGATAGGTTTTCTTTCTAGGAAGTATCAACCCGTCAGAGACAGCAATTTTGGCAGCAGGAAAAACTCATTTGACCTGTCCCAGAAGCTGACCAAAGTCCAGCTGAAGCGTGTCTACAGAGTAGTGTTTGTGAAGTGTCGTTTCCCCCCACATGCAATGCACCCGCTGCACCTCCTCATCGTACTGCACAATCTCTAAGGGCGCAGTGACGTCAGTCACCTTTGGCCCTCAGGCATTGTGCATACATGTGTGAGCCCCGTCCTGTCCCGTCTCTGTCGGTCAAATGCTGAATGTTAGAATCCCCCCCACAATGAAGTTGACAAGTTTGCCTTTCGCGGGAAGACGATCCTGAATTTTGGGGTAGTTTGAATTGAGCTGTCGGTCAGAGAAATGCTGTGGTAATTTTACCTATGACAGGGTGGAGTCAGTCTGCTGTCCTGTCAAAGGCTGATTTGTTGCTGGTGACCGTGACAGAGTCGTCACAAGCGTGAGTGACAGTCTGTTCTTGTCACGCCGTAACACCACTATGCTAGTACAACACGTCGCAGATTGTTCCTGTTTTTTAGTTCCGGCTGCGTTGATAATTTTTTTATGACTTTACAGTGGGACGTGGTATGGTGCTGACAGTCACGTGCTGATTTCAAGAGGTGCTTATGAACGGTCAGACACAACAGTCATCAGCTTCGGTTGTCTTTGAGCTGAATTGCGTATGTGTTGCACTCATCTTGCAGACGTTAATTTTCTCACTTGCATCGTCTGTTTAAAATCTCATTAGTTGTCCAATCAGAGTTTTAATATCTGCATCAAGGCTTTGATGCAAGATATACAGACAGATGCAGTAAAGAAAGAGAGCACAGGAATGCAATTCTTAGCGTCGTGCTGTACTGGCATTAGTGGTGGTGGGGTCTGTGTTGTCAGTAGATAATGGCCCCTTCTGTGGTGGTGCGTCAGTCTGACCAGTAGTTGTTCTTACTCTGGGGTAGTGGGGTCATGGTCATTGGTGGCTGTTTTCCCTGGGGAGTGGGGTCAGTGTCACTGTAGTTGTTTTCTCTGGGTAGTGGTGGTCAAGTGTTTACTGTAGTTGTTTCCTCTGGGGGAGTGGGCTCAGTGCACTGGTAGTTGTTTTTCCTCTAGGGTAAGTGGGGACAGTGTCACTGGTAGTTGTTTCTTTCTCTGGGTAGTGGGGTTCCGTGTCAGCTGGTAGTTGTTTGCTCTGGGGTATGGGGTCAGTGTCACTGGCACTTTTTCTCTGGGGTATGAGGTCAGTGTCAATGGTAGTTGTTATCCTGTGTAGTGGGGTCAGTGTCACTGGTAGTTGTTTTCTCTTGGGTAGTGGGCATGTCACTGGTAGTTGTTATCTCTGGGGTAGTGGGTCAGTGTCACTGGCAGCTGTTTTTCTCTGGGTAGTGGGTCCAGTGCCCACTAGGTAGGTGTTTATCTCTGGTAGTGAGGTCCCCAGTGTCACTGGTACTGTTTTCTCTGGGGTACGTGGGTCAGTGGTCACTGTAGTTGATATCTCTGGGGTAGTGGGTCAGTGTCACTGCACTCTCTGTGACATCAGTGTGACCTCTACAGGACAGTGAAATCACACAAGTGATCGGACTCCGTGGTTTCCAGGAAAGATACGTTGTGGCTGGCTGTAACCGCAAGGAGCTCATGATAACGGGCCTTCACACTGAGTTTTCCTGCATTGTCCCTGCCCTGGTCAACTGTTGGCATCGTCCTCGGAGATGTAGCCCAGCCCCTCTGTGCTCATCCCACACAATGGCTGGCATCCATGCCAGAAGTCTTGGAGTTTTGCCGCACAATGGCACACAAGTATTTGATACTCAGTCTTTGCCCCATGACTCACACTTAAAACCTTGGACTAAGCATGAACCAGCACCCTTTTGTCTTGTTATTTTTTAGAATAAAAGGTTAATTGTAAGCATTTTTCAGTGTCATGCTTGAAAATCTGAACAAATGTCTTAGCTAAATTGTATTGGAAACCTCCTCACAGCAACACAGCGGTACTTTGATAACTTTATTGCCCTCATCCCTGTCTTCCCATATAATGTTGAACGGAGAGTCAGGGACCAGGCATTTAGGTAGCGAAGAGCTAAAGATCACGCCATCGAGTGAGAGTTCCTGAGTTGGGAAAAGCTTAAAAGTTTTCTGCTTCGTGTCAAGCGTGGGATTTAGTTTAGGGTTGACTTTTGACTGTACACTACTATCAGCAGACTGCATTGTCAATTACTGTGGACGACTTGACCATGTTGGGGGGGGGAAGTTACACGTCGACTGTGACGCCCATCCGCCGTGGAAGACGTGACGGTGAAGAGAGAGAGAGAGAGAGAGAGAGAGAGAGAGAGAGAGAGAGAGAGAGAAGAGAGAGAAGAGAGAGAGAGAGACAAAGAAGACAGACAGACACACACTCACAACACCACACACAACACACACGACACACACACACACACACACACCTCACCACACACACACACACACACACACAACGCACACAACACGCACACACCAACACACACATACAGAGAGAGAGAGAGAGAGAGAGAGAGAGAGAGAGAAGAGAGAGAGAGAGAGAGAGAGAGAGAAAGAGAGAAGAGAGAGAGAGAGAGAGAGTAGAGAGAGAGAGAGAGAGAGAGACATTCATATTAGAAACACTCTGCTGTTAATTGATGTTTCCTTCCGCCTACAGAATCAAGATATCAGGTTTCCAATAAATCGAAGCTAGACTTCTGCTGTGACTAATTGAACGGTGCGAGCCTCCACGTGTGTGGGTGTGTGAGTGTGTGTGTGTGTGTGTTGGTGTGTGTGTGTGTGTGGTGTGTGTGTGTGTGTGTGTGTGTGTGTGTGTGTGTGTGTGTGTGTGTGTGGTGTGTGTGTGTGTGTGTATGTGTGTGTGTTGTGTGTGAGTGTGTGTGTGTGTGTGTGTGTGTGTGTGAGTGTGTGTGTGGTGTGTGTGTTGTATGTGTGGTGTGTGTGTGAGTGTGTGTGTGGTGTGTGTGTTGTGTGTGTGTGTGTGTGTGGCGTGTTTAATAACCAGTCCCCACATTGTATGCAAAACATAATCATTTTCGAGGCACAACGTGTTTATCACTGTCATGGTTTCCCGTGACATTCCACATGTTGTTGCGGTCCTAAAGAAAGGGCAAGCCATTCTGGACCCTCATTCGTGAATGGCTAAACACCATATTTCATGGTTGGTTTTATCATGGACAGTAGAACAAATTAATATTTCAAACGATTCCAAATCTTGGCGGAGAACAACGTAGTGTGCGAAAGAACTTTTAACTGCCCAACACAAACAATGTGCGTGTCTTCCAAAAGTATTGAAGGATGTGCTGAGCAGAAACACGTTATTGGCTGTGGAATTGATGGTCAAGAGCTGATTTAGAACTGCTGAAATAATACAAACTGTCCCAATGTCTGTATGGTGTATCATCTTAAGATTGTTTGGAAATACGTGACATTCTTTGCCAACATGAACGATGTTCTCTAGAATACACCGGATCGCTAGTTGCACGGTGACAATATCAAAGTTGTCTTTTAATTTTATTTACCTTTGCACCTTCCTTGACGCCTTCCTCGTTCTCCCAATCCAAGCCCCCTCCCCTCCCCGCCGCCTCCCCTCGCCCCCCCCCCCCCCCCCCCCGCCTTCACATGTTCATGACTGTAATACAGTCTTTTTTCTTTGAGCAGTTCTAGGGCGTTGAAGGAGCCTGCATTCTGACAGCTGATGACATGTTTTACTGGAATAACATTCATCTTATTTGTTAATATATTGGTTTGCCTGACGAAGATCAAAGAGGTGAAAACGCATCGTGTTTGTCGTGTAACTTCTTTGTTTGTTTTTTTCCACGCCTTCTTCCTTGCGCTGAACCCTAAGCGATCTGAAGCGATCAAAGCTAAGTGAATTTTCGTTGTTTTATTCGTTTATTTATCACCCGACGAAGACCTAAGAGGTCGAAACGCGTTGTGTTTTTGTCTTGTGACTCGTTTGTCCACGTTCTCTGGGCGGTTCGCTAACATTTATTCAAGATTTGTTTAGATTTCCGCCTGCAGTCGTCTCGCTTTGCAACTAGATCTGGTTTTTTTCGTTCGGCGGTAGAGGAATTTTCTAAAGTTTGTTTTACGTACGACTGTATGTGTTCAACCAAAGTGATACCTTATTCTTCTATTTATGGACACTAGTAAAGGCTGTTTATTCGTGTTTCTAGGCATATTGTATGTCATATAAAGCTGAGCTAACCACACTCACTGCTTCCATTTCGATGTTCGTTATACCTTTTTGGATTGAAACAGATCAAAGTATTTGGTTAGAACGTTTGTTTTCATGTTTTATGTTTTCGTTGTCTCTCGTGTTTTCTTCCCTCGGGCCCTCCCACATGGTGGCGAGTTTGAGAAAATAAAGCATAAGATTATCTCGTTATGATGTGGACAGAACTGTCATGGTGGTAACATTTCTGCGTTTGGCAATTGTTGCCCTTCACAAGCTTCTAGGAATGTACACTTTGGAACCAAATTTTGTTAAAAGCGAAAAAAGCTACACACCACACAATGGGCTGCTCCACAAGACAGAAATCGGTGGACGTCATGCAACTCTAAACAGAGCTGGATAGCAGTTCTTCTGAGAACAATTTCGTTTCATGCCAATCCTTAATTCGTTACAGTTTCAAGGGGACTAGATTCGTCCAGGTCATCGGATGCCTTTTTGATCAATGTTTCTCTCCGAAGCCTAGCCACCCAGAGGCAAATGTTGCCACGTAGCTAACAGACTCATTTACACACACACACACACACACACACACACACACACACACACACACACACACACACACACACACACACACAGCACCACACACACAACAAACACACACACACACACACACACACACACACCACACACACACAGACACACACACACACACACACACACACACACACACACACACACACACACACACACACACACACAGAGTTGTTTCTGGACAAACGTGTGTAGGCACGGTTTTTGCTCTCTGACTGCCCCGACCTCCCAAATCTCTCTGTCACTCACACACCCACCGCCCCATCCAACACAACACCACACACACCAACACACACACACACACACACACACACACACACACACACACGCACGCACGCACGCACGCACGCACCACCACGCACGCACCACGCACGCACGCACACACAACACACACACACAACAGAGTACTAAATGTCACTGAGACATTTATTTAGCTGTCTTTGTGATTTTTTCGGGCCTTTGGTCCTCTTCGTCCTGGAAATCAAGAGCTTTTTATGAGATCATGGGCAGTTTAAACCTACATATCCCTTTGTTCCAACCCTCTATGGCGAGGATTTTTGGCTCGGCATGCATATCCCCCCGAGTTGGTGGCGAGACTGCCATGCCTCTCAGTCTTGTAGACATGTTCCACCTCCATTCTGATTCTATAGGGAACAATGAGTTCAGTCAAAGCACTCAGGATGATGACTTGTGGGTGTTTGGATGTTTCATTTTCAATCTGAAGATCTGCTGTACAATCGCGTGTCCGGTTCCACATGTTGCAAGTGTTCCTAAACACCTGTTGTTACCTTGTACCACGAAGAATCCCTCTGTTGTTCTGTTGGGATGGGTCTCATTTTCCTCTGGCAGAACTGATTACCTGTATGGTCTCTTTAAGCACTTGGGTTTTGCCTCCATGCTGATCTTCCTAGGGTTAGCGCTGCTGTATACAAACTCAGTGACACCGTTTCCACTGTTTGTCTGCCTTGGCAGAGAAGTAGATTCAAAGATTCAAAGATTCAAAGATTTTAATCCTGCGACCCCTTTTGGGGCATGGAGGACTTGAACAAATCAAACAAATAGAAATGAAACGAATCAAACATCAAAATTTTCCATATAATTAACATACTGAATGTAATGTTACGCAACTTTGCTAAGTTTCAAAAACTTCGCTAAGTTTAGCAACACTTTCTTACTACACAAAGCAAACGACAATAGTTCAATACGGACTTTGTATATGTAAATTTTCTAGGTATAAACTGATTTCTAATGTCGTTATATTTGTTACATTTCATTACAAAATGAAATTCATCACCAAGGTCTTTCTGGTCACAGTCCCGACAGAATCGTTGATCGTGAGGTATTCCAAATCGTCTGCCAATTTCTATCATGAGTTTTATGATTGCCACATGCACACTGATCTGATTCCCTACTTTTCGTCAGTGTGGTGTGTTTGAGGGCAGAAAGGCAGATACAGATCTGAAAATGAAGCTGGCCCTGAGAGGAGCTGGATGCCGGATGCAGTATCGAATTCCAGCTGATATCTGTTTGAAGTATCCGTCCTCACTCATTGCATTGCTCATGCTGACATGTCAGGACTGATTTCCAAATTCGTCTGGCGTCCTCGTCTTACATTATCTCCTATATTACTTTGTCCATTTTAACCTTCCTTCTCGCTTTCCTTAGATTACCAACCACGTGATCACCGTGGATGACTGACCCTCTGGTTTGGGTGGTGTAGATCTTTCCTGTTGACCAGATTTGGAAGCTGCGTAGTGCCACATCCACTGTCTCCCAAACATTTATTTTCTGCCAGTTTTCAGTTTGGGTGGATCGATGTCAAAACTTTTGCCTTGCTAGTCCTCAAGTATGATTCATGAACTTGCTATTCCTACTTTGTACCACTGCGGATGGATTTCAGGGTTAGCTTCAGGTTAGCTTGATGATTGTTATGCGCAGCGGCAGTGAGACTGGGTCTCTCTGTCTCTCTCGGTATTGACAGTGTGTATGCATGCATGCATGTAGGTACGTATGCATGCATGTACGTATGTATGTATGCATGCATGTATGTATGTTGTATGTATGCATGGATGCAGATGCAGTGCGTGCGTGCGTGCATGCGTGAGTGCATGTGTGCGCATGCGCGTGGGATGGTGGTGTGTGTGTGTGTGTGTGTGTGTGTGTGTGTGTGTGTGTGTGTGTGTGTGTGTGTGTGTGTGTGGTGGTGTGTGTGTGCGTGTGTGTGTTACGCATAATGCAAAAGTTCGATTAATGTGAACTCTACTCTGTCTTTCAATACTTATGTTAGGCAATCAAATTGCCCAGTCTGTACATTAGACATAATTTACAGAATGCATACATTGAGCAAGCAGTAGTTTGCTATCTGGCAATACAAAATATTACCTTACATAAACATTTAGCAACTTTCAGTGTATCAAAGAGCATCGTGGGTGCCCTTCTTCCTTCCACTCTCTCCCACGTTTTCAGAAGTCGGGGTCACAGAGTGACACAATCTGCTTGTACAATCATCCGACAGAACCAGGTGAGCTTTTCTCCTCTCCCTGCCAATGTCATCCAGTGGATGCACGGAGCGGAAATACTAGACACGTGCGAGCATGCGCACTGAACGCAAGAATGAATGGCCACACAGAATGTTGGAAGGGTGATACTGTTGTGTGGAGATGGGGGTTTCTGAAGTGCCTCTTTTTGAATGTCATGCACTTGGCAGTGAGTCCTAGATGCCTGAAAGAAGGGAAGATAAGAGGAGTTTGAGCATCCTTGTAGAGAGATAAATCAGTGGAGGGAAGGCAGCACAGTTTTAATGAGGGAAGATGAGAAGAGCAGTTTGATGCCCTCTTGTACGATGGAGGAAAGAGAAAGAATATACACTCTGAAGCATTTCCCCGTTTAAACACACACTGTGAATGTCAGCCTGCTGTTGTGTGTGTGTGTGTGTGTGTGTGTGTGTGTGTGTGTTGTGGTGTTGTGTGTGTGTGTGTGTGTGTGTTGTGTGTGTGTGTGTGTGTGTGTGTGCTATTTTGAAGCTTCCAGTTTTAACACACACTGTGAGTGTATTTGTCCTGTCTGTCTGTCTTCTTCTGTTGTGTGTGTGTGTGTGTGTGTGGTGTGTGTGTGTGTGTGTGTGTGTTTGTTGTGGTGTTGTGTGTGTGTTGTTCTTCTTATGAACAATTAGCATACTTCTTTCAAAGAAGAACATGTCTCGTGCCTCTGTCATATTTTATTCTTCATTTTCTCCTAAGTAAGGTTGCATATGAATATTACGGTTTTACATATTTTCATTATACATTTTTTATCATTTTGCCTTGGTTATGAATGTGAATATCTCTCTCTCTCTCCCTTCTCTCTCTCTCTCTCTCTCTCTTCTCTCTCTCATCTTCGTCTCTCTCTCCCTCTCCTCTCTTCTTTCTTTTTTTCTTCTTCTCTTTTTGTCAAAGGTTCATGCAAGCAATTGTTGCATTTGTTTCATGTTGTTTTGATTGATTTGCTTTTTACTATAATATATCGATTTTTTTTTTTGCCAGAGGGCTGGATGTAAAAAAAAGCATTCATGCTTAGTCCATAAACCCTTTAAAAAAAATTCGTTCGTTTCGTTCGTTCGTTCTCTGTCTCTTTCCACTCTTCCTCCCTTCCTCTTCTTCCTCTCTCTGGTCCGTGCATCTGTGTGGCATCCTCAACCACAACAGGCAGCTGGGTATTATTAAATTTTATGTGAATCTAAACCTGTTGCAGTCTCCGGCCTTTGCTTTGTCTTCCCGCAAATTTGGATGCAGCCTCGTTCGCCTTTGCATGTCAAACGATCGCATCGTAACTTCTCTGCCAGTTTAACAGTGTGCGTTTCTTCAAAAGTGTCGGGTGGCGCCTCCTTCTAATGGTCAGCCTCTAGCTTTGGACTTTGTTGCCGAAGAGAGGCAGCTGTGTTCAGCCTTTCGCTGAAGTGCGAAGGTCAGAACGGTATGACTTGCGTTATTTTGAGGCAATGCCCTTCTGGCCGGAGACATAGACTTTGTGCTGTGTGGATTTCACTCCGAGGACCTTCGTCTGTCGTCTGTCTGTCTGTCTGTCTTATGTCATATTTCCCCTAACAGTCAGTCTGAAAGTCAGCCCATTAGGACATTGCAAAAGAGGATCGACTGTTGAAGAGATAGCAGAAGCACGCAGATCTGGTTAGAGGACCAAGCTGACACTCAAGGGTTAGGAGGATCAAACCACGATTGGCGCCCACTGAAATAAAGCAATTTTTGCTGTCCATCCTAAGGTTTTGTCTTTCTAGTGGTGAAGTGCTGTGTAAGGTAGCTCCTCTTCCCCCCATTATTGGCTTTAACAAATTTATGTCCGATTTGCATTCGCATACAGCGTTACAGTAAATGTCTAAATTTGAACAGCAACAAGCGAGGGTGTGTTCAAATGCTTCTAATTACATTTGTGGCAAGTGCCATCACAAGTGAACATCAAAAGTTGCTATTCTAAATAGAAGACATGAAAAATATACATACTCACATGTGTACATGCATATACATACATATACATGTACATCTTCATACATCATACACAAATACTCATATGCTTATATATATATATATATATATATATATATATATATATATATATATATATATATATATATATATAAATGTGAACATGTACAAAAATGAAGGAAAAATTAAGAAAAGATAGCAGAGAGAAAAACAAAAAGTGAAATGCATGCGAATAAACCAGTCACACAATATTAACCTTCTCTGGCTCCTGAGAGAGAGAGAGAGAGGAGAGAGAGAGAGAG
>CM031621.1:63421044-63430005 GCA_018398815.1 Conus ventricosus
ATAGGGATCCAATCTTTCGAATGAAAATCTGCATTGACCCCTCAGCTCACGCTGACAATTTGAGGGAAAACCCTTTTCAAAACCCACACTAATGGTGGGGACCCCACCCCCTGTCAAACAGAACTACGGGTAAGCAGTGTATGTGAATTCCAAAGGGAGAAAAAATGTCCCCTGTGACAGAGAGAGAGAGAGAGAGGAGAGAGAGAGAGAGAGAGAGGAGAAGAGGGGAGAGAGAGGAGAGAGAGAAGACAAGACAGAGAGAAGACGACAACAGACAGACAGACAGAAGAGAGAGAGAGAGAAGAGAGAGAGAGGAGGAAAAGGGGAGGGGAGGGGAAAAGAGAAGAGAGACGACAGAGAGAGACAGAAGAGAAGGGGGGAGTGAAAAAATAACTAGGTAAAAACTGAATAGTAAAATATACAAAAAAAAAAAACTGTGACGGGGGGTGTGGGAAAGAAAAAAAGCAGGATGAAGAGAAAGGGAGAGAGAAAAGGGGAGAGAGAGAGAGAGAGAGAGAGAGAAGAGAGAGAGAGAGAGAGAGAGAGAGGAGAAGAGAGAGAGAAAGAAGAGAAAGAGAAAGAGAGAGAGATCATGAGAAGAGAGAGACAGAGACAGAGACCGAGAGACAGACAGAAGGGCAGACAGAGAGACAAACAGACAAAAAGATGACGGAAGACGGGCAGAAAGGCAGAGAGAACACACAGACAGATAGGAAGAAAGGGGACCAGAGACAACAAAAAAGCAAACGGATGATAGACAGTCAACAGACAGACAGATGGACAGAGCAGCCCGGACCCATAGGCCCCCCAAAACATAAATAATCAACCAAAAGACATGAACACATTTCTCATTTGACACCCCACACACACAACACACCAAAAACACACACACAAAAACACACCCAAAACACACACCCAAACCATACACACACACACACCCACACACACCCCACAAAGCACGTTTCACAGACAGCATAACACACACACAACACACAACACACAACACACAACACACCAAACACACACAACACAACACACACACACAACACACACACACACACACACACCCCACAACACAACACCACACACACACACACACACAACACACAACAACACACACAAAACACACACACACACACCACAACACCACCACACCACACACACACACAACCACCCCCACACAACACACAACACCAAAACACACACACAAAAAAAAGCCCAAAAAAACCCCACAACACACACACACACAACAACACACACACAAACACACCACACCACACACAAACACACACACACACACACACAACAAAACAAAACCCCAACACACACACAAACACCACACACAAAACAAACCCCACACAGAAACCCCCCCCCCCCCCCCCCCACCACAACACACGCAACATGCCCAAAAAAATATTCATGCCACAGGAAGAAAGGGGAGAAGAAAAGAAAAAAAAAAAGAAAAGAAAAAAAAAAGAAGAAAAAAAAAAAAAAAAAAAAAAAAAGGGGGAGAGAGAGGGGAGAGAGGAGAGAAGAGAGAGGGGAGGAAAAGGGGAGGGGAGAGAGAGAGAGAGAGAGAGAGAGGAGAGAGAGAGAGAGAGAGGAGAGTGCGGCAGATAGAACGAATGAAAAAAAAAAAAAGAAAAAAAATGAGAGACAGGAAGGTGAATATAGATAATATATTTCTGCAGGCAGAATTTAAAGGTTTTTTTCCGACAACAGCAAAAAAATAAATAATAAATAAAATGAACACAAATAAAAAGTTCTCTCTCTCTCTTTTTCCCCCCTCTCTCTCTCTCTCTTTCTCTATCACACCACAACAAACGCACACAACACACACACACACACACACAAAAACACACCCCCACAAAACCAAAACCAAACACACACAAAAACACACAACACACTTTAAACACACACACACCAAAAGGGCACAACACACACACACACACACACACAAACCACACACACACCAAAACACACACCACACACCCCCACACCACATAAACACCCCCATCCAAAAACCCCCCCCCCCCCCCCCCCCCCCCCACACCCCACACCCCGCTACAGGCCCCAAAAAGTTTTTTTATGCCACAGACAGAGAGAGAAAGAGAAAAGAAGAAAAGAAGAAAAAAAAAGAAAAAACGACAGAGGGAGAGAGAGAGAGGAGGGAGAGGAAAAGGGAAGAGAGAGGGGAAAAAGAGAAGAGGGGAAAAGAGGGGGAAAAGGAGAGAGAAAAGAGAGAGAGAGAGAAGAGAGAGAGAGAAGAGAGGGGGAAGAGAAAAGAGAACAGGGAGACATAAAAAAATCAGTCAAGCAGACAGCGACACAAAAAAAACAGAATAAAAAAAAAAAAAACTGAAAGGGCAAGAAGGTGGGAAACATGATAAAATTTGCCACAGGGCGAATTTACGTATTCGTTTTTCCAGAAACTACAAAAAAAAAAAATAAAAAAATGAACACAAGATTAAAAACTTTTCCCCCTCCTCTCTCTCCCCCTCTCTCCCCCTCCCCCCCCCTCCCCTTCTCTCCCCTCTCTCCCCCTTCCCCTCTTCTGTCTTTCCCCTCTCCCCAACACACACCCCCACACAAAACACACACACACACACACACCACAAAAACAACACACACACACAAAACACAACCACACACACACACACACACACCCAACACACACACACACAACACAAACACAAAAACACCCACAAAAACACACACACACACACACAAAACCCACCACACACAACACCAACAACAAAACACAAAACCCCACACACACAAACACCCCCCCAAACCCCCCCCCCCACACACCATACATCCCAAAAAAGTTTTTATGCCACAGACAGAGAAGAGAAGAAAAAGAGGGAAAAAGAAGAAAAAGAAGAAGAAGAAAAGAAAAAGAAGAAGAAGAAAAAAAGAAGAAGAAGAAAGAGAGAGAAAAGGGGAGAGAGAGAGGGAGAAGAGATGGAAGAAGAGAGAGAGAGAAGAGAGAGAGAGAGAGGGGAAAAGAGAGAGAGAGAGAGAGAGAGAAGACGCAGGCAGACTAGACAACAAAAAAATATCAAGCAGACATGCAGACACAAAAGAAACAAATTAAAAAAAAAAAGAAACTGAGAGACAGGAAGGTGAATCATAATAAAATATTGCTGCACAGGTAGAATTTACGTGTACTTTTTCCCCCGACAAAGCAAAAAAAAAAAAAAAAAAAAAAAAAAAAAGAAAAAAAAAACTTGGGGAAACCAGTTACATAAACCTGTTTTTGGCATTTACAAACCCAAAACCCTCATGTTAGGGGGCACCCTTTTAACGGCATGGGTTTATCCAAATGTTGCAGATGCCAGGAAGCCATAAATTATCCAATTTAAAGGGCTTACTGAGAGGGTTATTGGGTTGCCTTTTTAAATTTGGTAAAATAAACAAAATGAACACAGGAGAAAAGAAGGGAAAAGATGCAAAAAAATAAAATTCTCTCTCTCTCTCTTCTCCCCCCCCTCTTCTCCTTCTCTCCCCCTCTTCTCTTCCCCTTCCCCCCCCCCCAACCCCCCCCCACCACTTCCCCCCCCCCCTTCCTTTTTCCCCCCCCCACACACACACACAAAACACACACACACCACACACACACACACACAAAACCCCTCACACCCAAAACAAAAACACCACCCACACACACAACACACACAAAACAAAACACACACACACACACCACCACACACACACACCCCAGAACCAAAAAAACAACAAAAAAAAAAAAAAAATTTAAAAAAAAAAAAAAAAACCCCCAAAAAAAAAAACCAATTTTTCTTACACCAAACACAACAACCACAAATCCCAACAACCAAAAACCCAAAGTTTTGTGAAAAAAAAAAGGATAACTATCAAAAAGAGAAAGGGGAGGAAGAAAGGGGAAAAGGAGAGAAGGGGGAGAGAGGAGAGGAAGAGAAAGGAGAGAGAGGGGGGAGAGAGAGAGAGAAGGGCAACGCGAAAAGGAAAAGAAGCAACCCAAAAAACCATACAAAAAACGAGAAAGGCGTGGAAAAACTCAACCCCAGATGGAAAGGAAGAGGAAAGGATAAAAAGAAAGAAAAAGAGAGAAGGGAGGAAAGCAAAGAGAAAGAAGAAGAAACAAAAGAGAAAAAAAAAAAAAAAGAGACAGAAGCAGCCCAGGCAACACAACACAACAACAACAACAACAAAACCAACAAAACAAAACCCCAAAAAACAAACAACAACAACACACACACACACGCACAGCAGGAATTTACTTTTTCTTTCCCGAAAATAAAAAAAAAAGGGAAAAAGAAAAAAAAAAAAAACCGTAGAGAATCACGGTCGTACATTTCTGTTTTGACTTTACACCAAGAATCAGTTTTTGGGTTACACTTTCAAGGTTGTGCTTCAAAAATATCGGAGAGCCAGAAAACCATAGTTATCCGGGTTTTTAAAGGGGGGGGCGTACAGGTGGGGGGGGGGGGGGGGGGGTGTTATTGGTTTGATGTGCCTTTAAATTCAGAAGGAAATGAACAGAGAAAGAAAGGAGGGGGGGGGGGGGGGGAAAAATTGTTGTAAAGATAAACGAGCTTCTCTTTCTCTCTTTTCCTCTCTCTCTCTCTCTCTTCTCTTCTCTCTCTCTCTCTCTCTCTCCTTCACAACAACACACAAAACACACACCCCAACAACACCACCACAACACACACACACAACCCCCCCCCCCCCCCCGACACACACACCCCAACACACCAACACTTAACCGCCCCCCCCCACCCCCCCCCCGACCACCACACCATGCGCGCGCGCGGCGCCACACACACGCCGCACCCCCTGGAGAGAGGAGGAGGGAGAGAGAGGAGGAGGGGAGAAAGAGAAGAGAGGAGGGAAGGGAAGAGAGGGAGAGGAGAGGAGGGAGAGAGGAGAAGAAGAAAGAGCAAAGTTCGAGCGACTTTTTTTAATGGGGGTTTAAAAAGAATAGAAAAGTACAGGTTTTTTTCCCCCATTTCCTCAATAAAGGAAAAAAAAATAAAAATAAATACAAAAAACAGCACAATCCCAAGCGACTTCAAAAGTAAATTAACTGTTGAACTATGAAAACAAACTCAAAAGTACAATTAATGGGAAAAATAACCCCAATTTTAAAAGAAAAAGAAACAAAAATTTTTGCAAAGCTTCATTTTTTTAAAATAGGAAGTAAAAGGACGTCAATAAATGGGGGGAAAGAAAAAGGGATGTCGATGGGGGAAAAGAAAGAAAGAGGGAAAGGAGCCAAAATGAATCACGTACATTTTCAAGGATTATAGTATCGAATTATACGAAATTTTATGAAATATATGGAGGAAAAATCAAATATATTGATGTAAATCAACATGTTAAAATTTTAGTACGCTATGGTGATAGTATCTTTAGAAACGATTAGAAAAGTTTTTCTGAATGAGATAGTAAGTATCCCAACCCAACTTTTATATGAGGCTAGATTTCAAAAGATCGATTCTCGGTAAAGGTACCTTAACCTTGTTGATATTGCAAATCAGATTCCCTTCGAGCGCATTTTTCAGAGTCGGTGGTTTATGACTAGACATGATCTAAAGATGAAAAATTGCATTGTTATAAGTGCGTTTTGATCTTTGAGACACTAAGTCTACACGTTGACAGAGAGAGAAAGAAAGAAGAGAGAGAGAGAGAGAGAGAGAGAGAGAGAGAGAGAGAGAGAGAGAGAGGAGAGAGAGAGAGAGAAAGAAAGAGAGAGAGAGAGAGAGAGAGAGAGAGAGAGAGAGAGAGAGAGACAGACAGACAGACAGACAGACAGACAGACCGATGGACAGAGAGAAACAGAGAGACAGAATGACAGACATACAGACAGACAGATGGACAGACGGACAGAGAGAGAGAGAGAGAGAGAGAGAGAGAGAGAGAGGAGAGAGAGAGAGAGGCAGACAGACAGACAGACAGACAGACAGACAGACAGACAGACAACATGCAGCCACAATCACACACAACAATCAACCAAGCAGACATGAACGCATGCTCTCATTTAGGCACGCACGCACACACACACCACACACACACACACACACACACACACACACACACACACCACACACACAACACACACACTCACAAAACACACACACACATGTGCCCCAAGAAAGGAAGTTCAAACCAGAGAGAAAGAGGGGGGGGAGAGATAGAGCAAGAGAGAGAGAGAGAGAGAGAGAGAGAGAGAGAGAGAGAGTGAGGAGAGAGAGGAGAGAGAGAGAGAGTAGGAGAGAAAGAGAGAGAGAGGAGAGAGAGAGAGAGAGAGAGCGAGAGAGACAGACAGACAGACAGACAGACAGACAGACATGCAGAGAGACAGACAAACAGACAGACAGACAGTCAGTCAGCGGATACAAACAGAGACACAAACTGAAACAGTAGAGATAAACTGAGAGACAAAGAAGGTGAATCATAGATAAATATTGCAGCACATGTCAGAATTTACGTTTATCCTTTCTAGACCACTAGAAAAAGAAAAGAAAAAAGAAAACGTACAGAAACACCGATCGTACATAATCCTGTCTGACGTTTGCACCGAGACACTCAGTCTTTGGGTGACACCTTTCAACGGTACGTGTTTCACCAATGTCGGAGATGCCAGAAAGCCATACGTTATCCCCCATATAAAGGGCGTACAGACAGGGCTATTTGGGTTGACAGACATTTTGATTTTTGAAGCAATAAACAGAGAAAAGAAAAGAAAAGTGTTGAACAAGATAACAGTCTTTCTCTCTTTTCTCTCACTGTCTTTTTTTCTCTTTTTCTCTCTGTCTCTTCAGAGAGAGAGAGAGAGGAGGGGAGGAGAGAGATGAGAGAGAGAGAGAGGAAAGGAGAGAGAGAGGAGAGAGAGAGGTGGGGTGTGTGTTTGTGTGTGTGTGTGTGTGTGAGAGAGGAGGAGAGAGAGAGAGAGGGAGAGGAGGAGAGAGGAAAAGGGGAGAGGGGAGAGAGAGAGAGAGAGAGTATTGCTTTTCCTTATCAGTAACTGAGAGAAAGAAACCAATCCCTACGGACATAATTCTGCACTGACGACGACAAGCTGAGCTACGTTTTGGAAACACTTTTCAACACCAGCCCTAATGTAAAAAATGCAGCGGGACAGTGTACGTGGTTCTCAAAGTGTGAAGAGAGAGAGAGAGAGGGGAGGAGAGGGGGAGAGGAGAGGAGGAGTGGAGAGAGAGAGAAAAGTAGACAATGAAAAAATGACAAATGTTTTATTGTCATAGCATTACAGCTTAAGACAAGGGGGTGAACATGAACAATTGTATGACATTTCAATATTGTTTTCTGATTTCAAAACATGCATAAACATACACGCAAGACAAACGTGGGCGCGCCACAACAGCACACAAACAACCACACAACACACACACACACACACACACACAAAAACACACACCCCACACACACACACACCACACCACACACAACACACTCACACACACACACACAACACAACCCCACGCACGCACACACACATTGATACAGGTTTATCTTGGACTAAATTTTTTTTAAGTTAAATTTTTATCAAACATTAATTCTAACTTACTCTTTCTTATCTTCATTGGCCTGTGCTATAAAATTTTGCAACAGATTTAATAACAGTTTCATTACTACTGGAAAGGATTTTCATAACTTTGTTTGATCGGGGAATGTTGGGGAAGGATTCCCGTATGGCACATTTTTTAGGATTTCATCATAAGTGGCACAGTAAAATAAAACATGAGTTTTATTTTCGTGTCCATTTCCACATGGGTGGGCACTTAATATTGTTTGGTCATTTCGAACCACTGAATACAGTTTTTAAGGCCACAAATCGGAGTCGAAATCTTGAGAAGCTGTCTCTATGCCACTATTAGTAACACATGATAAATATTTTTCAGGTTCAAAGACATTTTTGAAAGAGTGAAAACATCTTTTTATTTATCTTTTTCCTCCAATTCAGAATGCCAGTTCTGTTTAAACAGGAAATAAACGTATCTTTCAACTCTAGAATAAACGCGATTCACACCCAACACCTTGACTCAACCAAACTATGCCATACCCATTTTCCGTCAAATTTTTGTACTTTTGATGGGCCCCAAATTTAAAGTGACCAGATTCATGCTGCGTAACAGCATTTCATAAGCCTGTCTACATTTTTGACATGGGCAGTTTGGAAAACGAGTTTTAACCAGTATTTGATACCTTTTATTGATGTCCCAAGATACAATGGGTATCTTCCGGTTTCCCCAAACACCAGATTGTTTGAGGATTGCAAGAGAGAGAGAGAGAGAGAGAGAGAAAAGAGGAGGAGAGGAGAGGAGAGAGAGAGAGAGGAGAGAGGGAGAAGGATGAGAGAGAAGAAGAGAGAGAGAGAGGAGAGAGAGGAGTGAGAGAGAGAGAGGAAGTGAGAGGGGAGAGAGAGAGAGGACACAGACAGACAGACAGACAGACAGACAGACAGACAGAGACAGAGAGACAGACAGACAGGCAGAAAGAAAGGGGGAAGCAGACGTTGTTGTGCCATTGTCGGTTTAAAAAAGAAAGAAAAGGAAACAATTGCCATTTTACGCTAATTTTCTCTAACGACTCATGCTTAAGCCCCAGTTGTGTCAAACACTTTTCGACGAGAAAGTTTAGTGAAAAAGAGCAAGGCACAGACTGTAAGTCCATCAGAATACCGAGAGAAGGGAGCAGTTAGATTTCAAACTGTGGGCAGAGAGGAGAGGAGAGGAGAGGAGAGGGAGAGAGAGAGGAGAGGGAGAGGAGGTGAGTGAGAGAGGAGAGGGGGAGAGAGAAGTCAGAGAGGAAGTCAGAGAGACAGACAGACAGTCGGAAAAGACGGACAGAAAGAGAGAGATTAGACAGGGCATTTCAGATGCACAGATTTCAGATTCAGACAATGTATTCAATTGGTCGAACCACATCAACGAGGGCCGGTAAGGTTTTAATTTG
>CM031621.1:63438505-63453505 GCA_018398815.1 Conus ventricosus
GATACAGGGCAAGGGGCATACACATTCTTGTATCAGAAAGCAAAAGGCTTAATTTAAACGCATTTGGGTGGGAACAATATTTGGGTGGGATATACATTTCTCGGATAGCTGTATAGTAAGTACAAACCAATATAAAATGTAATTCTGATTCTTCAGAATTAGGGCCGGCAAAAAGGACAGCTAGTATTTTCTTTCCTTTTAGAATATCTATATCGGTGGGGTTTCAACTGTGAGACACCGAGTCTGACTCTTGACAAATGTTTTCTGAGAGCAGGGTTTTTAACCGTGAATAGATATGTCGGGATAGCACATAATTGCCTGAACGAAGAATAGAATCTGAATCTTTCTTTTGCCATAATTTTAGAATCAATATCCTGTAAATGGCAATCAACTAGTCTTTGCTTAAAGATGGACACAAAATATTTAACATTTTCAACTCCTTGGTTCTCCCCAAGGAAACAAAGCCGTATCTAAACAAAGTAAAGCATACGTTGGCTACCCAGTTCTTCTTACCGTTGCAAAACAGAGCATAGAGCATTTTGTAAGATTTCTTTGGAATACGGCTTTCGTCCATACGGGTTAGTTTTAACCAATACTTGATACATTTTATAGATGTCTGAATATAAAGTGGGTATCTCCCAGATTCACAGTACACAAGTGCACTTGGTGTTTTTATACTCACATTCAACAGACGTTTAATGTCTAGTAGATGAACTCTTTTAATAACTGTATGATCTGCTGTCAGACCCCACACCTCAGATCCATATGTTAACATAGGTTGAATTTGGCAATCAAAGATTTTAAAGAAAAGTTTAGGATTATTTTCTCCAAGTGACCATAGAAATTATATCAAAACACTAAAAACACACCTCTTCGCTTTCAGAGCCATATCCCCCAGTGAGTATGAAAACGTTTTAAACCTGTAGATACTATTACTCCGAGGTATTTATATTCATTTACTATTTCTAGCTGGACACCTTTATAGAACCATTTTTCTCGACAAGCAATATGACCCCCTTTTCTAAGTATTACTATTTTCGATTTTTCTTCATTGACAGTTAGTTGAAGCCTGTCAACAGTGCTCCTTAATGCGTTCAGCTGGTGCTGAAGACCACGATGGTGTGGGAAAGAAGAACGACGTCATCAGCAAATAACATGATAAGAATCTGTAACAAGTCAGGTGATAAGCTTATTCCGTGTTTACCATGTGTCACAATGTCATTAGGAAGTTCATTAATGAACAGAGAAAAAAGAATAGCGCTGCAGTTGTCCCCTGTTTTAACCCACGGGGGCACATAAAAGCTCCAGTAAGATATTATTTGCTGGGACTCTAGCTTTCACAACTTGATATATACTCCTAATAGCTCGATACCTTTTGCTATGAATACCATTTTTACGAAGAATTAACCACAAATGACTTTGATTTACTAAGTCAAAGGCTTTTTTTTAAATCAATAAACGCAGCATAAAGTTTCTTTCCAGAAGACAACTGTTTTTGCACCAGACTTATTAAAGTAAATATCTGATCAACTGTACTATAGCTCTTTCTGAATCCGCCTTGTGATTCGTTTAATATATAATTTTTTTCCACCCATTGTGTCAAGCGTTTATTTATGATATAGGTATACAGTTTGCCACAAATGTTTAGCAATGAAATACCTCTATAGTTGTCAGGCGAATTAATATCGCCTTTTTTGTGTATCGGGTGTATAACTGATTCGGACCAGATAAGTGGAAAAGTCCCAGAATCATACAAGAAATACATGAAAAGAATATGAGTTGTTTCTCCGTCATCAGTGACGCATAGATGAACTTAAAGAAAAAAAATGAAACAACAAACAGGAATAAATGAATCAATAACGGGGGGGAAAAAACCGACCACACACACACACACACACACACACACACACACACCACACACACACACACACACACACACACACACGCACGCACGCACGCACGCACGCACGCACGCACGCACACACACACACACACACACACAATTATATAGAAAGCGATCCTCCTATTACTTGTCAAAGGAGAGAGAGCGAGAGAGAGAGCGAGCGAGAGAGAGGAGGAGAGAGAGAGAGAGAGAGAGAGGAGAGAGAGAGAGGGGAGAGAGAGAGAGAGAGAGAGAGAGAGAGAGCGAAAGCGAGAGAGGAGAGAGAGAGAGAGAGAGAGAGAGAGGAGAGAGAGAGAGAGAGAGAGAGAGAGAGAGAGAGAGAGAGAGAGAGAGAGAGAGAGAGAGAGAGAAAGAGAGACTTGACAGCTGACACTTTGATATTTTATTGTCATGACCAAAGTGGTCTTTTGACAAGGGGGGAGGGGGTAACAGAACAATACCATTTCCCTCTTCCTTTCCTGCAAACAAATAGTACACATTCATTCCCAGTGTGTATCAAATCAAAGGTAACAAAAACAAATAAATCGTAACATATCCTTAAGTCCTCACACACAGGAGGAATAGAGTAAGGTTTAAATAAAATCGTAAGACTGACTAGACCATCCACTCAATTAAATGACGACATTGTATCTTACTGATCTCTTCCACATGCGATGAGAGAGAGAGAGAGAGAAGAGAGAGAGAGAGAGAGAGAGAGAGAGAGAGAGAGAGAGAGAGAGAGAGAGAATGCGAACGTTTGATGCATATAGGCCATAGGCATCTTGCACAACGGTAGAGGGAAATATCGGGAACGTGGGTGGGGAAGGGAGTGGGCAGATGGCGGGAAAACAACAGCACGCACATACAAAATCACACCTTCTGATATACACATACACTTTCAAAGTAAATAACCTTAGCTCAGATATGATCTCACTCATTCAACATAACTATCCTGATCAACAAGCTCATCATAACTCCGAATATGAGCGTTCTGACTTGGAAGAAGAAAAGACACCACACTTCTACATCTGATCTTATTACAAAAGCTATATCTGACTGAAGCCTATTACATATTTCAAAGGCAGTTAACTGTTGCTTGTCTACGCTTAAGTGAGTGAAATATGTATTTTGCCACTGCACGAGATAATTGTTTATCTACACCATTCAAAAGAATTTGTAACGGAACATTAAGATAGAGACCAAGAAACCTGTCTCTTAAATCAGTAAACAAAGGACATACAAATATAAGATGTTTTTCATCCTCATCCACATTCAAACAATATGGGCAAAATCTTGCGACGGGATTTTCACAAAATCTCTCAGTATTGTTTCTTATAGGTAGTACCCCAAGTCTTGTCTGTGTCAAAGCCACTCTAAAGCAAAAGATGTCTAGAAACTCAAAGTAAGGACTAATTCCGAAACCACACTGTAAAGATCTGAACAAGACATATCTGTTTTTATCCCTAATTGATGCCGACCATTCTTGAACATACATGTCAACTAGCCTTTGTTTGAAAATTGGTTAAAAACCACTCTTACGTCATCCACACCTTGCCGTAGCCATACATAATTAAATCCGGTGCTCCCTAGAATTCCTCTGATCCCTGTTACCCAGCACCTTATGCCCTGATCATCAAGATTTACTTGCATAAGATAAGCCTGTTTAGGTAATCTATTCAAGCCCATATCTAATAATCTAAACCAATATTTCAATGCTTTCATGTATTAATTTATGTATAAGGGATGTCTGCTTAATTCTGAATATACAAGTTTATTAGGTGTTTTAAGTGGAACGCCAAGGAATCTTTTGCAGGCTAATAAGTGTACTTTCTCAATGTGCTCTAAACGTTGCAGACCCCATATTTCAGCTGAGTACAGTAAAATTGACTGGATTTTGGAATCAAAGATTTTGAAGAATACCTCCCGAGACATTTCTTTGCAATTGTTAAACGCACGGCACAGAAGATAAAGTGCTTTCTTTGCCTTTGTTACCATGTGCTCTATTCCAAGATTCATACTAAGCATAGTAGTAAATTGTGAAACCCAAGTAACAGTAGCTGTTGACTGTCTCGATTTCTTCACCATCATAATACCATTTTTCTCGTCTGCCTAAATAGCCTCCCTTCCTGAACACCATGACTTTAGTCTTAGATTTGTTAACATCTAATCTTAACCTACAACAACATGTTTTCAATGAGTTTAGTTGTGCTTGTAGACCACCTGGTGTAGTAGAAATTAAAGCTACATCATCGGCAAAGAGCAAAATGAAGATCTCAATAAAACTAGGAAGCAGTTGCACTCCATGGACCCCCGTATCATTAATGTGGTTGGCCAGTTGGTTAATGAAGAGTGAAAACAGTGTTGGACTCAGTCCACATCCTTGTCTTACACCAACAGGGCAATAAAAAAAAACTCCGAAAAATCTCCATTGCATCGTACACATGAAATGAGAGAATCATACATGCACTTCAGGCAACATAAAAATTTCCCCTGTATCCCTTCATTATACAGGGTATGGGCGGTTCAGAAGTTTGAACCCTACCTTTATGGGGTGGAATTCACTCTACAGACGGACCATTCTCCACTTCAGTATTTGGAGAGGGTCAAGTCGCCCATGGTCGGATCCCCGATGGGCGGTGTTATACCACCCTTCAGTTGTAGTGGAGGCAATTCACAGGACGTGTGAATGTGGTTGCAGATTTTTTGAGTCGATCTGGCAGTAAGGGGTTCTGTGCCGCGAGTTTAAAAAGGAGAGGAAGAGAGGATTTATCATTTTTCAAAATGCTGTAACACTAAGGATTGGTCGTGCGTTCCTTCAGGTTTTTTTTTAAAGTTACCTCACTTTTAAATCTTGGACGGGGAAGGGTATTGTCACGACGAACTGACACAGGTCGCTCAGTGACATTTGTGGAGTGTGACCCGTCAGTGCCAAAAACAATATCCGGTGGCGTGGCCGTGAAGGTGCGTGAATCCTGCGGGAAATTTGCTTACCTGTTAACTTTGAGGGGGGAGGAGGAGAGTGTCAACGCCGTCGGAATAGTAGGTTTACGTGTTGTAAACAAACGCTCGTTGGGAATGAAAATGGAGTTTTCGGTGTGTATGGGGAATTCGTGACATGCGAGTGCTGTCTTGTGAGTTCGAGGTGAACTCGGAGTGTCGTGGTGTGTCTGCAAGTTAGTACGAAACTGAGGCGATATCCGCGAAGGTTGGGTGGCCTCGTGCTCAGGTTTGTTCTGCCGTTGGGGCAGGGGTTGGTGTATGGCCTCTTGAACGACTTTTGAAGGTTGGGCTACCAGGTTGAAGACTGTCGCTGTCGGTGTCAGCGACGGGTTCTGCACGTACCAGGGCGTTGGCTGTCTGGCAGTCGTCCGGCGACTGAGGGTGTGTCCAGTGTGTGCGTCCGCGTCTTGACTGTCGGTTGTTTGTGTGTTCTGCGACGGGTTCTGCACGTACCAGGGCGTTGGCTGTATGGAAGTGTCCCGGCGATGAGGTGTTCGTCCTCTTGTGTGTCGTTCTGTTGTTGTCTTGGGTTCCGGCGAGTTTTGTTATACCTCCCTACAGGCAAATCCGTGAGGGTCGGCTCTTTCAGGTGGTGGAGTTGGCCCCGCACCCACTGTTCATCCTGCCACTTCTCTGCCGGAGTGGGCGCCCCCGGAGCCGGCAGGATGCGTTCCGCGTCGGACGTCTCCCTTTCCACGTCCGAGGGTGTGGACAAAACTGTCTCTTCATCTGTCTATTCAGGGTGGCAAGCGTCTTGAGTGCCTCCACCGCAGTATTCCATCAGGTGTACTCGCGGGTGTGGTGGGTGCCGGTTGGGAGGGCAAACTGCGTTCTTCGTGTCACAACGTTCCTCTCCTATCAAGCGCTTCAGTGAAGGTTTTTTGTGTTTTGCGGTGCCTTAGTGAGAGCGCCGTCAAGCCAGACCGACGGTTTCATACCATATGGGAAACGCTGTGGTGCCGTTTGTTGTTTTGTTCTTTGTGGTGTGGTTTTGTTTTTGGTGTGTGTATTTTTTTTTGAAGATGTTTTGTTTTTGCCTGTGTCAAGTACCCGCCAGGGACTTCGGTGAGTATTGAAAGTACAACAGTGGGTGCGGGTTACTTGAACATTGGAGGTGAACATTTGGGGGTTAGCTTTTGAGTTCGGGGGTGGTTTGACGCGAGCACCGGCATATAAAAATTTGCAAGAAAGAATTATTTGAAAAAGGAGACATCGCGGTGGGCCCATCTAAGGTTTGAGGTATCAACCTTGTTTGGGAATTTTCAGCCTGGGGTTTACCAGGGGATGTGAGAGTCACCCTTGTTCCTTAGGTATAGCTTTGGTCGGGCGGAGGTGTGGATTTGTGCATCCTGAGGAAGGGTTGTTTAATGTAAAGTGCAGCACTTGCGTGCACGGGTATGCATACGGGGCCATGTGTTGATGGTCGAGTTATTGATGTATTGTTGGATTCTTTTGGGGGTTTTTTTTTGTTTTTTTTTTGTGCTCTATTGTGTCGGATTATATAAAGGAATTGGTGGTTCATCTGCCATTTGGGGGTGAGAGGGGTGGTGTGAATGCAAATAAAGCCTTCTGTTTGTGCACTGTATTTTCTTTTGTGTGTGTCTGTTGTGTGGCGTTCATACTTAATAAAAGGAGGAAAGGGGGTGGTTATAAACGGGGGTTATATTAATACATATATCCTGTCTACGTCTTATACAGTGTCAAGGTGAACTGAATCAAATGCTTTTCTGAAAATCACAAAGGCAACCATAAGTTTTCGACCTTTTGAAATAAACATTCTGTACAATAGTGTATAAAGTGAAATTTGATCAAACTGTTGAATAATTGTTTCTAAAACAGCTTGATTTTCAACAATTTTATTATTTTCCTCTAGCCAACGAATACAGTCTCTGGGTGCAGAAATGAAGTAAAGCATTTACAAGTGACATTAATCAAAGATACACCTCTATAATTCTCAGGTCGACTATATTCCCCTTTTTGAAATAGGCACTACAATTGGCTTTCGACATTCCATGTGGATACACGCCATTATCAAACATTTGGTAATAACACATGAGTAAGTTACAATAGTTTGACCCGCTGTTTTAGCATTTCTCCAATAATACCATCTGTGCCACATGCTTTTCCACATTTAATTTTCTTCAGTAGCTTTTTTCTTACTTGTGGTGGTAATGACCGATTCACGAGGATGGGAGGCGAGGAGAGAGAGAGGGGAGAGAGATGAGAGACGGAGAGGAGAGAGAGTGAGAGAGAGCGAGAGAAGAGAGAGAGAGAGAAGATGAGAGATGTAGAGAGAGAGAGCGAGAATACTGACTGCCAGACAGACGGACCGACAGCCAGACGGAGAATAATTGATCAAGCCATTGTGATTTTGATTTTATTTAATATAATGGTAACATTGGAACCGACTTTATATAAAAGTGTTGGAATTTGGGGTTTCAGGGGAGGACAACTCAGCAGCCATGTGTCACATGTTGAGCAGGCTCATTGTGCAAACATCGAATGGATCCAGATTGGATGTTACTATGGTGCAAATGCGAGAGAGAGAGGAGAGAGAGAGAGAGAGTGGAGAGAGGAGAGAGAGAGCGGAGAGAGAATATATACGTGCAGAGGATTATGGGAACATGATTACTCATGTGTACACATCTGTATTGAAAGGCATGCTAAAAAAGCATGCCAGAGAGAGAGAGAGAGAGAGAGAGAGAAGCGAGAGAGCATTTACGTCAAAAGCTGTTTTGGACGTCAGCGTGAAGGTGAAACTCAGTGTTTTGCCAACACATTTTTAACAGGTGTTCTGACGCAAAGAAAAGTTGGACAAACACCCAAGGTACGTTGACCTCAAATCATTCAGTAAACGGATTGAATGTACCTTGCGGGCGTACTGCTACGGAGTGTTGAAAGAGGAAAAGCTATCCAGAAGGCACACACACAAACCCACACACACACACACACATGAAAACACACACACACACACACACACACCCACACACACACACACACACACCCCACGCAGCACGCACGACGCACGCGCGAGCACGCCGCCACTCTACAACACACACAACACACACACAACACACAGTCACGCGCGCACATAGAGAGAGAGTGAGAGAGAGAGAGAGAGAGCGAGATGATGAGAGAGATAGTTGAGCGAGAAGAGAGAGCGAGAGATGAGGCGAGAGAAAGACAGAAGTGAGGAGAGAGAGAAGACAGGAAAACAGAGAAAGAAACACGAGCCGAGGAAACCGGGACACAGAGGCGAAACAGGAAACGAGAGCTTGAGACCGAACAGCGACAGAGATGATGAAAAGAGAGGGGGAAGAAATGGAAAGAGGCGATAAAAGAGAGAGAGAGAGAGAGGAAGAAGTGAGAGGAGAGAGAGACAGGACAGACAGACAGACAGAACGACAGAGTAAAGGCAGAGACAGAGGGACAGAGATAGACAGGAGATGAGAGAGAGAGAGAGAAGAGAGAGAGAGAGAGAGAGAGAGAGAAGAGGACAGACAGACAGCAGACGACGACAGACAGCATGGAAATTGACCAGACGGGCGCGCAACAGAGAGCGAGAGAGAGAGACGAAGACGAGAGAGAGATGATGAGAGAGAGAGAGAGACGAGAGAGAGAGAGAGAGAGAGATGGATAGACCGACAGACAACATGTAGAGAGACAGACAGGCAAAACAGAGAGAGAGAGAGAAGAGGAGAGAGGAGAGAGAGAGAGAGAGAAGAGATTGATAGGCAGACATACAAAAAGGTAGAGAGGACAGACAGGCAAACCGAGAGAAGTGAGAGGAGAGAGAGAGAGAAGAGAGTGAGAGAGAGAGAGAGAGAGAGAGAGAGAGACCACACATATACACACGCATGCGCGCGCGCGCGCGCTCAAAGCACGAGACATCAGTGTTGGGGTTACACCTTTTCAACGAACCTGTTTACGTAAATCAGGGACGGCCGAAAGCCATACGTTAGCAGAGATATCGGGACGTGTGGTGAAGTGACGGAGTTTCTTAGCTGCTTAAGGTTTAGATAGACTGGTAGAAAAGAAAGGAGAAAGTAGGAGGACTGAGGGCACCAGCGGAGAGAGAGAGATGAGAGAGAGAGCTGAGAGATGAGGAGAGAGAGCGAGAGGAGAGAGAGATAGAGAGAGAGGGCGAGATGAGAGAGAGAGAGAGTTTGCGAAGACGTCGACAGACGAAGAAGAAGAAAGGAAGAAGATGAAGAAGAAGGCGGAGGTGGAGGAGGCGGAGAGAGGTGGGGAGGAGGAGGGGGAGAGACGAAGAAGAAAGAAGTCGACGAAGAAGAAGAAGCGAAGCAGAAGAAGCACAATACCAAGCACAAGAAACAGAACAATGGGAAGAAGAGAAGAGGAAGGGAACAAAGGACGAAGAAGAAGAAGACGAAGAGAAGAAGAGGCGGAGGAGGAGGAGGAGGAGGAGGAGAGGAGGAGCGAGGAGGGTATTGACACGGACAAGTTTCTTCTAATAGTTTGAGCTAAAAAAAAAAAAAGTAAATGGAATCAGATTTCCCTAGTCCTGGCTTTATGTTTTGATATGCAGTCACCGTCAGCGGTAATTGCCGGAAAGTCTAGTACGCATGATACCTATCCGTACGCTGAGAATGAGACCAGATTGATGTACAGACTGAAAACAAAAATCTGGACGGATGCCAGCAGACAGACAAATATTGATGATACGAGGGGGGGGGGGAGCGAGAGAGACACAGAGATAGAAGACGAGAGAGAGGGGGGGGAGTGGAGGGAGAGGAGAGCGAGAGAGAGTGAGAAAGAGGGAGAGAGAGAGAGAGAGGAGAGAGAGAGAGAGAGGAGAGAGCGGAGAGAGCGAAGAAAGTGAGAGGAGAGAGAAACCAGGTCCACGCGAGGCAACAAACACACAACCCACACCACACACGAACACACACTCACACACACACACACCACACCCACACACCACACACACACAGAGAGAGAGAGAGAGGAGAGGGAGAGAGTGGAGAGAGAGAGAGAGAGAGAGAGAGAGAGAGAGGGGACTGAAATTCTCCCCTCTCCTCTCTCTCTCTCTCTCCTCTCTCTCTCTCTCTCTGAAGTTTAACGCAAATGTGCGGCACAGTACAACCGTTTCACAAACTGGGGACTGCTATAACAACACCGAGACATCACTTTTACTGACCGTGAACAAACCCATAGAAACATACGTCTTTCACTGCATGCATGACTGCCCCTGACAAAAGCGTCAGCAACAACGTCAACAACAACAACTACCAGACCAAAACAACAACACCAACAACAGCAACAACAAAAATTTACGACACGCGTGCACTGTTATTTTTCCCAAAGGGGGGGAACAATGACCTCGGTAGAACTTCATCAAGTTGTTTTGGGGGCCGGAATGCTCAGTTGGAGGAGCATCGGACTCGTAATCTTTGGGGGGATCCGGGTTCGCCGTTTCGTCGGGCCGTTTCGGTACAGGGGGATTTTTCCTCGGAGTTAACATTGGTTTGAACTCCATTCCCTCACAGTGCTTCGAATGAGACTATAAACCGAGGTTCGTCTGTGAACGCACGCACATCATCTTGCAACACGTCAAAATCCCATCACCAACTTTCGGAAGAGAAGGCCAGTTTGGGTTGGTATGGATGACACGTTACGTACTAGCATTGACCTTCTCCCGAAGAAGATGGAGCTATGGCATCCTTAATGGCGGTGATACAAAATGGTCATACACACAAAAGTTGTCAGAATAATCTACATGATGACTGTGGACACTAAAAGAAAAGAGATGAAAAAAAGGAGCATGCAATGGCAGATGTGTAAGTGTTTTGAAGAGACGACGAAGATGAAGCTAGCATGTCTTTCTTTTTGTAGGTTGGCGAGATTTTACACGATTTTCTGATAACATGTTTTGTTGTTGATGTTGTTGTTGTTGTTGTTGTTGTTGTTGTTGTTGATGCTTAATTTAAGAACCAGGAGTGGAGTTATTCTCCATACATCCCATTGTATTCTGTAGGAGTGTCGAATGATGTCGCTTAGACGGATCCTGGATCAGTTCGTCATTGGAAGATCGGTTCAGCGGTTTCTTAGACCGAGTTCAATGGCTCGTCATTGAAGCCACAATTCGATATTCAAGACTTATAATAAATTGTCACAAGACTCTCAGTTTATTAGAAACTTATGATCTTAGTGGTTTGTGTGTGCGTTGTCTTCACTCTCTCTCTCTCTCTCTCTCCTCTTATCCCTCTGAGCGTGCGTGCGTGCGTGCGTGTGTGTGTGTGTGTGTGTGTGTGCGTGGTGCGTGCGTGCGTGCGTGCGTGCGTGCGTGGTGCGTGGCGTGAGTGCCGGCGTTGCGTGCGTGCGTGAGTGTGTGCTGTGTGTGTGTTGTGTGTGGGTGTGAGAGAGAGAGAGAGACGGGAGAGGAGAGGTCGGAGAGAGAAGAGAGAGACATCTTACGGTTTGAACCTGCTCCCTCTTTGCCACACTTTAAACCCCCTCAAGCCACTTCCTTGGAAAAAAGGGCAACATCCGTGAGAGAGGAGTACGCTGCTCTGCATTTCCAGACAATGCGTTTGCCTGCCGGCGGGGGGGTAAATACAAATTGACTATTTAGCTATGAGCGTGCAGGCGGAGTCGATGGATGATTAATGAGTCCTGTATTACGCACTTGCGCGCAAGCGCGCGCATGCGTGCGCCACCGCACGTACGCACGTGCGCGGTGCGCCGCGTACACGTACACCACAAACAACACACTCACCAACACACCACACACACACACACACACATCACTCACATTCTCTCTTCTCTCTCCTCTCCTCTTCTCTCTCTCTCTCTCTCTCTCTCTCTTCACCATATCTTCTCTCCCACACACACACACACGCGCGCGCGCGCGGCGCAGCACGTTACACACACACCACACACCACACCACACACAACACACTCTCGCTCTCTCTCTCATGCACACACTCTCATCTCTCCTCTCCACACACACACAACACACACCACACACAACACACTCACACACACACACACACACACTCTCTTCTCTCACAAGACTCTCTCTCTCCACACACACACACACACAACACACACACACACACCACCACACGCTCGCACGCACGCACGCACGCACGCCACACAGCTTCACACACACACACACACACACATTACACACACACACACACACACACATTTAGCCACGCACGCCACGCACGCACGCGCACGCACACACACACACGCACGCCACTGACCACACCCACCCACACACACACACACACACACACACACCACACACACACACACAGTAGTTGCGGTTTTATTGTTTTTTACGTTATAATTGTGGCTGTACTTGAGGGATCTCTGATCTCATAACCGTCTGTTTAACAAAGGGCAAATTAGCAGACTCAGTACACTTACCACAGTGGTCCCCGGCAATCTCTCTCTCTCTCTCTACTCTCTTCTCTCTCCACTCTTCTGTCTCGTCTCTGTCTCTCTCCCTCTCTCTCTCTTCTCTCTCTCTCCTCTCTCGCTCTCTCTCTCAGTTGCTCACAAATGCAAGCACTCAGAAATAGCACTCAGCTCAAGCGCCACGGATAACACACACACACACACACAACACACTACACACACACACACACACACACACGCACGCACGCACGCACGCACGCACGCACGCACGCACGCACGCACGCACGCACCACGCACGCACGCAAACACACACACTCACACAAAACACACACACCACACAACACACACAAAACACAACACACCCACATCTATATATATATATATATATATATATATATTTATATCTATATATATATATACGATGAAAGGTGAAATGCGTAATAGCACTGAAGCACCACACGACACACGCGCGCACACACACACAACTCACACCACACACACACACACACACACACAACACACACCCCACACACACGCAAGCACGCACGTCACGTAGTAGCACGCACACACCACACACACAACCACACACACACAACACCAACCACACACACACACCACACACACACACACACACACACACACACCACACAAGCGATGAAAGGGGAAAATGGTATGATCAACACACACAAACACACACCCACAAACCACACACACCACACACACACCCACACACACCCGCACCACACGCACGCAGCACGCACGCACGGCACCACTCACAACACACACACACACCACACACACCACAACACCCACACTCACAACACATGCGATAAAAGCGGAGGCAGTGGAGGGGCAAGAATAGGAGAGAGAGGAGCGGAGAGACGAAGAGAGAGGAGAGAGGGAGAGAATGAGAGAGAGGAGAGAGAGAGCTGTGGAGAGCCTGATGGATGTCTGGTCTAAATTGGGCCTTTCATTTCAAAGACGAAAAAAAAGACCTGCACACAGAAGGGGAAGCCATTGTCAGAGTTAAAGTTGCCATCCAGCCGATCACTTCCGTTCGTCACGAAGGCTTTAGTCCCGATTTCGTGACAAATGTTCGTTCGTCATTTCTGTTTACGTCATGCTGGAAATCCATGGCTCTTATTCTTCCTAGTTCGCTTCAATTAGATGAGCAGCCGGTGTCCTCCTGAGGCTGCCGTCCACGAAGCTCTTCAGGGTGCCGTACACTTGGCTTCCACTGCTGTCGGTGTTGGCCAGTACCTTCCTTCTGGATGCTGCATGTTGTATACAGTCTTGACGGATGTGGTCTGTTGTCATTAGTCCCTCACACAAGGGCACTCTCCACTCGTCCATGCCAATTTTTGTGTGCATGTGGTGGTGCTCAAGCGATATTGTGTCCGTCTCAGGGGAAGATATTGACCCTGTTCCGTCGTTCCCAGCAAATGGGTATTTGTCTTCTGGTTGGTTCTTGGGGTGCTGGAGGTGCCACTTATTCCTTGATGCTGCCTTGATGATGTACTCCGTGTTATTCAATTGTTTGTTTTTACGACAATTCCGTTCAGGATGTGTCATTTTGAGTCGGAATGTTCAGTTTTGTTGGATGTAGTCACAGAGGCAAATCGTCACGATGTTAGATTTTATCTGTTCATCCGTTCCAGCATGGAACAGTTGTTTTATGGCTGTCTAATCTTTCACGTCATGTGGCTCCACTCGCAGATTTCATTTCGTTGATAAATTATTGCCTCCGTTCTTTTTCCAACAACAACAAAATGCATTGAGAGCAGATATGTCTTTGATCAACATTCGATAAAATGTTGGTAATAAAACGTCCTCTGTTTGGTAGAAAATGCTATCATTGATTTTCTAAGTTTATATATGTTACATTTGTTTGCGTCAAATCTCTTTGAAGATGTGCTTTATTAGCGTTTTGGAAAAAAATGATTGCTAATCATCAAAGCTTCTATGAAAATGTCAATACAGCAATCACAAACAGATTGCTGACAACGATCAATGCAGAGTAAGTGCCTGTGTTTGTTTGGTGGTAGGTTCATGCATGCAGATTAAGTGCCTGTGTTGTTTGGTGGCAGGTTCATGCATGCAGATTAAGTGCCTGTGTTGTTTGGTGGTAGGTTCATGCATGCAGATTAAGTGCCTGTGTTGTTTGTTGGCAGGTTCATGCATGCAGATTAAGTGCTGTGTTGTTTGGTGGCAGGTTCATGCATGCAGATTAAGTGCCTGTGTTGTTTGGTGGCAGGTTCATGCATGGGATTACTGGAAAGACTTTATGAATATGTACCACGATGCCGCGTTTAGTTGTTCTAGAACTTCTGATTTTTGAGAAAAAGCCAGTATTAAAGTTTGCCAGTACACACACACACACACACACACACACACACACACACACACACACACACACACACACCACACACACGCACGCACGCACGCACGCACCACGCACGCACGCACGCACGCACGCACGCACACACACACACACACACACACACACACACACACACACACACCATTCATAGTGGCCAAGACACACAAATCCAGAATGTATATGTACTTGCTCAACTGCAGTGCAAGAGACAATCCGATGTAGGAAGAATGCTTGGTTGTGATCTCTCTCTCTCTCTCTCTCCCTCTCTCATCCTCTCTCTCTCTCTCCTCTCTCTCTCTTCTCTTCAAAATCCCAAGTTCAAAAAGTCGCACGCCATCCCACGAACACAAGA
>CM031621.1:63458505-63461005 GCA_018398815.1 Conus ventricosus
ACCTATTACCAACAGAAGAGACAGTAGGATAATAATACCTACTAAGAAGGCAGCAGTAGAGATGATAGGTATAAAAACATAGCAAGTGGTGAACAATAGACAGTACAGTACCAGCAATGCTACATTTCGTTGACAAGCCAAAAGGTCCATGTCATCTTACATATATCACCTCCTCTTTTACATACTTCTCCAGCTCTTGTCCTCCTCTTTACTACTGTCATGCTATCTGTACTGCTGTTCCGTTCTTTGTCTTTCCGTTTTCCTATTCTCCCTCATCTTCCTTCCTCTTCTGCTCGTTCTCTTCCTCCTGCTCTGGCCTATTTGCTCCTTCCTTCCTATGCTTGTGAGACGTAACCTCTTAACAGCTGAACTTGCGAGAAGGATTCAGGCATTAGAGATGAGATGGTTCCGCAAGATCCTTCGCATCTCATAGAAAAAGCACTTGGAGGTACAGACCAAAGTAAGGCAAGCCATTGGACCTTACGAAAACCTGTTGTCCACAGTGAAAAGAATGAAACTGAGAAAGTATGGTTATGTATCGAGATCCACAGGGCTTGCCCAAATCATTCTACTAGGAACAGCGCGTGGAGACAGAAAGAGAGGAAAACAGAGAAAGAGATGGGAGGACAACATCAGTGCATGGATTGGCCTCACACTCAGCAACTGCTTAAGAGAATCTGAGAACCGGGAGGAGTGGAGGAAGCTGGCTGCGAAATCTCTGTGGCGCCCCAACGATCTTCAAGACTCCGGGATTGGTGATAGGCCGTTCTGGGATAAGTGTGCCGCCGAGCTTAATGATGTGCGCCGAAGATCCTTTATTAAAATGGTAACTGTTGGAGGGAACTGGTAAAGATTTGGACAGATGAGATATTACCCATGCTATTACGCATGATTATGCCCCTTCGGCTGCCGCTGTTTTCCCCTTTTCCATACATTTGTTTTGTCTTTTTGTCCGTCTTCGCTTCTCCACCACCTCCTTCTGTCTTACGTCACACGTTCCTCGTCCACTTCTAAAACTCCCCCTTCTACCATGATTTCTGTTCCGTCTGTCTGTCTGTCTGTCTGTCTGTCTGTTCTGTCTGTCCTGTCTGTCTGTCTCTGTCTGTCTGTCTGTCTGTCTCTGTCTCTGTCTCTGTCTCTGTCTGTCTGTCTGTCCTCTCTCTCTCTCTCTGTCTCTCTCTCTCTTCTCTCTCTCTCTCTCTCTCTCTCCCTCTCTCCTCTCTCTCTCTCTCTCCTCTCTCTCTCTCTCTCTCTCTCTCTGCGTCTTAGTCTTGGTCTTTGTTGTCCCGTGCTGCAGGATTTATGAGATGAATAAATTCCACGGAAGTTTTATTTATTTATTTATTTATTTTAATGAAAACCCGTGTTTATTTCGTTGCTGTTTTGCTTATTGCAAATGAAAATGAAAAATGACTGAAGGGCTTATGCATTTTTTTTTCAAGGCCTTCACAGAGACACACAACCGTGATCAGTTAAATGAACCCTACTGTCGTATTCATTGTGTACACTTATTATGCTGACCTGTCAGACTCCTACTGTAAGCCTATACCATAGTACGTTGTTGTATGAATTGTTAGTGTTATATTGTATCCCCATGGAAGGGACCATGGCCCAATACCGATAAAAAAAAATCTTTCGTTCATTCGTTCGTTTCTTTGCTCTCTCTCTCCTCTCTCACTCTCTCCTCTCTCTCTCTCTCTCTCTCTCTCTCTCTCTCTCTCTGTCTCTGTCTCTGTCTCCCCCCTCCCCCTCCACCCGGGCCCTTTCCATCCTCCCATCGACTCCCAGCCCCCCCCCCCCCCCCCCCACAACACACACACACTCACTCTCAGTCAATCCTCCTCTTCCTTCCGTGTCCATTCTTCCATCTGTCCCAGAAAATACGAAGCGCACGATATGTCTGATTTTGATCAGGTTAGCATGACCTGATTGACGAACGGTCCGTGTGGGAAGTTAGTATGGCAGATCTGACGTTGAGTGACCGCTAAGCCTGTTGGTCAGTAGCTTATGCGTAACACAGATCACACGATTCTGGCACCGCCAATGGTATTATCGGGAAACTCGGCCACCATTGTCATCATCGTGACAGCACTTTGTCTTCTCAGCCAGAGCAGCAGCTACGGCAACAGTGCCATCTTCATCATGGTCATTGTCATGGTCATCATTGTCTTCATCGACACCCCCCTCTCTCTCTCTCTCTCTCTCTCTCTCTCTCCTCTCTCTCTCTCTCTCTCCTCTCCTCCTCTCCTCTCTCTCTCCTCTCTCTCTCTCTCTGTCTCTGTCTCTTTCTCTGTCTGTCTGTCTGTCTGCCTGTTTTCTCTCTCTCTCTCTCTCTCTCTCTCTCTCTCTCTCTCTCTCCTCTCTCTCTCTTCTCTCTCTCTCTCTCTCTCTCTCTCTGTCTCTCTCTCTCTCTCTCTCTCTCTCTCTCTCTCTCTCTCCTCTCTCTCTCTCTCTCTCTTTATAGCTATTAGGTCTTAGTCTTGCTTTTCTCTTTCTCTAA
>CM031621.1:63463505-63478505 GCA_018398815.1 Conus ventricosus
GTTGTTGTTGTTGTTGTTGTTTTGCTGCTGCTGCTGCTGCTGCTGCTGCTGTTGCATTTTCAACAAAACAAACAGGGTTTGCACCATTTGGCTTACCGCCCACATAATGTCAAATCCTTCTCCCTAACCACCCACAAGCCCTCCAATTCATCTCCTTCTCCTGTTGCCACCAGGTTAATATTATAAACCTCCATCTTGTCCTTCTCATCTCTCAACACCCCACCCTCCAGTCCCTGTTTTACTACCCCCCCCCCCCCCTCGTTTTTTCCTTCTTCACAGTCCCTGCTGTTGATAATCCGTCATCAACCCCGTCTTTATTCCTTCATTTACCCAGTGGCCCACACACTTATTCGTACTCTCTCTCCTCTCTCTCTCTCATCTCTCTCCTCTCTCTCTCTCTCTCTCTCTCTCTCTCTCTCTTCACACACACACACACACACACACACACACACACACACACACACACACACACACACACACACACACACACACACACACACACAAGCGCGCGCGCGTGCGGGCGCCCGTACACACACACACACACACACCACACACACACACACACACACACACACCACACACACACACACACACATCCACTAATTCATCAACTCATTTATGCATCAATTCGCCCACTCGCTCATTCATTCATTCATTGACAGATGTTCGCATGTTCCTACTAAAAGACACACTCACCCCCCTCACTCACTCACTCATTTGCTCTCTCACTCACTCACTCACTCATTCACACCACTCACTCACTCACTTATTCATTCATTCACTCACTCATTCACTCACCCACCCACTCATTCACCCATTCACCCACTCACTCATTCATTCATTTATCACTTATTCACTCACCCACTCACTCACTCACTCACTCGCTCACTCCTCATGCGTCATTCATTGACGCACTCACTCATTCGCTCAACCACCCACCAACCCAATTTCTCACCTCCCGAACACATTGTCTCTGTCAGCTTTACGTTCCTCAGTGTCTGCATCTCCCTTCGGTCCAGTATTTAGACACCCACCCACCCACGTCTCCCCTCAGGCTTGGAGCCAAGGGCTTTGTCAGGCTTTACTGTGGCTGTTTGGAAATTCAAGGCAGACATTGTTGGTCACCACTGATGGCCTCCCCCCCCCCCCTCCCCCCTGACAATCTTGATACAATGCCGTCTGTAACAGTGCAGCCATCTCTATCTATGCAAAATGTTACAAGACAGAATTGTATTGCAACAATTGTTATACGTTTTTTATGGAGGACAGAGAACATTGTATTGCCATACGTTTCATGGAGGACGAACGAACATTGTATTAATCGTTACACGTTCATGGAGGACGAACGAACATTGTATTAATCGTTACACGTTTTATGGAGGACGAACGAACATTGTATTAATCGTTACACGTTTCATGGAGGACGAACGAACATTGTATTAATCGTTACACGTTTCATGGAGGACGAACGAACATTGTATTAATCGTTACACGTTTCATGGAGGACGAACGAACATTGTATTAATCGTTACACGTTTCATGGAGGACGAACGAACATTGTATTAATCGTTACACGTTTATGGAGGACAAACGAACATTGTATTAATCGTTACACGTTTTATGGAGACGAACGAACATTGTATTAATCGTTACACGTTTAATGGACAAATGAACATTGTATTAATCGTTACACGTTTTATGGAGGACGAACGAACATTGTATTAATCGTTACAACGTTTATGGAGACAAATGAACATTGTATTAATCGTTACACGTTTATGGACAAATGAACATTGTATTAATCGTTACACGTTTATGGACAAATGAACATTGTATTAATCGTTACACGTTTTATGGAGGACGAACGAACATTGTATTAATCGTTACACGTTTTATGGAGGACGAACGAACATTGTATTAATCGTTACACGTTTTATGGAGGACAAATGAACATTGTATTAATCGTTACACGTTTATTGGAGGACGAACGAACATTGTATTAATCGTTACACGTTTTATGAGGACAAATGAACATGTATTAATCGTTACACGTTTTATGGAGGACAAATGAACATTGTATTAATCGTTACACGTTTATGGAGGACGAACGAACATTGTATTAATCGTTACACGTTTTATGGAGGACGAACGAACATTGTATTAATCGTTACACGTTTTATGGAGGACGAACGAACATTGTATTAATCGTTACACGTTTATGGACAAATGAACATTGTGTTAATTGTTACACGTTTTAGGACAAAGGAACCTTTTACTACTTCTTTTTTTCGCACCCAGAATGTAAAGCAATGCAACAGTTGTTACATCTTTTTCAACCAGATTGATCACACAAAGAGATCAATGACTACTTAATCCGCAACTGACCTTTTGGTGTGGATTGGTAATAAAGAACATTATTTCCTTTTTATTTCAGCTCGTAGGCAGCGCTTTGATGTGTAGTGACATAACACAGGTTTTACAATTTGCTGTTCAATTGCATAGCATAGATATTGTGACATTCTTCACACAAAATAACATTATACAAACTGGTTACATTTTTAATGATAATTGCACCAATAAATGTAAGAACTCTTGTGTTCTTCGTGGATTACGCACAGATTGTGTAATTAAATTACATGTTAGTCAGATAACCCTCCTCGACAATTCTAACGTTGTTACCTTTTTCGCTGAGACGTCTATATTGTGACATTTCACGTTGCATCATGTCCTCTCCATCTGTTGCATTTACAGGCGGACCTTTAAGAACTGATCAAGAATAGATCATTGCACTCTCTGATTTCGTTCTCCCACCTTTTCTTCTGCCTACTTTTTCTTCTGTGTACGCTGGCTGATACTCCTGCGGACACCCCCTGTATAGAAAGGCAACAAAATCCCATCTACCCGACAAAGGGAGTGGAGTTTCGTGTGTATGACTGTGTTTTTTTTTTACCTCACCATTAAGGCAGACATACTTCAGCTTCGGGAAGGTGCATGCTATGTGTAACGTGTCATCCATACCAACGGCCAAACTGCCTTCTCTTCCGAAAATTGGTGATGGGATTTGACGTGTGTGCAAGATGTTATGCGTGCGCTCACACACGGAACCTCGGTTTATAGTCTCATTCGAAGGACTGTATTGGGAAATGGAGTCAGAAGCAATGTTAACTCCGAGGGAAAAAATCCCCCTGTACCGAAACGGCCCGGCGGAGATTCGAACCCGCAACCCCAAGATTACGAGTCCGGCGCTCTATCACTGAGCTATTCCGGCCCCCACTGCCTACCTATTTTTCATCTTGATGGCACTGTGCAATCGTTGGTTTTACCAGCCGGTTAATCTTTAAAGGTGCCCGTACCTTGAGCTTGGGATGCACGAGAGAACAGCAACAAAAGTACGACCTATGTACTTTTCCAGACAACGCCTTTCGAGCTAAGTTCAGCTGTTGAGAACACCTAGCGGCACTCACGTCTATTCTTCACGGAATATTCACGTTTCTCTCCTTTTCTTCAGTCCTGCGTCTGAACGTTCTTCCCTCTCTAACACTCCCCCCCCCCCTCCCTTTACCACCATCTTCCACAGTAAGTCTTATCCCCCCCCTTTCACCCCCCCCCCCCCCCCCCCATTCGACCTCCTGCCATACATAAGGCGTGCTGTTTAATATTCCCGGATCGTCCGCATAATCGATGGCTGCGTGTGACACGTGCTTTATGGACCTATTGGCCTTCGCCTAATGAGTTCCACCACGGCACAGAGAGGAAATAATGACCGCGGAAGAGGAGGAAAAGAAAAGAAGAAAAGGAAAGAAAGATTAAGTGGGATACCATATTACCCCTCCTCTCCTCCCCCCCCCCTCCCCCCGCCCCCATCCGTGTACTTCAGTACATTCTTGAGTATTAAAACGACAACACGCTGAATCAGAGTTAAAACGCCCCCTACCCCTTTCTCTCTTAATATGGATGTGTAATAGCAAGCATATTTAATGCATTCACGTGTGTTTACTATCAATCGATCCATGTTTTTTACCTTTCAATTTTAAGACCATCCACTGTGTGAAAAACACCCCCCCCCCCAAAAAAAAAAAAAAAAAAAAACCCTCAGATTCTGATGAAAATTAATCACTCGATCAATCAATCAGTCAGTCAATCAAGAAGCAGGCAAGCAAGCAAGCAATCGATCAATCAACAACCAATCAATCAATCAATCAATCAATCAACCAACGAATCAATCAATCAACCAATCAATCAATCAGTTAATCACTCACTCGCTTACTCTGTAAATGAGACCATTAGGAACCTCGCTTCTTCTCCCCCACCCCCCCACCCCCGCCTTTTTTTATCCGAAACATATTAAGTAATGTACAATGTATCGAGCAGTATAAAACAGACTCTGTTAAGACTTTCGTTTCCTCTTTTTTCTTCCATGACCTGTATAGATTCCTGTCTGGAAAACGACAACAATGAACCAGAAAATGAGACCTCCACATAGCCATGATTTATGTGCTTAACTGAGTCCTGAAATTTGGCTGCTTTCTCTATCATCATCACCACCACCACCACCACACCACCACCAACAACAACAACAACAACAACAACAACACCACCATCTCATTATCATCATCATCATCATCATCATCATCATCATCATCATCATCATCATCACCATGACCTTTGCATTTTTTTTTTAACTGTAGAACTCATAATGTGAAAGGAAAAGAAGACACTTCTGGAGGCAAGGTGAGCTTTTCAGTAGAGCGTAAAATGAGAAACGCATCCTGCTCCCTCCCCCCTCCCTCCCCTCCCCCCTCCCTCCTCCTCCTCCTCCTCCTCCTCCTTATCATTATCATCATCGTCATCATCATCACCGCCGTCGTCGTCGGCGTCCTAATTATCATCATCGTCGTATTCGTCGTCGTTATTCCCACCTCATTGTTAACAATATTGTCGTTGTCATCATTCTAGTCATCGTCGTCATCATCATCATCGTCATCATCCTGTGTTTCAACTCCCTCCTCTGTTCTAGATCTGTAGGTCAAGACAGCATGAGAACACACATCATTTTCTGGACACTAGACAGGTTTCTCAGAGAGAGCAAACAGACGACAATTTCCTCTCTCACAATGCCAGCCAGCAGATTAACGAACGTCTCGGTGACAATATTCTCCTTCAATACCCGAAATTACATAATCACTCAACGCTTTATTCAGAGAAGGGGATGATTATAGGTGGAGAGGGAAGGGGGGCGGGGGGGGGGGGGGGGGGGGGGGGGGGCAATTCCTTCACCTAACAATGGTTTCGCCGAGACACACGCGTAATCACCTATTCCCCCCCCCCCCCCCCCCCCACTCAGATTCTGAAAGGATTGCTTCATCCTGCATTGCATCCCATCATGTGGAATCATTTCTGGAATCCCAACCCCCAGCTATCAGCGTCCGCTCTTTTGTCTCCTCCGAAACCTGTCTTAGGTCTCTTCTGCTTTCACTTCCATCTCAGGCCCCCTACGTCTTTATTCCCTTCGTGTGTTAGTGGGTTCTTTGCTTGTGTTGTCGATGCCTTCTTAAGACTCACTCCTTGCAGTTATTCATTCACTACCTTGCTCACCCATTCATGTGGTAACATACCCACCCACGCATTCACTCACTAACACGCACTCACTCACTCACTCACTCCCATGCACCGGCCTGCTCACTCGCTCATTCACGTTCTCATAGTGTAATGCATCCACTCACTGACCGACTGTCCAACTCAATCGCTCAATCACTCAGTGACTCACTCACTCACTCACTCTGTGACTCACGCACTCACGCACTCACTCACTCACTCTCTCTCTCTCTCTCTCACTCATGCACTCACTCACTCATTCACCCACATTTGTCGCTCCCTCACTGACTCACTCACATACTCTCTCACATAGCCGCACACACACACACACACACACACACACACACTCTCTCTCTCTCTCTCTCTCTCTCTCTCTCTCTCCTCTCTCTCCTCTCTCTCTCCGCACATCCACCTTGTTACTAGTCCGTGCCATATTTACGCGCCTCAGTGACTACATTTCCTTCTAGCCTAGTGTTTATATACCCTCTAACGTCTCTCTTCAGTGCAACATTTTTCTTTGTTTCTGTCAAAGGTTTGCCTTGCTTTACCTTGCCTGGTTTTGAACCCTGGGAAGGGACTGCTGAATCACCATAGAGGGCGTTTCAGCTGATGGACTGCACACAATGTAGAATGAAACAATGCGGCAGTCTTCACACAAAATGTAACAATGCAGCAGTCTGGACAAAAAGTTCAGATGTAACCAGTTCCATGCGAAATTGTAACAGATGTTACATTTTATCTCGTCCAGACTGTCACTTTATTGTAACCATGGTTGCTGTTCCATCCCCAGAGACTGCTTATTTTCACAGGTTTTATTGATTAGAACCGACGAAAGATCGATAACTGAAGTTTGTGCTGTTGATGGCTGACGCAGTTTAGAACCCACATCTATCTGAACTCTTTAATGGCACTTGAATGTACAGTTAAAGAATTCTTTTGAATATGCCATCACTTGGATTAAAGAAAAGAAACCTTGCAGTTTCCTCTATGCAGTGTGACAAATTGTTACCGTTTTGTGTTGTATACACAAACAATATAACAATTGTTAATTTCTTTGTCGATTACACACGGAAATGCAGCAGTGTGACACTTTTAGTCACAATGCCTCAAACAAATGTAACACCTTGACTTTTGTTTCTTAATAAGTTCTACGATGCTACAGTGTATTTCATTTCCCAGCCTCTGCATCTGTTACAGTTTCTTCCACATCTTCTTCTGGCTCTTTCTTCTTTGAGATCCAGGCATTTTGTCTTTTTCCAACCAGTTGAGAACTAAACGTGCCTCTAACCACAAGCCAAGCAAGCCATGGCGAAAGATGCAAGATACTATCATTGACTCATTCACTCTCTAATCCATCTATAGACTCACTCACATTCTCGTATCTCCAAAGTGTTATTAATTCGTTTTAAGTTGACTCCCATCAGTGACTGCTATTCCCCTCCTCCCCATGCATCCCAGCTTAATACTAAGTTACCCACTCAGGTCTCTCCTCAGGGCAACTGTTTATAGAGTCAAAGCTTTCTTTGCTTTACCTTGCCTGTTTCGTAGCTGCACTGCCAAGTCATCTGCTGTGTAACTCTTTTAGTCGTCCTGACTTTGCATTGTAAAGATGCCGTTTGTGTCTGGCCTTTCGTCTTGAGCCAGGGAGGACACAACGAAAGCCACATGGTGTATAGGATATTCACATTTTCCCCAACACATAATCTTACAGAACCTGTTATCCTTATCATTCATTTATCCACTCACTTTTTCATCCACTCAGTCGTTCACTCACATTCTCTCACCTCCAAATGTTATGTATTTTTGTCAGCTTTACGCTCTCCGTGAGTTTACTCCCTCCAGTTTAATATCTAAATGCCAGCTCACGTTTCTCTTCTGGGCAACGATTTCTGAAGCCATGGATTTACTTTGCTTTATCTGTTTTAAAGCCCTGGTTCTTTCTGACTGTACGGTCACCTCTGTTTCTCTCCTCACAGCCTCTCTGTCTGTCGCAATTTTGGGGGCGTCCTTATGGAAACTGGTGAAGAACATTCCTTTCCTTGCTACTCAATGATATTGTTCTCCCACTTCTTCTCCTCGTGGCCTCTGCTTCATCCTTTCTAGCATGCATTATGCCTGGATGGATGATTTTACCCGAGCTGGTTGTTGATCAAGAAACGTGCCCGTGCTATGAACTGAGATCAGCGTGGTTAAAAAAAACGCAATGCTTTATAATCTATCGACTTTTCGAGATAGAGCAGAACAGACAGTGCACAGCTGCTGAGAATACTCAACGCAGCCATCTCAATTCCTCACAGCGCGTTCATATACCTCTCCTCCTCTCAAGCCTTGGGTCCTAATCGTCGTTCTATCCCTGTTCCACTCCCCCCCCCCTCCTTCCCCTCTCCTGTGCCCCACCAGTATCGCCTTCGACCTCCTGCCATACATAATACGCCGTGTTTAATATTCCGGGATCGTCCCGATAATCGATGGCCAGCCGTGACACGTGCTTTATTGACCTATTGACCTTTGGTTAATGGGATCGGCTGCCGCACAGAGACGAAATAATGACCGTGGACGCGGAAGAAGAAAAAAGAAAGCGAAGAAAGATAAAGTTGGCGGCCAAACGAAGCTCTCCCATCCTCCTCCTTTTCCTTTCTTATAGTGTTCAACATGTAGCATGAACATTCAATAAAAACGTTGAAACAGATGAAATGACACCCTCTTCCCCCCCCCCCCCCCCCCCCCCCCCCCCCCATCCACACCCTCTTTCTTCTGCCGTCTTCCTCAAGTTGACAGTTAATGGCAAATATATCTTATGTCGGCATAGTCTCTCTCTCTCTCTCTCTCTCTCTCTCTTCTCTCTCCTCTCTTCTCTCTCTCTCTCTCTCTCTCTCTCTCCTCCTCTCTCTCTCCTCTCTCTCTCTCTCTCCCTCTCTCTCTCCTCCCTCTCTCTCTCTCTCTCTCTCCCTCCTCCCTCTCTTCTCTCTCCTCTCTCTCTCTCTCTCTCTCCCCTCTCTCTCCTCTCTCTCTCTCTCCTCCTTCTCTCTCTCTCTCTCTCCTCTCTCTCTCTCTCCTCCTCTCTCTCTCCCTCTCCTCTCTCCTCTCTCTCTCTCCCTCTCTCTCTCTCCCCCCTCTCTCTCTCTCCCTCCCTCTCTCTCTCTCTCTCCAGATGTCTATCCACATTTGTTTACTTATTCTACACTGGTTAAAATATGTCTTCTTCTCATAACATCACAAGAGCAATGCAATGCCATAAAATACAGTGTAAACTCATTAATCTTTCAAAATCAAACAAACACCTGACCTACTAAAAAAAACGAGCAAATTATTCAACAAACGAAGCAAGGAATGATCGAACCCAAACCAGACAAACTAAAACAATAAAGCATATGGAGCAATCAACCCTCCCTGCCCCCAATTTCACTCTCCTTCAAGACATTGCTTGAGCTATTAGTATTCAGTTTGTCGGGTTAGTCGATACTGCTCGTGACATGCGCCTTCTAACCTTTGAGCCTAGTGCCAATGACACCGATTTTGTCCTAGGTCGGAGTTAATGACTGTGAGGACGTGGTTCAAAAGAAAGAAAGAAAGAAAGAAAGAAGGAAAGAAATGGAAGAAAGGGAAAGAAAAAGAGCCGCATGGAAATTACCCCCATGCTCCATACCCTATCTATCTATCTATCTGAGATTTTGCAGGAACGATGGTGCATTCTTTTAGAACGTGTGCTACAAAGAATTGTGTGTGTTTCTTTTTAAGAACCTTATGTGAAAGTTGATTTCGACGAGGTGATAATCCTGACATGACCCTTCTCAGCTGGCCTATAAACAACATTATGACGATTATCTATATCTATCTATCTATCTACATCTATCTATCTATCTATCTATCTATCTATCTGTCTGTCTGCCTGTCTATCTATCTATCTATCTATCTATCTATCTATCTATCTATCTATCTATCTATAGGTCTGTCTATCTATCTATCTATCTGTCCTGTCTGTCTGTCTGTCTGTCTATCTATATGTGTTTCAACATTTAGGCATAAATATACGAAGAGCAATCTTTCCTTGCAAAAGAACTCTTCACATTCAGGCTAAGGAACGGCCATCCAGATGATGCAATGAATCTTCCCCCTCCCCCTCAGCCCCTTCCACTACCACTCGCACTCATCCACCAACACCACCTCCATCCCTGCCATCACCCTCCACCCCCTTCAATCTCCTATAATGCATTGTTTGAGCTATTGATATACCGGTGTTGTCCGGGATAATCGATGTGGGCTCGCGACACATGCTTCATGACCTTTGAACCTGGTGCATATGAGACAGTCTGTTGCCTTGACTGGAGATAATGACTGCGGCGATGTGGAAGAAAAAGAAAGAAAGAAAGAAAGAACGAAAGAAAGAAAGAAAGAAAGAAAGGAAACCAACCAACCAACCAACCAAACAAAGAAAACATTGAAAGGCAGAATAAAAGAGTGGGAGAAGGAAAGAAATGAAGGAAGGATGAAAGAAAAAGACAGACAAAAAAGAAGAAAGTTTGAAACAAAGAGAAGTTGAAAGAAAGAAAGACAGAAAAAAAGAAATAACGACAAACAGACAAACAGGCATGCATACAGAAAGAAAGGTTGAAAGAAAGGTTGAAAGAAAGACAGAAAGACAGAAAGAAAAAAAGAAAGAAAGAAAGAAAGAAGAAAGAAAGAAAGAAAGAAAACAAAGGAGTAGTGTTGACACTTCACATCTTGCAATCCCATACCTTTGTATTCATAGATCTTTAAAAAAAAAATATATAAATAGACACCGTTGAATCAGTTTATGACATATTTATCCACCCCTTCCTCGGTGTGGGTAGTAAATAAAACCTTATCTTATTTATTCATGTATTCATTTCTTTCCTTATTCATTTATTTATTCATTCATTTATCTGTTTATGCATCTATTTGTTATGCATTTATTCATTTATTTATTTATTTATTAATGCATTTGCCACTATCTGTTTATCTATTTTCTTACTTATTTACTTACTCATTCGCTTATTTACTTACTTACTTACCTACTTAGATACTTACATTTTTACTTATTCATTTTTCTCTGTCTATCTGTCTGTCCGTCTCTCTGTCTGTCTGTCTCTGCATTAAGCTGCTGTCTCTCTGTCTGTTTTCCTCCTCATCTCTCTATCTATTACATCTTTGTTATCTGCCTGAACTTTTCACATTCGTTGACAATTATGAGGAGCATTGTTCTATCAGCAACGTGTATTTTACAATCAGCTTCAATGGCAGACAGTCGGATAAAAAAATAAACCGACATTCTGTGTACTCCCTGAACCTCTCATCCCACCTCCTTCCTCCAATCCACCCTCCAACCCAACACCCTTCCCCTCCCCGCACCTGTCATCCTTCTCCACCCCATTGGACTCTCGTTATGCCGTGTTCGCCCCATTCATATTCCAGGACCGTCTTTGTAATTGATGGCTGCTCGTTACACGTGCTTCATGACCATTTCATTGTAAAGATTATTGTCGTCGTCATTATCATAATCATCATCATTTTCACCTGTTTAAACTCAATTCTCTATTCTAGAGCTGTTAGCCAAATCAGAGTGTGAACACACATCATTTCCTGAACACTTGACGGGTTTGTCAGACAGAGTGAAAGACGACAGTTTCTTTTCTCACAATGTCAGACGGCAGATTAACGGGACTCTCAGTGCCAATATTCTCATTCAATCCCCAATATTATGTAATCACTCACTGCTTTATTTAGAGAAGGGGGTGTTCATAGGTGAAGGGGGACAATTCATTTACGTAACAATGGCTTCGCCAAGACACACACGTAAGCACCTTTTCTTTCTTTTCTTTTTTGTACTCCCAGTTCTTATAGAACAGGGAGTACTTTACAATGGGAACGAAGAAATGCTGTCTGTGTGTCTGTGTGTCTGTCCGTGGTCAAAATGTGTTCCACTCGCTCCAGACAAAACTTCTGGGCCGATCTTTCTGAAAATTTGTAGGTGTGTGCATTATGGGCCAATGATGATGCCCGATGTTTTATGTTACCAGAGTAGCCGTTACTAACGGCTGTAACGGCTCAAAACGGTTTTTCTTCTTTATGAAATATCTCAGGAAGTACTTGGCCGATTTATAAGCGGTTTGGATGACCTTGTGACAAATCGGAGTCTCTTTCCATATGTAAGTGATGTAATGCCGAAAATCAATTAAACCACCGTTAAAACCGTTATTTTGCCGTTATTTCTTATATATAGGTGAATTTCAATGAAAATACTTCTGTATAGTGTTTCAAAATTTGACCGTTGAAAACCGTTATTCTTAACAATATCCATTGAGGACAAAATATCAGTTCAAAAGTGTACATCAGTTATATAATCGTTAAAACCGTTTTTTCTTGCCTTTATTTTTTATGTATTGGTTGATCTTAATTAAATTTGATATATTGAAAGTTATCACACACAAATGGCACTTCCATATAGTGTTTCGAAATTTGACTGTTAAAAACCGTTATTCTTGACATATTGTCCGATCTGGATGAAATTTGGTAGGTAAATAGGCTTTAGCCCAGTGAGGACTGAAATACCAGTTTCAAAAGTGTACCTCGGTTAAATAACCGTTAAAACCGTTATTCAAGACAAACTGGGAGTACGTTTATATGCTTTGCATCTTGTTTTGTCATCAGAACCGAACGGGATTGCTTCATCCTGCATTGCGTTTTATCATGCAGAATCGTTTCTGCTCTCCCAACCTGCAGCTATTCCCCCTCTCTCTTGTCTCCTCTGAATCCTGCCTTAGTCTCTTCATATCTTTCTGCTTTTATTTCTATCCCAGCGCCCTACACCTGCATCCCATTTTGTTTGTCGGTAGTTTATCGCTCGTATTGTTGACGTTCACTGGTAACTCATTCTTTTGGTCATTCAATCACTCTATTGCGCTCTCGTTCATGTGGTAACACCCCCCCCCCCCCACCCCCCTCCACCCCACCCACCCCCACACACACACACGCATTCACTCACTCATTCGCTCACTCCCATGCACCCATCTGCTCACTCGCTCCTTCACTTCCTTATCATACTCTCATGCATCTACTTTGTGACTATCTGACACATTCACTCACCAACTCTCTCACTCATTCACTCCTACACTCACTCACTCACTTATTCACACACCTTTATCAAGCATGATTGACTTACTTACTCTCTCACATAGCCAGACACACACACTCATTCTCTATCTCACACATCCAATTTGTCACTAATACGTATCACCCCCCCCCCCCCTCCCAACCAGCGACTACATTCCCTTCTACCTTAGTGTTTAGATACCCTCTAACGTCTCTCTTCAGTGCAACAATCCTTTTTTCAGCCAAGGCTTTGTCTCATTTTACCTTGCACGATTCTGAACCACTTAGGTCTTCTTCTGGCAAGATACAAAACACTCAGGACAACGAAAACGAGCGAGCAATCACTTATCTTTATTCACGTCAGCACAAGATGGGCGTCGAGTGTTTTGAAGAAGACCTAAGAGGTCGAAACGCGTCGTGGTTTGTCTTGTGATTCATTTGCCTACGTTTTCTTGGTGGTTCGCTGTTAATTACATACAAAATGTGTTTTACCTTGCCTGTTGGAAAGCCCGGGTTTGATACTATTGATTCGCTGCTGTTTCGTTCCTGACAGCCTGTCTGTCTGTCGCCTTTTTGGGGCGTCCTTCTCTGTTAACTGGTGAAGGCCAGGCTTTTCCTTGCCACTCTTTGATGTTTTTCTCCACTATTTCTCCTGGTGGCCTCTGTTTCATCCCTCTGGCATTACGCCTTGATACATTATTTTACACAAGGTGGTTGATCATGAAACATGCCAGTACCATGAGCCCAGAGCGACATGCTAAAAACACGCATGCTTTATGATCATCGACTCTTCCAAACAGAACAGTACAGACAGGTCACAGCTGTGGAGAATACTCAATGCAGTTATCTCCATTCCTCACAGCACGTTCCTATTCCTCTCTTCCTCTCAAGCCTTGCGTCCAAACTGTCCTCCCTTCCCTCCTCCACTCCCCTCTTCACGTCTGCTATGCTCCACCACTATCGCCTTGGGCCTCCTGCCATACATGATACGCCGTGTTTAATATTCCGGGATCGTCCCGATACTCGATGGCCGGCCGTGACACGTGCTTCATTGACCTATTGACCTTTGCTTAATGGACTGACTGCCGCGCGGAGAGGAAATAATGACCGTGGACGAAGATGAAGAGAAACAAAAAACCAGAGAAAGATAACGTTGGAGGCCATACAAAGCTCTCCCATCCTCTTCTCTTTTCCTTTCATTACAATTTTGAACGTATAGCGTAAACACTCGTTAAAACAAAATTGACAGTTTAGACAAAACTCCAACCTCCCTGTCCCTCACACCCTTCTTCTAGTCTTCTCCCTCAGTGGCGAAAAGTAATGGCGAATACATCTTAACTAGTCATGGTTTTCTCTCTTGCTCTCCCTCCCTCCACCCCCACTCTCTCTCTATCTCTCTCTCTCTCCCTCTCTCTCTCCTCTCCCCTCTCTCTCTCTCCCCCCTCTCTCCATTTAATTAACTTGTTTTACAGTACTAAGAACATAATTATGTTCTCATCGAATGAACATCTACCATAAGACCTCGTGATAAAAATTAAAGGAATGCAATGCATAAATACAATGTATACTCATGTATCTTTCACAAATGAAACAAACATCCGGATAACTGAAAACGAACATCTAATTCAACTAAAAAGAACAAAACAAAACAAACAAAAAAACACACACACAAAAAAACAAACAAACAAAAACAAAAACCAAGGAATAAACAACAAACTAAAACAAGCATATGGAGCAATCAACCGGATTTGTCCCCGCCCTCAATTTCGCCCTCCTACAATACACTGCTCGCGCTATTAATATTCCAGAATCGTCGGGACAGTCGATACTGCTCGTGACACGTGCATTCTGACCTTTGAACCTGGTGCTAATGGCATGGACTGTACCCTGGATAGGAGCTAATGAAGGTCAGGATGTTGTGAAAACAAAACAAAACAAGAAAACTCGAAAAACGAAGGAAAGAAAGGGAAGAAAGGGATAAAAGGAGCAGCATGAAAATCACACCCCTTGCTCTTCCGCCCTCTCCTTTTTCTTCACGAATATGCGGCGTAGATGTATGAGGAAGCTGGGAATCACATTATCACAGATTCTTTATCCCATGATTATATTATTATTATATTGGGTATTTATATAGCGCCTATCCTCGGTCACAGACCAAGCTCTAAGCGCTTTACAATAAACACACTACCTCACTCACTCAACGGGCTGCCTGGCCAGATAGAGCCGGCCGAAGAGCAGCCTACTGGCGCTCATTCAGTCGTTTCCCGTACCATTCAAATATCAGTCACTCATTTT
>CM031621.1:63483505-63511005 GCA_018398815.1 Conus ventricosus
TCCTCCATCCTCCTCCTCCTCCTCCTCGTCGTCGTCATTGTCGTCGTCATCTTTCGTTGCAGACCTCGTCGTCACTACCACCTCATCGTTAAAATTGTTGTCGTCGTTATCGTCATAATCATCATCATCATCACCTATTTAAACTCATCTCGCTGTTCCAGAACTGTCCGCCAAATCAGAATGTGAGTTACAGGCATATCCTGGACACGAGTTTCTCAGACAGAATAAAAGACAACAATTTCTCTCCTCACACTGTAAGGAGGAGATTAACGAGCGTCTCGGTGACAATATCTCATTCAATCCCCGACATACGCAATCACTCACTGCTTTATTTGGACAAGAGGATGATGATGGAGGAGTAGTTGGGGGGGGGGGGGCAATTCTTTCACTTAACAATGGCTTCGTAGAGACACATGTGTAAGCACCTTTCCACCCCTCAGAACCCAAAAGGATTGCTTCGTCCTGCTTAGCATCCCATCATGTGGAATCATTTCTCCTTTCCCCCTACCTCCAACTCCTTTCCCTCTCTTGTCTCCTCCGAGTTCTGTCTCATGGTTCTTCGTATTTTTTTCCGCTTTCACTTCCACATCTGCCCCCTACTCCTTTAGCCCCTGTCTTTGTCAGTAGTTCGTTGCTCATGCTGTTGATGGTCCCTGATAACTCACTCCTTTAGCCATTTATTCACTCCATTTCTAACGCATTCATTTGGCAACACACGCACTCAGTCAATCGCTCACTCACTCATTCAATCACTCATCATTAATTGCTATATAATCTATCACCTTTTCCAGATGGACCAGTACAGACAGTTCACAGCTGCTGAGAATACTCAACGCAGCCATCTAAATTCCTCACAGCTTGTCGAGGAAACCCAACGCACCCATCTCTACTCCTCTTGTCCTCTCAAGCCTTGAGTACTAATCGTCCTCCCCTCCCTGCTCCACTCCCCACCCCTCCCCCTTCCGCTCTATAACGCCCCACCAATACCACCTCCGACCTCCTGCCATATATAAGACGTGCTGTTTAATATTCCAGGATCGCCCCGATAATCGATGGCCGGCCGTGACACGTGCTTTGCTGACCTGTTGACCTTTGGTTAATGGGATCGACTGCTGCACAGAGAGGAAGTAATGACCGTGGACGTGGAAGAAAAAAAAAAAGAAAACGAAGAAAGATAATGATGTTGGTCATATGGAGCTCTCCCGTCCTCCTCCCTCTCCTTTCTTCATAGTTTTCAACGTGTAGCACAAACAATCAATACAAACGTTGAAATAGCTTGAACAACATCACTTTCCCACCCACCCCACACCCCACCCACCCCGACCCTAGCCACCTTTTTCTGTCTTCTCCTTCAGGGTTGACACGTAATGTTGAATATACTTTAAGTAGTTATGGTTCTCTCTCTCTCTCTCCTCTCTCTCTCTCTCTCTCTCTCTCTCTCTCTGCCTCTCGCTGGTTCAATCAGTTACACTGTGCAGTTTGATGTGTATTTACCCCCTTCTACGGGGCTATGGCCCTTACGAATAAATGTCTGCGATTCGTCTGCGTCTGCGTCTCTCTCTCTCTCTCTCTCTCTCTCTCTCTCTCTCTCTCTGTCCGTGTGTGTGTGTGTGTGTGGTGTGTGTGTGTGCACGTGTGTGTTGTGTGTTGTGTGTGTGTGTATGTGTGTGTGCATTTGTTTACTTATTCTACACGGCTAAGAACATATGTTCTCATAGAATGAACATCTTACCATAAGACTTCAAGAGTAATGTAATACCATAAGTACAGCGTATACTCATTTCTCTTTCACAAAACAAACCAAACACCTGAGCTCCTGAAAACGCGCAAATTATTCAACAAACAAACCAAGGAATGAACGAACCCAAACCAGACAAACAAACAAACAAACAAAAAATGCATATAGAGCAATCAACCAGATTCGTCTCCACCCTCGCTAACGCCCTCCCATAACACATTGCTCGCGCTATTAATAGTCCAGGATCGTCGGGACCGTCGATACTGCTCGTGACATGTGCATTCTGACCTTTCAGCCTGGTGCTAATGACACGGACTGTGCCCTAGATAGGAGCTAATGAATGTCAGGATGTTGTAAAATAGAAAACAAACAAACAAACAAACAAACAACAACAAATGAAAATATAAAGTAAAGAAAGAAAGGAAGGAAAGAACAGGGAAGAAAAGAGCCGTGTGGAAATGACCTACTATTCCTTCCCCTCTTTTTTTTTTTCTCTTCATGCATAGATAGAGGAAGAAGCAGAACATCACATTATAAGAGATTGCTGATCCTATCATCTGGTCAGTCTGAGTAGTAATGGAAATCATATACAGTCAGTGAGTCAGTGTGTCTGTCTATCTATCTACCTATCTATCTATCTGTCTATCTACCTATCTATCTACCTATCTATCTATCTGTTATCTATCTACCTATCTATCTATCTATCTATCTATCTGTCTATCTATCTGTCTGTCTATCTATCTAATCTATCTGTCTGTCTATCTGCCTGTCTGTCTATCTATCTATCTGTCTATCTATCTGTCTATCTATCTATCATCTATCTATCTGTCTGTTCTCTTCTATCTGTCTGTCTGTCTGTCTGTCTGTCTGTCTATCTGTCTGTCTATCTGTCTGTCTACCTGTCTGTCTATCTATCTATCTATCTATCTATCTCTCTATCTATATGGCTGGTTGTCTGTCTGTCTAACTATCTACCTGTCTGTCTGCCGCTCTATCTATCTATCTATCTGTCTATGTGATTTTCTATGTTTAGGTATACATTTACAAAGAGCAATCGTTCCTTGTGAAGAACACTACTGTCGGCTAAAGAACGGTCATCCAGATGATGCAATGAATCTTTTCCTCTCACCTCCCCCCCCCCACCTTCCACCGCCAATCGCACTCATCCACCAACCCCACTCAATCCCTGCCACCCCCTCCCCCTCCCCCCCCCGCCCCCCCCCCCCCCCCCCCCCCCCCCCCCCCCCCCCCCCCCCCCCCCCCCCCCCCCCCCCCCCCCCCCCCCGCCCCCCCATCTATTCCCTTCAATCTCCTATAATGCCTTGTTTGAGCTATTAATATACCGGTGTTGTCCGGATAATCGATGTGGGCTCGCGACACATACTTCATGACCTTTGAACCTGGTGCAACAGACAGTCTGTTGCCTTGACTGGAGATGACGACTGCGGCGATGTGGAAGAAAAAGAAAGAAAGAAAGAAAGGATGAAAGGATGAAAGAAAGAAAGGATAATAAACAAACAAGCAAATAAGAAAGCGAAAGAAAGAAAAGAAAAAAAAAGTACACAGAGAGCGAGAAGAGGAGAGAGAGAGAGAGAGAGAGAGAGAGAGAGAGAGAGAGAGAGAGAGAGACAGACAGACAGACAGAGACAGAGACAGAGAGAGAGAAAGAAAGAAAGAAAGGGCAAAACAAACAGAAAAAAAAAGAAAGAAAAACATTGAAAGACGAAAGAAAGAAAACGCCTTCACATCCCCACATTCCTTCAACCTCCTATCTCGTCTTTGTATTCATAGATATTTGGAGTAAGTGGACGGAGCATTGAGCCAGTTTATGACACATTACTCACGGCCTCCTCAGTATACGCAGAAAATGAAACCGTATCTTATCTGTCAAGTACTGGGGGTCCCGACGGTCCGAACCACAGGGAGAGTGGAGTCAGGCACCCATACCACACTCACCACAAAGCACAAGGACCCAGGACATACACTCAAAGACAATATTTATTGCACATTACAACACACTCACACTGCACACACTAAGTGGGGTGGGAACACTGGCAGAAGAGAGAGGACAGAGAGAACACAGGAGAAAGGAGGGAAAGAAGAGCGAGATACAGAGAGATTAACTACTAGATAGGGGTCAACAATAAAATAATAAAGGAAAACAATGTTAAGTCCACCCGTCCCGGGATGCCCCAAATTACACCTCTATTTTCCTTAGAAAAAAAGAAGAAATAGAGACAATCTAAATATGGTCACATCACAGGGCCTGAATTTTCAGGAAAGGAAGAAAAAAAAAATAAAGGAAAAAAAACAAAACGCAGAGGAGACAGAGGGCCTGGACCACTACCACTCCACTCAGACACTTCCGACCAGTACACTCATCTTGTGTCAACCAAGTCCAAGTCCAATGATGTCTTGATGGAAGTCGGGACTTCCAGCCGTCAGTGGGAGGTCACAGCACCCCTCCTGCCGTCACCTCAGCAGCTCTCCCCAGCACCGCAGCCAAGGAGGAGGAAGGCCGGGAGTTCCGAGGATACAACCAGACCGCGAACCACCAGAGAAACCAAGGAGGTAGGCCCGGGAGTTTCGAGGATACAGCCAGCCCGCGAACCACCAGAGAAACCAAACAAGCAAACAAGCAAGCCCTAAGGCTGGGGTCAGTACCATGCTGGGAGTATGATTCCAGTTTGGTCAGTGTCAGAGGGTCGTGGTCAGTTGGTCGAGGCAAAAGAAAAGAAGAGTGTAAGAGGGAGATAAGAGGGAGGAAAGCAGCAGATAAAATGAAAGCAGAAAAATGAGGTCCGTCCAATAAGAAAGTAGGCGTCCATAGAAAAACAAAATACTGAGGTAAGGAATAGAGGGCTTGTATTGGTCAAGTCATGTCACACATGATACAGGCCCTAATCTCTTAGTTAAATGTTAATGCAAACCTGATAAATTGCCATAAGTCAATCCTCCTCAATATTTATCCATCTATTTCAATCTAAAAACTGATATAGGTAAGAACATTTTAGAAAAAATTATACATTGAATCGACAGGTGATTGAGCAACCACTGGCAGACTTCCTTTAAATAAAAAAAAAAACTAAACATTTCAAACTATCACCGTAGGCATTTTGCTATTATATATAAAATTGATTATGCTATAAAAGAACGCTCACCCGCAAACATGCACACAAATATTTATGCATTAAACGAAGAACGAAACATGGGGAGGTGAAAACGATGACTGGAAGAGAGGGTGGACGAGTGTCCCACACCCACCCCGGTAAATTTGCCCTCAAACCAAACACACCGCGGTTCACCTCACGAGTCAAAATTTACTCTCCAACCAAATAAGACTTAGGCTCTTAGCCTCACCAAAAAGCAAATAGTATTGTAAAATTACAAAGTACGACGGCCATTAAATTTCATTGAAAACTTATTCTTTTGCTCTACGCGTGAGCCATACTCGACCGGCAATACCTCGCACTCACGAGATTTTTAGCAGGACAACTAAACAACACCTGCACAAGAAGCAGACGAAAACCAGCAGAACACGCAAAACTTTTAGAGAGAAACTAACGATTGAAAGAATACGACCTCCACCTTAAATTTGAAGTGATTTACTTTACACGAACCGTGGGAAAATTACATGAAGAAACCTATCTCAAGGAACAAAACGTCACTTACCAACAGGCTTGTGAAAAGCTAGCCGTGTGCTACGCTCTGCTCACTGAAGAACCAGCGTCTCCAACACCGGCCTCCCAACTCTCCCGACGAGGAAAAGAATGGTCGTGAGACCACAGTCCCAGCCCTGGTAGCAGGAAGAGAGCTCCCAAGTCGCCAACCACCAAAACCCCTATGCCAATCCAATGAAGGATAGCACTCCAGGGTGAGGTGAAGATTTCAACGAGAAATCAAACAGCAATGAAGCTGAACCCGAAAACGCTACCAGGGAGAAGGTATGACTTCGACTCGAGGCTGGACTTTCGCAAAGTGCCAAGAGACGACACCACGACAAAAACGTCAGCCTCGATTCTAGGGTGAGTAGACACGAGAATCTCCGAGAAAAACTGAAGCATGCGTGTCAGACCTGACACAGCGAGGCCTCGCGGAAACCGTGGACAGTTTACAGGTAGGAGGGAGGATGATGAAAACAGATTATATACAGGGGGAAGGATGGAGGAAAGGCTACACTGTAACAAGAAATAACTAAAACAGGATCCAAAACATATTGCTAGGGTTTCTGTCGTCGGATGGGAATAAAAACGAACAGGAGAGATCTCCCCACCTGAATATTACCCTGGACAAAAACCTGTTCGTGACAACACCCCCCGACGAAAAAGTCTAGTGCCACTGAGGCATAGACTATCCCAGCCTATGACAGAAAAGTGAACACTACAATAATGCGAAGAGCGAACCGGAGAGGAAAACAGGATGCGACACCAAGTCGCAACAACTATTGGTTACACATTCAACCATAGCACGTGAAAGCAGCAATCAAGAACTGGACTCGGGAATTGATCACTCTATCCAACTCAAGTAATCTGCCTCTACATTGTCCCTTCCGGAATGTGACGGAACTGAAAAGCTAAACTCTGAAGCTCCATGGCCCAACCCATGAGCCTCTTGCTAACAGGGCGGATTCTGTGGAGGTACTGGAGGGGATGGTGATCTGACTCCAGGATAAACTCCTTCCCATACAAATATGGGTAGAAACCGTCTGGTAGCCCAGACCACAGCAAGGTACTCTTGCTCAATAGTGTGGTAATTTTTCTCAGCGCCCATCAATTTCTTCCTGGCATAAGCCACTGGGAGAAACCGTTGCCTTGGTCTTGTAACAGCACAGCTCCAAGACTACGTTGAAGCATCAGTCCGCAGACGAAGGGCTTACTCAGGTCTGTGAGCTGCAGAACTGGCTGGCTGGTGACTGCCCTTTTCAGACTGTTGAAGGCTTCAGTGTCCGTGTCACTCCACAAAAGGGTCTCCGGCTTCCGGGCTGAGGTCTTGTCGGTCAGGGGCTTGGCGATATCCGCGAAATGCGGGATAAACTTCCTGTAATAGCCGACAAGGCCCAGGAAGGAATGAAGCTCCTTTTTCGTTCTGGGAGGTTTTGCACTCTCTACACGGTCGATCTTGTCTTGTTCCGGTTGGAGGTAGCCTCTCCGACAACGTGTCCTAAGAACTCGATGTCGGCCTCCCCTATCTGGCACTTGGTTGGCCTTGCAGCTAGCTGACACTGTCGGAGACGGGCAAACACGAGTGGATAACCTCCACATGTCGATGCCAATGTTCTGTTGCCAGCAGAAGGTCATCGATGTAGTTGTGAGCCTCAGGCAGGTTGAGGGGTTGCAGCTCATCCTCATGATCCTGCTGAAGACAGCTCCTGCCGTCTTGAGTCCGAAAGGCATGACCTAAACTGGTACTGTCCTTTGGAGTGGTAAACGCAGTTTTTCCGCCGGTCTGAAGGGTCATAGGAATTTGCCAATAGCCTTTGGCGAGATCAATCTTAGAGAAGTACCGCGCCTGAGCTAATTGTGCAAAGATCTTGTCGATCTCGGGCAACGGTTCTGCATCGAATCTCAAGATCTTGTTCAGCCTCCTGAAGTCTACACAGAACCTCATCCTGCCGTCGGTCTTGCGTATCAGAAGTATGGGGGACGAATAGGGAGAACTGCACCGTTCTATGACGTCCATCTGCAACATGGAATGTATCTCTTTCTTATATCACATCCATTTGAGAATGAGGTAGAGGATATTGTTTGACCCTGACGGGATCTTCCTGGGTTAAATCAAGTGCACAAGTTCCCAGGTTGCACTTCAGCGGAACGTCCGTAAGGATGTCTTGGTATTCCTTACACAGATCCAGCACTTGACTTCGTTGACTCTCCGAAAGGTGGTTGGAGATCTTGACGTCCTCCCATGTCTCTTCTTGTTGAAGAGCCAAACACGGAATGTCAACTCCAACGGTGGCACATCTGCAGTCTCTCTCAATCACCATAGGGGTGAAACCAGCCTGGCATTGCTCACGGCGCTCATTACTTTTTGAGTAGGTTGGCGTGCACCAACTTGTCCTTCCCGCGCACACGTATCACATAATCCCAGTCCCTCACGCGCTTGAGAACTGGGAAGGGACCCTGCCAGGATAGCTGTAGCTTGTTATGGTGGAGCGGGAGCAGCAGCAGGACTTCGTCTCCAGGCTCGTACCATCGCTGGCGAGCCTTCCTGTCATAGTACATCTTGTACCTCTCTTGCGCTTGGGCCAAATTTCTGTGGGCTAATTCGCAGGTGGATGCGATCCGCTCTTTGAGGTCGAGCACATATTCCGCCTGTGTCTTGACTTCCTGCTGGGCACTGTCGGAGGTCCACTGTTGGCGGAGAACAGACATTGGTCCCTTCACTGTGCGACCATAGAGCAACTCGAATGGCGAGAACCCCAAGCTCTCTTGAGGCACCTCTCGATACGCAAATAGCACAGCTGGCAAAAATCGATCCCAATCCTTGGGCTGTTCCTGCGCTAGACGGCGTATCATTTGCTTGAGAGTACCATTGAATCGCTCTACGAGCCCATTGGCCTGAGCATGGTGGGCGTGGTCACCTCCTGTGGATCTGGAGAAGCTTATACACCTCTAACATGACGTCGGACATGAACTGGGTCCCCTGGTCAGACAGAACTTTATCAGGAATTCCAGTCTAGTCCACATGTTCCAGAGTGCTTCTGCAACAGTCACGGCGTCAATTCTCTTCAAAGGTGTTGCTTCCGGATACCTCGTAGCGTAGTCTACCATCACCAAAACATGCTGGTGACCACGAGCTGAAGCTGGGACGATGGGACCGATCAGATCCACACCAACTTTGGCGAATGGTGTACCGATTAAGGGTACTTTTCCCAGAGGCACACGAGTGTTACATCCTTTCGGCGTCGTCCTTTGGCACGCGTCGCATGTCCGGCAATACTTCCTGACGTCAGAGGCAATACCAGGCCAGTAAAATTCTTGCTGGACTCGCTCCAAAGTACGACGGGCTCCTAGGTGTCCTGCCATGGGCGTGTCGTGCCCCAGTCGTAACACGGTGTTACGCAGTGCCTTGGGCACCACTAACTGCGTGGCTGTCAGAGTAGGAGTGACGACAGCGGCGAAGTACTAACCCCTTCCGTTGGACGAACTCCACGGTGTTCTCTCCAGTCGCTTGGGCCCTTCTCCACTAGTAGTCGAACCTTGTTTAGGGTGGGATCCTTTGCCTGGAGTGACTTGATGGTATCCTGCTCCAGGTGACCGTCTGCTTCTGAGAAAGGGGGTTTTAGTAACGGCCGTAAAGCTTCTTTCTCCTTGGCCTGAGAACGTGTGATTACAGCCGCAATCACGTCTGGAGGGAGTTCAGGTGAGATCCGTCGGGGTTCTCCACTCTCAAAACGAACGGAATTCCCAATGAGGAGAGAATATGCTGGTTTCTTGAGAGCTACGGCCCAAACTTTGCCTTCAAAGTAGGGGGTGGAGATATTAACAAGGACCTGATCTCGTGATGCTTGGAAGTTCTCTTCCACCCCGGCTACGTGGCACGATGGTCCTCGGATGGCGTCCTCGGGCACTAGTTCCTCGTCCACGAAGATGGCGGTCGCACCTGTATCGCGGATTGCCTCGACTATCTTCTGGCCCACGACGGAAGGGAAAGTTGGGCACTCTGGGGTAGTCACCTCATCCTCCCCGTAGGATACAGTGACTTGAAGACCACCGGACTTGCCCCCTTGTTTCCTCTGCAGACAGTCACGGACGACATGTCCACGCTTCCCACAGAGAAAGCAAGCCCGAGGTTCCGGACAGACACTCCTCGGGAAGAGGGTTTTCCTGCCTCGGCGGAGGAGGCTCCTTTCAATCCCCCTGATTGCGTTCCTTCTCCCCTTGGTCCAGACGGGACTGACGAAAGTGACGCTTGGCGTCCGCGAAGGCTTCGGCGATCCCGATGGCCTGGGCGAAGGTCTTCGGTTTGCGACTCTCCCAGCTTGAATTGCAGATCCGGCGATACGGAATTGGAGAGCTGCTCGAGTAAAAGACAGTCCTTCATGTCATTTTCGAAGCCTCGATCCAATATCGAAGGTGCGTCTCAAGCGTTCGCCAAACTGTTTGAAAGTTCATCGGAATCCTTCCTCATGGTGCGGAATATCTTCCGGTAAGATTCGGGAGTCAGATGTAGGCGAGACCGAAGGGCAGCTTTCAGGTCCTGGTAAGAAGTACCTGGCGGAATGTCCACGAAAGCTTCTTTTGCCTTCCCAGTCAGGCTAGCAATCAGGTACAGTGCCTTTTTTTGGTCTGAAAGATTATATGCAGCGGCCATCACTTCAAAGTGCTCGATGTACGTATCGATGTTGTCGCCGAGCTGAAGGTAGGCATCCGGAGTTCGGTGGTGCCAAAGGGAACTCCTCTCCCCCGGCTAGGATGTCTCTTCTCCCGGATGGGTTGACACCGATTCGCCAACAGGGCGTATAAGGAGTTCTTCCTTCAGCCTTTGTCGTTCTTCTTCCAGACGGGCCTCAAACTCTAGATCCTTCCTTTCTCGAGCTTCCCTTTCTCTTCTTTCTTCTCTCTCTAGTCTCCTCTCCTCCATCTCCATTTTCCACCGTCTCTCTTCTTTGGCTTCTCTCTCCTCCCTCTCTCTTTTCCTTCGCTTCTCTCTCTTCCTTTTCCAGTCTCCTCTCCTCCATCTCCATCTTCCACCGTCTCTCTTCTTTGGCCTCTCTCTCCTCCTTTTCCATTTTCCAGGCGAGGAAGGGGTCCAAGGGAAAACGCGGAGAATTGGGGTAACGGGGAGGAAGGACTTCCCAGGACGGGTGGAAAGGACCTCTTGGTCTCTCTTCGGTAAAACGTCGGCTTGGGGTCCTGGAAGTGAAATCTGGTGCTCTTACAGGAGAGTGCATGCCTAGGGAGTCTTGCCAATCCAGATTCCGCAGTTGACGGTGACGGGGGCACGGCTGTTCAGAGCGAGTTCTTTAGTGTTCAGCGAAGCAAGGGAGTTAACACCTCTCCGGCTGCTGCACTTGCCAAGGTCAGGGAAGGCAGTGTTTACTGCAGGCGGCTCCCTACCCCTAGCTTACTGCGCTGTACACAGCGCTGCCTGTCAGCCGTGCACGCAACAAGTCCAGCAGCTGTGTTTTCGGCATTGCTGCGCGGCCGTTAAAAAGGGGGTTGTCAGTTTGACAATTCGTTGTTGTCGTGAAGAATATAATACTTATACGCTCCTGAGACGACTGTATTGGCGAATTGCAGACAATTCTTTTAATACCAAACTCGACTAGTGTTTATTTTCCTGCAGAGAACGAAGAAACAGCATGATATTGTGTGCACAAGTTGTTAGGCAACATTACAACAATGACAATACACACAAAATCGATCAAAACTAACTCACATCAGCGCTTAATGGCAAGATTATTTTCCCTCATTGTTAGTTCACAAGTTTTGATACATGCCTCTGCTCAGACTACATCAGAAAAAAAGTCGGATCCCTTAACTTTTAAAAGTTTGTTTGATCCAAAGTGCGAAATGTAACTGACAAGGGCCCAGTTTCCTGCAGCGGGAATTTTTGGCACCCCACCCGCACATGACATGACCAAACCCAAAGTTTTTGAAAAAAATTATTTAAGGATTTTTTTTTCCCGAACATTCAACCCCCGTTTTTCTTCTTTTAAAAAAAAATACAACAAAATAAAAACCAGTCTTCTGATTTTTTTTCACCCGCACACACACACCCAAAACCCCACACCCCACACACACACCACACACACACCCAACACTTTTGGAGGGTACACACATTGGGTAAGACATATGTTTGCAAACAATCTGTGGGGTGTTGTGTGTGTGTGTGGTGTGTGTGTGTGTTGTGTGTGTGTGTTTTGTGTGGGGGGTTGTGTGTTGTTGTGGTGTGTTTTTATGTGCATCGGGGGTGCGCGTGGTGGGCGTGCGGGGCTTTTGTGTGGTGTGTGTGTGTGTGAACATGCGAACGCTTTCCCCTTTTTCAAAAGTAGGCCTATCGGAGAGGGTTTTGTGGCATAAGAAATCAAATCATGTGCCATCTTCCAAGCCAGCCCCCGGTTTTGACCTATAGAACACCGTCCCCTTATCCCCAAAAGAGCCCGCGGTGGGAGCCGTTTTTAGAAAACACATGTTCAACCACTCACACACGCGTCAGAAACCCCCCCACGGGTTTTAAGGGCCCATCCCTGTAAACCCCAAGCTCCCCAAAGCGATTCGCTGGGTCAAACCCGGGCCCTCGCGTTGGGACACAACACTGTCCGTACCCCAGCCCCAGTGCTCTGTGGGCAAGGAAGGGCCCCTGTGCGGAAATGAAGGGAATGGAAGGGGTTGTGTGTTTTGTTTTTGGGGTAGGGGGGGAAAGGGGGGGGGGGGGTTAGAGGGAATTTGCACCTCCCGGGGATTTTTTTGGACGGGAGGGAAAAAAGGATTTGATGGCTGGCAAAATGTTATCGGGAAAAAAGTATTTTTAATTTATTTTGTTTTTTAATTTTTTTAAAAGAAAAATAAAAAAATAAAAGACCTCTTACTAGGAAGAAAACAAAAACACATGAAAAGACCCCCACACCCCACCCCACCCCACGCACCCCACACCACACACACACACACACACAACACCCCACAAAACACACCAAAATATTTACATAAATAAACATGAATACTCACTGTGTCAGTTCTGTCTCTCTTTTCAGGAACTGATCCGGGCTTTCCCTTTTACCCAAAAATACAGGTTTTCCCTTTGGTGCATCCCTTTTTTTTTACTTTGGATGTGCTGTAGCATGCTTCTTTTTTCTAACACTGATCAGTGGCCCCGCCCCAAAAAACTGATATGCATGAAAACATGCATTGGGGTACAAACCTTACAATAGAACCAAAAAACCCCTGAAAACACACACCACACACACACAAAACACAAACACCCACACACAAACACACCCCAAACCACATTTATAAACACACATACACAAAAATGAACCACACGCACACACCACATGAACACAAAACACAAAAAAACCAGAAAAAGAGAGTGGGGAGAGAGGGAGGGGAGGGGAAGAAGAGGAAGAGGAGAGAGAGAGGAGAGGGGAGAAAAGAGAGAGAGGGGCACAAAATCAGAAGAGGAAAAATTCCCTTGCACAAAAGACAAGCAATTTTGGAAGAAAAAAGAAAAAAAAAAAATTTACAAAATTTGCACACACACACCAACACACAACAAACAACACCACACCCCCCACAAAACATTTTAACATTCTCTCTTTTCCTCTCTCCTTCTCCCCTCTCTCCCCAAAACAAAACACACACCCCACACACACAGGAACACACACACCCCCAACACACACACACCCCAAAACACAAACCCACAAAATGAGAGGGGAAGAGGGGGAGAAAGGAGGGGAGAGGGGAGAGAGAGAGGAGGGGAGAGGGGAGAGAGAGAAAAAGGGGGGGGCAACAAAATCAAAACCAGATTTGCGCGCACACACACACACACACACACCCCAACACACCCCCACACACCCCACACCCCTCTCTCTCTCTCTCTCTCTCACACACACCCACACACAAAACACAAACCACACACACAACACACACACCCCCAAACACACACACACACTCCCCACACACACACAGTCACAGACCAGACAAAAAGGGACACAACCCCACACCCCACACACACACACCCCAACCCCACACACACCCCACACAAACACACACCCCACCCAAAACACCCCAAAAAAATTGCAAAATACCCCACATAGGGATTCCTTCATATTGCCCAAAAAGCCTTTCCCCACATCTTCTAACACTGCCTATGCCACAATTGTCCTGGTCCGCTTTAAATTTTGGCACACAATTGTCCACAAATCGACACATAGAATTCAGTCGAACAAGTCGGGATAAAGTTTGTCCCTCACTTCCCCACTGACTGCTGAAAACGCCATTGTAAAAACTGATGGGCCCACTTACGTCAAATTTAAACAACAAAACCACCTTTAAAATTGTTCCGGGTTAAATAAAACACACACAGAAAACAAGCTCACTTCCCCCAAAATTTCCTCATGAACCCCAAAAAATGAAAAAAAAAACCCCGGGGGGTTTTAAATTTGTATCCGAAATTTTGGGAAAACAAACAAAATCATTTCATTTAGCACAGCTCTCGGGAAAACCCATCTCGGGGGAAGGAAAGGGAGCCCCGTTTTGTACGCCTCCCCATCGCTAGCTCGCGAAGCGGCCCAGGGTCAGCGGGTCACCCCCCGCGGACAAGTGTTTCGTCTGGCAAGAAAAAGGAAACCCAGCCGGGGGGGGGAAGGGGGGCAGCCCAGGGAAAAAAACCTTTTGGGTTTGGTTTTATATTTCTAGTCCCCTCCCACTACGGGGCCTTCTAAGCGGGAAACGATTTTAACTTTTTTTAAAATTTTAGGCGAGTAGTGGGGGCCGGGTATCAGAAGGATCCAGGGTTTGGGGTTTGTCACTTGACGGGGGGAATCAAACCCGCCAACGGGAAAAAAGGGTGCCCCGAAAGGTGGAAAACGTCGACCCCCGTGGGGAGGAATTTACGGTTAAAACTTTTAGTAAAAACCAATTTAACAACACCCAGTTTGGGAAAAAATTTGTCACTACTAAGTGACCAAACTTAGAAAAAACCAAAAGAGGAAAATCATGAAATTCCCCACACAGGAAAACCCAAAAAGGCTGTGAAAGTTTTAAACCCGGGACGGGATCAAAAAAACAAAACTTGCTATGGGGGCCGGGCCCCAAATGGGGGGGATATCAAATTCCAACAATTTTCTCTTACGACCCCAAAAATTTTCCCCTAAGTCTCCGGGAACCCTATCACGGGTGGTTTTTTTTCCAAAAATAAAATTTTAGAGATTAAACCCAAGTCCCCCCAAAATACCCGAAGTATGTTTCCCCAAAGGGGCAAAATATACGGTTTAATAACGGGGGCCAAACAGTTTGGAAATTCTTCCCCCCCCAAAACAAAGTACCAAACCCTTTTTCTAATTTCAAACTTTTAAATCTAAAAAAAGGGGTTTGTCTTTAAAAAAAGGGGAACCAAATGACCGGGACACAGGCTTTCGCCTATACCTAAAAAAGTGTTGCGGGAAACAGACAACTGCACCCGCCGGGAGAACGTTTCCCCCTTAAAAATTATAGAACAGACAAATTTCCTGTCCAATATCCAATTCAGGGCATCGTAAAGGCCTACCCTTTGCTTAGGTGCCTTGCCCTCAACTAACCAACAAAAGGGGTTTAACACACCCCTTTTTCCCCCAAACTGGGGAAAAAAAAATTTCAAACGATAAAAAGGTGTTACAAAAGGTCGCCAAAAATAGAAAACCTTCCCCGGGAAAAAGAACAATGAGTTTCCCCCCCGGTCCCCAAAAAATAAAAAAAGGGAAACAACAAAAAAAAAGGTCATGTAAATCCTTCCCCCTAAACGGGGAAAACGGGGTTTTGAAAACGGATTTTAAACCCCCAAGGGGGAAGAATAAAAAATCGCAAAAATCCTGCAAACAAAAACAAAACCCGAAAGTATTTCCTGAAAAAATTTAAAATGGTTATTTTTTTTTTTTTTTTTTAAATTGCCAAAAACCACGGCGGGGAGAGCGGGCGGGTATGCAATAAGGCAGTAAGGGGGGGGGGACACTCGACCCCACTCCTCTTTTCCCCATTTACTCCCCCCCCAAAAAGGGGCCCCTTCCCCTCCCACTCAAAACCCCTTTTCCCCCCAAACCTCCCATTTTTAAACACAATAAAAAAAAACGATAAAAAGGGGACCCTGCGCCCGTACCAAGGTGGCGAAACCCAACAAAAACCACCCCCCCGGTTTTTCTCCCCCAAAAAGTAAAGTACGGGGGGGGTCCCGACGGTCCGAACCACAGGGAGAGTGGGTCGGCACCCATACCACACTCACCACAAAGCCCCCCGGGGGCCCCCGGGACATACACTCAAAGACAATATTTATTGCAAAATTACAAAACACTCCCTGCACACCCCTAAGTGGGGTGGGGGGAAAACTTGGTTTGAAGAGAGAGGCAGAGAAAACAAGGAAAAAAAGGGGGGAAAGAAGAGGGGAGTTTCCAAAAGATTAACTACTAATAGGGGGCAACAATTTAAAAAAATAAAGGAAAAAAAATTTTTAAGTTTCCCCCCGTCCCGGGGTTCCCCAAATTTTCAACCCCTTTTTCCCCTTTGAAAGAAAAGAAAAAAAGTGCAATCAAATTTTTGGGCCAACACAGGGCCGGGAATTTTTTAAAAAAGGAAAAAAAAAAAAAAAAAAAAAAAAAAAAAAAAAAAACCAAAAAGGAGGAGGCCCGAGGGGCCTGGCCACACCCCTCCCCCTCGGACACTTCCCCCGTACACTCTTTTTGTGGGCAAAACCCAAATCCCAAGTCCCAATGATGTCTTGATGGAAGTCGGGACTTCCCGCCGTCAATGGGGGGGTCACGCACCCCTCCTGCCGTTTGCCTCAGCAGCTCTCCCCCGCACCGCAGCCAAGGAGGAGGGGAAAGGGCCCGGGCCGGGGGTTCCGAGGATACAACCAGACCCCGAACCCCCAGAGAAAAACCCAAAGGGGGTTTGGGCCCGGGATTCCAAAAAGGGGGTTTTCAGCCGCCCCGAACCACCCCGAGAAACCAAACCCCAAGGAAAAACAAAACAAGCCCTAAGGGGTGGGGGGGGCAAATACCATGCGGGAGTATGAATTTCCCGTTTTGGGCTTTTTTTCAGAGGGGGCCCCTGGGGCAGTTGGGGCGGGGGCAAAAAAAAAGAAGAGTGTAAGAGGGGGATAAGAGGGAGGAAAAAAGCAGATAAAATGAAAAAAACAGAAAAAAAGAGGCCCTTTCCCAAAAAGAAAGTAGGCTCCATAGAAAAAACAAAAAACTGAGGTTTAAGGAAAAAAGAGGGGTTGTATTTGTCCCAAATCCCTTTTCACACATTTATACGGCCCTAATCTCTTAGTTAAAAATGTTAAACAAACCCCGATAAAATTTTTCCCTAATCAACCTCCTCAAATATTTTCCATCTAAATTTTTAAACTAAAAATGATATAGGTAAGGAAAAATTTTTTGGAAAAAAAAAAATTAAAACATTGAATCGAAGGGGGATTGGCAACCACTGGGCAGACCCTTTCCCCTTTTAAATTAAAAAAAAACTAAAAATTTTTAAACATCCCCCCTAGGCATTTTTTCTATTTTATATATAAAATTGAAATTTTGCTATAAAGAACCCCTCACCCGCAAACATGCACACAAATATTTATGCATTAAACAAGAACGAAACATTGGGGGGGTGGGAAAAAGATGACTGGGAAAAGGGGGTGGCAGTGTCCCCAACCCACCCCCCGGTTTTAAAATTTTCCCTCAACCAAACACAAACCCCGGTTCACCTCCCACAGTCCCCAAAATTTTCTCCCAAAACCCCCTAAGACTTAGGCTCTTAGCCTCACCAAAAAGCAAAATATTGTAAAATTTCAAAAGTCCCACGGCCATTAAATTTTAATGAAAAATTATTCTTTTTTCCCCTTTCGCGTGAGCCATACTCGAACCCCCCAATTTCCTCGCCCCCTCACGAGATTTTTTGCAGGACAAATTTAAAAAAACCCCGCACAAAAAGCAGACAAAACCAGCAGAACCGCCAAAAAATTTTAGGGAAAAAAAACTTAAAAAAGATTGAAAGAATTTCGACCCCCCCACCTTAGAAATTTTTAAATGATTTAAATTTAACCGAACCGTGGGGAAAAATTACATGAAGAAAAACCCATCCCCAAAGGGAAAAAAACGTTACTTCCCAAAAGGCTTTGGTAAAAACTAGCCCCTTTTTGGTACGCTTTTGTCCTGGGAAAAACCCCCGTCTCCAACACCGGCCCCCCCCCCAAAATCCCCCGACGAGGGGGAAAAAAATGGTCGTGAGACCACAGGGCCCCCGCCCTGGGGGAGCAGGAAGAGAGCTCCCAATCGCCCCAACCCCCCCCAAAAACCCCCTAAAGCCCAAACCAAAAGAAGGGAAACACTCCGGGTGAGGTTAAGATTTCAACGAAGAAATCAAACAGCAATGAAGCGAACCCCAAAAAAGCCCACCAGGGGGAAGGGTTTACTTTTGATCGAGGTGGACCCTTTTGCAAAATGCCAAGAGCGACCCCGGGGACAAAAAAGTCCCGCTTCGATTCTAGGGTGAGTAGACAAAGAGAAAACTCCCAGAAAAATTTAAGCTTTCGTGTCAGAAAACCCGGGCACAGCGAGGGCCCCGCGGGGGGAAAAAAGTGGACCCCTTACAGGTTTGGAGGGAGGTGATGGGAAAAAAGATTATATAGAGGGGGGGAAAAAGGGTGGGGGGGGGGAAAGGCCCACACCCGTAAAAGGAAAAACTAAAACGGATCCAAAACAAATTTCTTTTGGTTTTTGTCGTCGGATGGGGAAAAAAAAACGGGGGAAAAAAGGAAAAGATTCCCCCCCCTGAATATTTCCCCCTGGAAAAAAAACCGGTTTTTGAAATTTTCCCATTATTTCTTTTTGTTTTGCATTTTTTTTATTTATTTTTTTTTATGTATTTATTTTTTTTTGTTAATTTAAATTGTCCACCCTTTTTTATTTATTTTTTCAAATTTAGTATTCGCTTTTTTATTTTTCTTACTCCATTACTTAAAATTTCTTCTTTCAAACCCCTCTCTCTCTCCCCTCTCCTCCTCTCTCCTCTCCCCTCTCTCTCTCTCCCCTCAAGCTCTCCATCTGTTTTTTCTGTCTGTCCGTCTGTGTTCGTCCTATCTTGCAATATTTTTCTTAGTTTATTTCCCTGAATTTGCGAATTTAGTTATGTTTTGAGTACTATCCCCGCAGCAAGGAATATTTAACGATCAGCTTCAATGGCAGTCTTTCAAACAATACTGTAAACTGACATTTTCTTGCGCTCCCCGAATCTCTTCACATCTCTTCCCCCCCCCACCATCCACCCACAAGCCCCCAACCTTCTGCCACCCTTCTCCACCCCCCCCCCCCACCCCCTTGGACTCCAATTATGCTATACTCGGCCCATTGCTATTCCAGGATCGTCCCTGTAATTGATTAGCTGCTCATGACACGTGCTTTATGACCTTTGTGTCTTGATTCTAATGAGATTAACTGTGGCCGGTAGAGGAGATGATGACCACGGTGACGCCAAAGAAAAAGAAAGGAAGGAAGAAGGAAAAAATGAGTGAAAGAAAGAAAGAACGAAAAAAGGAAAGAAAAAAAAAAAGAAAAGAAAGAAAGGGAGAAGAAAGAATTGGAAAGAACGAAAGAACGGACAGGGTTGTATGAAACTTTTTTACTTCTCAGTGTCTCACTTTCCTTGCTGCTAACAAACATCGTGAAAAAAAAATACATATCATTGAATCAGTTTAACAACAGACCCCGTGCTCCGCGTTCAGTATGAGTTTGTAATGGAAATCATAGTTCTATTTATTTATTTATTTATTTTATTTATTTATTTATTTATTTCTTAATCTCTTTGTTTTATTTCCTTCTTATTTCAAATCTCTGCATTCGTTTCCCCCTTATCACAAGTATTGTATCCTTACAAGGAATGATGATGATAATGATGATGATGATGATGAGAATGATGAGATGATGACGACGACGACGTGAAAGACCGAAAGCCCAAAGAACGAAAGAAAAACACGTACCGCGCATCCAGTCATTACCCCACAATCCTCTTAATCGTTGTTACCACGATTTGCACGTGCAATTGATATTTTGGGATTGTCGAGATGATCGATGCGTGCTCAAAACTGGTCCTTTATGACTTGTGTGTGTGTGCCTTTTAATGATGAGTTTGACTGCGGTTTTGAGAATCGGTGATGACCATGAGGACTTTAAAGTGATGAAGGGGTGGGGGGGGGGGTGCAAACAAGGGAAGAAAGGTAATGATGTACATTGCTAAATATACTGAGCGATACAAAGGTCAAAACAAACTGAACCAATCCACAGCCGACTGTCAACCTTGACCCCTTCCCCACATCCCTCGTTGGTATCAATGGTAATATAAAATCTCTCAATCTCTCTCTCTCTCTCTCTCTCTCTCTCTCTCTCCTTCTGTCGTGCGCGCGCGAATGTGTGTGTGTGTGTGTGTGTGTGTGGTGTGTGTGTGTGTGTGTGTGTGTGTGTGGTGTGTGTGTGTGTTGTATCCACCTATCCGTCTGTCTGTTTGTCTGTTGGTCTGTCAGTCTATCTGATTATCTACCATCCCTCCCATTTTTAACGAGGAATAGTGTGATTTTTTCAAAAAAGAATATTCTAGAATTTGCCACTGTCTGTCTGTCTGTCTGTTTTGTCTGTCTGTCTCTGTCTGGCTATGTATGTATGTATGATGATGTATGTATGTATGTATGTATGTATGTATGTATGTATGTATAGTATGTATGTATGTATGTATGTATGTATCCATCTGTCTGTCCTGTCTCTCTGTCTGCCAGTTTGTCTGTCTATTTATCCATCTGTCTGCCGGTCTGTTTATCCATTTGTATAACTGTCTGTCTATCTGTCTGTCAGCCTATCTCCATTATCCCACCCCTCTTCCCATCCATGCACGGAATGATCTGATCTTTTGAACGTTAGCCTAACAGACATCACAAGAATGGCGCCTAGCTGTAAATACACTCCACACCCCATACATATTCAAACACAGCGGTTCAACATCCAGAAACAATAAAACCACCCAACCAGCCAATGTAACCAGGTAAAAACCATACACAAACCAAAGACATCTCATGCAACGAACTGGATCCTCCTCTCCCACATCTTCCCCCTCCACCCCCCCCCCCCTTCTCTATTTTCACACCCTGTGCTTCATCCTCCTACCAAACAGTGCTCGCGCTGTTAACATTCCGTGATCGTCCGCTAATCGATGTCTGGTCGTGACACGTGCTTCATGACCTTTTCGGCTTTCCGGTAATGAGATTTACTGTAGCTTAGAGGAGAGATATGGTCGTGTGGGTCCGGAAGAAGGCGAAAAGAATAGAGATGAGAGAGAAGAAGGGGCGAGGTCCTTTGGCCTCCTAACCCTTCCCTTATGATTCGAAATACATTGAGCAAACAACATACAATTCTACTCATACTAAACAAAATCAGCAGCAGCAACAACAAAACCATCAACAATAACAACAATAATAACAAAAATATTGAATCGATTGATTTTTCGAAACTACCTATACTATTGTTTCAAAGTATCTTTCACGATTCAATACTGCATATCGTTTTAAAATGCTTTCTTTTTATATCGGCTTTTTTCTGGTCATAACGATTTTGCTGTATTTCCTAATGTAAAATGTTGAATCCTTGCTCATTCACCCTTCTTCAATATTAGGCTAGTGTGTATTGATAAAACTGGACACTATAGAAAAGACTTAACCCGTACCTGATTGTCAATTGCTAATTTAGAATCTTTCACTGGTCCATCTGAAGATTCAAGATCAGGTTCTTCTAACGTTTTGTATTCCTTTCTTTTTCTTCATTTGAAAGCTTCAGCTTGACATAGGCACACTTGAAGTAAGCTAGAGTTGAATTCTCACGTTAGTATCGAGCACGTCCGTTCACAGAAATGGATGTGGTTGGCTAACCTTGCTCTTTGTAAGGCAACTGAAAATCTACGCTTCGCCACATCATTTGGGAATCGTGTGCCTAACCACAGCTGTGGAGTGTGCTTCGCCACATCATTTGGGAATCGTCTGCCTAATCACAGCTCTGGATGTGTGATTAGATCTGCAGCCTTCACCTTAATCTCTTACTTCCCAGTTTGTCTAGCGTCCCTACTCTTTTTCTTTCCTTTTTTCAAAAAAACCTTTTTTCTAGCCATTTACTGATTTGAAATTGCTTAGTTGATTCAAGAATGAAATTGTAATTTCCAAGCACCTAAAGCAAACTTGAAGAGGTGACGGCAATGCATTCCAGTTTTTTGTAATCTTACAAAGGGCATAATCCAAGGTCACCGGGCCCCTTGTAAGGGCAGAAAAAAATTAAAAGGGCCCAAATGTACCCCAGACCCTGACGTTCTTTTTCTATTTTTGTCCGGGTAGGGCGGGTTTTTGCTTTCGGTTCAGGGATTCCCCGGCTGACCCTTTAAAAATAACGATTGGGAGGTTATCGGAAGAAAGGCCATTGCATTTTTGGCCCCGACCTTTATCTGCTTGTCACTGAGACATTGGGGCCCCCAAAATCACTTTTTTACTGATGACAGTATATTGAAAGCCAACTGTACTCCCTGGGCCCTTACTTTCTTTTTTACATTGCGTCCAGATAGGAGTTCTTTCAAAGTAAAGTACCAAAATTTTTGGTCCAGTTTTGGGAAATTTCGATAGTAGGGGGTTCGGTTTGGGCAATGAGCTTTCCCTTTCCCCTTTTCCCAAAGCAGGTTCCCGTTTTTAAAACAGAAGAGTCGTTCTGATGGAAGGGGACAATACGCAAGGAACCCCCCAGCGCTGCTTTGGAAACCCGCATACGCAACACTTTTCTTCAAAAAAAAGTTTTTTTTTTCCCCCGAAACCTTTAGGGGGTTTGGGAAAAACCTAGACAACAGTGTTGTTTCTACGGGGACTGTGGAGGGAATTTAAAAACCCCTTTCCCAAAAAGCCCCCCAAAAAGAATAACAAACCCCTCCCAACCCCCCTTCCCCCACACCCCACTCCCCCTTAATTCCCCTCGTCACCCCCCCCCCCCCCCCCCCCTTTTCCCTTTTCCCCCTCTTTCCAAAGAGGGTGCAAAGGCTTGGCCAAGGGCATGCAACCCAAATGCGCTGGTGGCCCGGCCACCAAACATGTTGGGAAAATTTTTTTTTTGGGGGCTCCCCCAAGGGCCCTTTCCCTCCGGATGGTATGTCACAGTTGGCCCTATCCCACGATTAAAGCCAAAATTTTAAAATCAAAATCAAGTTTCCCAAAAGGCTTAGCAATTTTCGCCTTTGAATGGAAAACAACTTTCCCCGGTGGGGTTTTTGTGTGGGGGGGGGGGGGGGGGGGGGGGGGGGGGGGGGGGGGGGGGGGGGGGGGGGGGGGGGAAGGGGGGGGGGGGGGGGGGCAAAGGGTAAGGGGAATGTGGCAATCTTTAAATCCCCTTCCCTTTGGGGTTTTTTATTTCCCTTTTTGCCTCAAATTTCCCACCTTTTTAAAAAGTGAAGGGAAACTCCCTGGGGATTTCCATTCATGTGCCCCACTCACAATGAAAATATTCTTTTAGAGTGGGGGGACTTGCATGATTGGGGGCCCCAAACATTTTACAGCAGTTTCCCTGAAAACCCTTTTTCAGAATTTTTCCCCCCCTGGCGATCTTTTTAATTTTTTGTTAAAAGATTTACATTTTTCATCGGGTCGGGGATTTTTTTTTGGAAAGATTTTTTAAAAAGAAATTTCTAGTGGTTTTTTAGATGTTTTAAGGATTGTGTTAAAGAATGACTTGTGTCTTGATTTTTAAAGTGGTGACAGCCCGATTGGCCCTTTGGGGGTCGGCCCGGGGTATAAGCAACAACCTTTCCTTTTTCCCTCTCAACTTGGGCTCTGGTATTTGTTTTTCCCTTTTTTTGCCCCCCTTCTTTTTAGACCGGGGGTTTCTTTTAAAAGGGGAACCCAATAAAAAGCGTCTGTTGGGCTTCTGCTGTCCGTTTCCCCGCTCCTAAAAAGTGGTTTCCCCTTGCTCCGGACAAAACACTTGGGCCCATTCCCCTTCCCGAAATTTTTTAGGTATGTTCAAATTTTGGGTAGGTGATGCCCCTTTTTATTTTAAAAGTTTCAAACCCTTTCTTTTTTTACGGAAATACCAAAAAACTTGGCCGATCTTTCCCAAAAAATTTTTAGGTTGTTCCCTTTTTGGGGCACAGATTAAAGGCCGATTTTACCAGAATACCTTTTCTAAAAGTAATAAAGGCCCCAAAAGGTTTTTCCTCTTTTTGGAAAAATCTCAAAGTACACTCACATGAAATCGCTGACCCCAAGCTTTTCCGCCATGCATAATTTTCCCGCACCACAATCCCAAAGATTAAAGCCGTAACGGGGCACCATTTTAGCTTTGTAGTCAAAGGAATTTCCCCCCCCTCCCCCTTTTCCCAAATTCTTTACCCCCGCCCCCAGTACCCCTCCCCCCTTTTTTCTAAACCCTTTTTTTCCCCCCTCTCCCTGCCCTTTTTAATTATCACCACTTGGAAAAACTCCCAGAATGCGAACACACAATTTGTGTTTTTGGTAGGTCCCCTTTCACCCCCCCCCCCCCCCCCAAAAAAAAAAAAAAAAAAAAAAAAAAATCCTTTCTTGTTTCCCACCTCCCCAAAAAATCCCATCCCGGGGGGGAAAAGAGAAAAAGAGAGAGAGAGGAAAAGGAAGGGGAGGGGAGAGGAGAGAGAGGGGGAGGAAAAGGGGAGAAGGGAAGAGGGGCAAAGGGCAAAATCCAAAATTTTAAAAAAAAATTTAAATTTTTCAGCCCTGGGCCCCTTTGCAATGGGAAGAAGATGACGAGTCAAAAACATTAATTAATTACAAAAAATTTTTACTTGGTTTTCAAAACCCCCTTCCCTTTAAAACAAAAAGAGAAATTGCCCAAATAAATTTTCCCTTTAAAGAGAAAGAGAGAAGGAAAAAGGGGAAGAAGAGAGAGAAAAAGAGAGGAGGGGGGAGAGAGGACAGACAGACATAAAAACGAGAGGGGAAAAAGGGGCCCGAGCAGAGAGAAGGAAAAAAGAGAGAGGGGGACAGCCCGACAGACAAAAAGAACAAAAAAAAACCCGAACAGAATGAGACAATGACAGAAGTCAGAGACAAAAACCCCTTTTTCCCCGTCTCACCCACATTCTTGTCCTTTTCCCCAATAAAGGAAGAAAGAGGGGGGGGAAAAGGGGGGTGGGGGAAGAGAAGAGGGGGGGGGAAAAAAGGGGGGAAAAAGGGGAGAGAAAGAAGAGAAGACAGGGCAGAATACAGACGATAAACGACCGAGACAGACACAAGGGGAAAAAAACCAAAAGGGCAAGGGCGACGTCAGACAGACAGACCCGGAAAAAGACAAAATTAAAGGGGAAAGGGGAAGGGGGGAGAGAGGGGAGAAGAGAAGGGGGAGGGGGAAGAAGAGAGAAAAAGAGGGGGAAGGGAGAGGAAAAAGGGGAGGGGGGGAGGGGGGGAAGGGGGGAAAGAGAAGAAGAGAGGGGAGAGGGGAGGGGAAGAGAGAAAAGAGAGAGGGTTTTGTCGACAGCAGACAAAACAATAGACAGACGGCCGTAAACCGATAGGCAAACAGGACAGACAAAACAACAGACAAAACGGGGGGGACTGCAGACAGACAGACAGAAAAGATGGACAGCCAGGGCCCCAACCCAAACCCGTCAAAAAAAGAGGGGAAAAGAGAGAGGGGAGGAAAGAAGAGAGGGGGAGAGGGGGAGGGGGGGAGAGAGAGGGGGAAGAAGAGACAAAGACAGAGACAAAAAGAGACAAGGGAAAAGAGGGGAAAAACCCAAAAGGGGGAAGGGGAAAAGGGGAGAAGGGGGAAGGGGGAAAAGGGGGGAAAGAGACAGGGGGACAGAGGGCAGAGACAGAGACAATGTTTTTTAAATTTTCTGCATCGAATTTCCCCAAGCGACCCACAGGGAGGGTCGTTCTGATACTCAGGGTTCAATGTAGTATCCAGAGCACCCCCTGCTTGGGCACTTCGGGTCACCCCCGGTTTTAAAAAACGGGTAGTGTTTTTATGGGCCAAAGGAAAACCCCGATTTTTAAAAAAAAGCCACGTCGGTTCCTTTGATGACCCATTTTCTCTGGGCTTTTCCCCCTGTCCTTTGGGCTGGTCGTCCGGGCTGGCTGTCTGTCGTCGCTTCTCTTTTCCCTTCCCCTCTTCTCGCTCTCTCTCCCCTCTCTTCTTTTCTCTCTCTCTCCTCTCTCGAAAAGAAAAAAACAGTGATGCGGGTTAAAATTATAAGGAGAGGAGAGAAAAGATGAGAGAAAGAGGGGGAGAGAGGGGAGAAGAGGAGAGAGAGGGGGGGGGAGGGGGAGAGGGGAGAGAAATTTTACTTAAAACCCTGAAAGTACGTTACAGTTCTTCAAGAAAGCAAAGAATCTTTTTGAAAATTTTGCGTTAAATTTAATGGGGTCATTTATTTCTAAATTTCTTAGTTAGTCGTTTAGAGATGGGTTATTTTCTTGTTTTTAATTTTTCTTATCCTTGTTGTTTTTGTTTTGTTGGGTTTTTGTTGTTTGGGTTTTTTTGTTGTTGGGGTTGTTTCTTCTTCTTCTTTCTTCTTTCTTCTTTTTCTTCTTCTTTCTTCCCCCGGAAAATACAATTTGAAAACGCGGCCGCCGCCCCCAAAAACAAAACACAAAACACACACACACACACACAAAATCCCCCACACACACCACAACACACACCCACCACCACCACCGCCACCACGCCGAGCACGCACGCAGCACGCACCACCCCCAAAACCACACAAAACACACACACAACCCCCCCACCCACAAACACCCCAACACAACACAACACAAAGCACGCACCCCCGCCCCCGCACACAACACACACAACACAACCCCAAACAGAGAGGGGGAGAGGGGAGGGGAATAAGAAGAGAGGAAAAGGGAGAGAAAAGGGGGAGAGAGGGGGGAGAGAGGAGAGAGAGAGGAAAAGAGGAAAAGGGGGAAAGAAAGAAAGGTTTTATGGTGGGGAGACACAAAGGGGGAAGGGAAAGGGGGGGGAAGGGGGAATAATTTGAATGAAAAATGGAATTAATTATAAAAAAAAATTTTCCCGGGGCCCATGTTTTGGGGAGTGGGGTAAAGAGGGGGAAAAAAAAAATAAAATTCCAATGAAGCCATTTTTTTTCGAGCATTTTTATTGGTTGGGGGTAGGGGAAAAGGGGGTTTTCCTTTCCCCCAATTAAAAAAGGGCTTTTCTTAATGGAACACAATTCCCGACCCGGAGCAAGGGAGGGGAAAGAGAAAAAAAACGGGGTTTTGGGGGAAAAAGGAAAAACCTTTCCCTTTTCTCCTTCCCCGGTTTTCTTTTTTGTTTATCCAGAAAAATTTTCCTTCCTCCCTCCCCCTTCCTCTTATCTTTTCCCCTCCTTTCCTTTTTTTGGGGAAATTTTTAAAAAGGGAAAAATTTTCCCTTTTAAAAAAACGGTTTTTTTTTTATTTAAAAACTCTTTTCTCTCCCTCCATCTCTCTCCTCTCTCTCTCTCTTTTTCTTTTTCAATTAATTTTTCCCCCTTCATTTTCTTTTTCCTTTTTAATTTTCCTTCCCCCCCTTTTCTTCCTTTTTTTATTTTTTATTCAATTTTTTTTTTAACTTATTTATTCTTTTTTTTTCTTTTTTTTTTATTTTTTATTTTTCAAAAAGGTTTTTTTTTTTTTTCATTTGTTTTTTTTTTTTAAATTTTCCCTTTTAAACATTTTGGTATGCAGGGTATATAGAGGGTTGGGTGGATGGAGAAATAGACAGATGGGTAGAAAAATAGATATAAAAGATTTCTAAACTAAACATCGTTTCACATTTTAGTTCGGAAACTGTTCACATGCCCCAGCCCATCCCAAACTCTCTCTCTCTCTCTCTCTCTCTCTCTCTCTCTCTCTCTCTCTGTGTGTATGAGTTTGTGCTTTTGCGTTTGTATGTGTGGCTCTTTGTCCAAATGTTGATCTGTGTTATGCTCTGTTACTACAACACATTTTGTTTGGTCGTTTACACACCACGTCAATCATTTTACGTTTCCTGCACTATGTGTGTGTGTTGTGTGTGTGTGTGTGTGTGTGTGTGTGTGTGTGTGTG
>CM031621.1:63526005-63538505 GCA_018398815.1 Conus ventricosus
TGAAGGACCATTGACTCTGAATGAAATCGGCGTAGCGTTAAAGAATATGAATAATAACAAGAGCCCTGATCTGATGGCTTCACGGTGAGAATTTTATAAATTTTTCTTGCGGATATAGGTACCTTTTGGTCAGATCATAAACGATGGTTTGAGAAACAATGTATGTCAGTTACACAAAGACAAGGGTGATTATTTGCATACCCAAGGACGATAAACCAAAACAATATATTGAAAAATTGGAGCCAATTTCCCTATTGAACACTGCATACAAATTGCCTCGGCCTCAATAGCTAACCGAATAAAATATATTTTGGCCAAAAATAATCCATGATGATCAAAAGGGTTTCATGAGCGGGCGTTGCATTGGTGAAAATAATAGAAAAAATCTATGACGTACTACAGTATAACTGAAGATGAAGGTATTCCGGTTTGCTTCTCAGTATAGATTTTGAAAAGGCGTTTGATAGTATCTCCCGGTCTTTTTGAATAAAGCACTAATGTTTTTCAAATTTGGACCGGATATGATAAGTGGATTTCCACCTTTTACAATGGTATAATATCCTGTGTGTCTGTAAATGGCAGTACTCAAAGTGGTTTCCATCAGACTGGAGTGCGGCAGGGGGACCCCTGCTCACCTTACTTGTATCTAATTGGAACAGAGGTTCTGTCACTTCTTATTAGACAAAATCATTACATTAAAGGCATAAGGTAGGAAGGCAGGAGTCTGCTGTCGCAGTTCGCAGACACACTAATATAAGTCTTGATGGGTCCGAAAAATCATTCAAATAAACCATAAAAATATTAAGATTCTTTGCCCAGATGTCCGTCCTAAAAATCAATAATGAAAAAACAAACATAGTCTGGGTCGAAGTATGAAACACTCACGCATAAGATACCTCCGTGATGAAAACTTTTGCTGAATCCGGGATTTTTAGAATCTTGGGTATTCAGTTTTGCTTAGACCTGAAAAGAATGACCGAAATAAACTATCATGGAAATTACACAATATCAGAAGATATTGGTAAATGGAATAAGAGGGATCTTTCTCCACTAGGTAGATAACAATAATGAAAACACTAGTCATGTCAAAACTTACTACCTTTTAATAATTTACCTGATCCACCAGTGAAATTTGTTAAAGAATTACAGTCGTCTCTATTTGCATTTTTATGGAACAATAAACCTGCTAAAATAAAGAAAGAAAAAAAAAAGAAAAAAAGAAAAAAAAATATGCGTGATTGATAAAGCAAAGCAACAACAGTAGCATACAGAAAAAGGCAAAGCAGCAGAATTACTATATAGACAAAATAATTGCATTCATAATAAAAATAAAGGATGACAATAATGCGAAACTGACCTGTGAAGTAGATACATTTTTTCACGCATTAGAAGTTTTTTTTTTTTTTTACCTCCTACATTAATTACAATGTCATTCATTGATAAATATTTGAGAGAGAGAGAGAGAGAGAGAGAGAGAGAGAGAGAGAGAGGGAAGAGAGAAGGGAGGGAGAGAGTTTCTGCTCGTGTTCTACATCTACTACGATTTAAATGTCATAAAAAAAACTGTTTTTAACGCGTTAAGGTAATTTTAAAACCTTTTCCTGTATCATACATCTGCTTGTTTATAATCCGCATAATCAAACACAACCAGCGTCAGACATAGAAAACAGTGCCTGTATCTCAGAGAAACGGACAACCATACACATTCAAAATGTGTCCAGCTTGCACACACATGTTCAGAAACATGTACTCAACACTGACAGTCATTTCTCTAACGAGTCCAATATCCAGCGAATACCTACAACCTGTCTGACCAGTTTTTAAGGTCTGCATGGAAGGGGAATGCAAGAGTGTGTTTGTTTGTTTGTTTGTTTGTTTTATTGTCCTCATATGTGGACGCTAGGCTCAAATGGGTTTGTTAGCAGACGATCAAACAAACATGCACGGTGCAAACGTAACATTCCTTGTAGAGGTAACACACACAAAAGGAAACGGATAAATAAAGAAACCAACAATCCAAAGCTGGAAAGTTGGTGGGAGAGGAGGGATGTGGGGGGCAAGGCCCCCTTCTTCCTCTCATAAAAGACAATGGACAGTGGGGAGTGGTCGCTGTGAATTCTCAGTGTGCATGTGATGCTGGAAAGGTTTGTATGAGTTCTTAGCTAGACACGCTATTTTTCTTTTTCTTCTTTTATTTATTAGCCTGAGAGACGTTGCGATTTCGTTACGACGATTCTTATATGTGTCGCTTGAAAGTGATTGATGATATTCCCCAGCTGTGTGAAGGAAGGAAGAATCACTATTTGTAGATTGTTTTAACTAGCACGGTGTGTTTGTTACTGGTTGATCATGTAGTATATTACCTTCTCGCTTGCTCAATAGTTTATTGTTCCTTTCTTTTCTTTTGTTATTATTTTATTTCATCTTTTCTTATTTCATTCTATATTATTCTTTTTTATTTTGTTTTACTTTTCTGTCATCTTATTTTCCATGCGACCTCAGTGACATTGCACCCACACCCTCATTACAATCTCCTGTCCACAGCTACAGACTGGCCCCATCCCACACAGCCTTGGCAATCCACAGGGAGCAGACAATGTCAAGTCGTCATGAGGCAACCCACCAGAGGAGACACTGCACTCCCCCACGTCGCATCAGTGGTGTTCAGTTGCTGCCTGTTCCGAATTAACCATACAGGAAACCACTTACTAGCCCCACCGCTGACGACAATAATTGCTTAATTTAGAAAGAGAGGGGGGTTAGCTACCGCCAAGGGCATAGACAAACAAAGTACAGGACAAGACACAATGCATTTCGACGTCTTGGGTCTTCTTCAGGCAAATACAATAGCATTTAACATTTAGGACAGTACGAACAAAGAACGTAGAGTCGCTTATCTTTCCATGTATTCGGCACCCGAATAATAACTGCTTAGCTGCGAATTCAGCATGAGTGAGCTCTCCCTTTGGAGGACACCACCACGTCCGTCCAACGATAATCCCCATGAATTTGCTGACACTGGGGACCCCGACAGATTCAAAACAAGGACTCACACGTGGAAAGGTAATCAAAACTGAGGTCACCATGAAAGCGGGGCATGAATGGTCACGGAATATGGGACATTTTCTATTAAACTGACCAATGACAATAAGGATGCTGAAGATATGGAGATATTATACAATGTGGTAAGTTTTCGATTATATTGTGCTGAGCTTGAAAAAAGTGTTATCATATTAAACTTTAAACCATCAATTATATTATATACACCTTTTCTAACTTACAGTCTCAATGTTATAACAACTACGAAACGGATTTCAAGCTAACCCAAAGAAGAATACTAAAGAAGGACATTCGTGTGTTATATATGTAGGTAAAACCCATAGGAATAGCGTGTCGTTCTGCCATATATCTTGAAACCACTTTTACAAGATGGGATGGTTGTTCGAATGGATTTGGAATCAGCCCAAAGAGGAATGCTGAAGAAGGCTATTGATGTAAATACTGTCGGCCAAGCCTGTAAGAATAGTGTATAGTTCTGCCGTATATCTGGAAAATCTTTTACACGATGGGATGCTTTTTGGATCCTTATGTCTGATATCGCAAATCTAGATCTGCCATCAGTTGTAGGCTAAATGTAACGGATGTCTCAGTGCAGATTTTCAGGTGATAAGATAACTCCTTTCCGAATTTTCGCACAATGATTGGCTAATTATCTTAGTCATTTTCGTTGTTGTTGTTGCTGTTGATGTTGTTTTCAAATTTATACTTTTCCGATTCAAAATGTTCATACATCTGCTCCCATGGAGACATTTGACATATGACTGGAAACTTTGAACTGAGTATTATCTGACTGATAAATTTGACATGACATGAGAGGCATAATGTGCTATTGGCTGATGAGTGACATGGTTTTTGATCTCTTTGGAAGATCTTCCTTCGAATTCATTAAAAGCTCATCAGTGAAAATATTTTCTACTGAAAGGCTCTGTACAACATATTATTGTTGCATCTTGAATTATTGTTTTGGCATTCGTCCGATTATGAGCAAAACTCCTTGTATTGTTCATTATTTTTCGACGTTTCTCACTTGTAATTTCACGTGTAAGCAGGGCTTTTTTTTCGTTATCATTTTTGTCATCGATGAAGAAACACATATTTCTAACAACGTAGGAGTCAAGCTGCATCTGCTTTGAAGAGAATTCATCCACACACACACACACACACACACAACACACACACACACCACACACACACACACACACACACACACACACCGCGCGCGCCGCGCAGCGCGCGCGCGCGCGCACGCACGCACGCATGCACGCACACAGAGCTTTAGTCCACATTGGCCATTAATCTCTCTCTCTCTCTCTCTCTCTCTCTCTCTCTCTCTCTCTCTGATCTCTCTCTCTGATCTCTCTCTCTCTCTCTGATCTCCTCTCTCTCTGATCTCTCTCTCTCCTCTTCTCTCTCTACCTCTCTCTCTCTCTCTCTCTCTCTCTCTCTCTCTCTTGTGTGACTTTCTTTTTCTCTTTGTATGCCTTTATTTATCATTGATTTATCCATCTATTTGTTTACACATTTTTTTCCTATTTGTTTGTGGCGGCGGCATGTTTGCCGATTTGCTGCAAGCGACATGTTTTGCCCCCCTTCGCTCACAGCATAGAAATCAGTAACAGCAGCAAGCAACCAAATGAAAACGAAGGATACGGAGACAATGCATAGAAGAATAGCAGGCACACAGCGCAAAAACAAATAAAGCATGACATCGATTTGTTAACCGCAGAGTTCGTTTCAAGAATTGACAGAAGTGAAACAACTCTCTGTCTCTGTCTCTCTCTCTGTCTCTCTGTCTTTGTCTCTGTCTCTGTATTCTCTCTCTCTCTCTCTCTCTCTCTCTGTTCTCCTGTCTCTCCCCACACACACACACACACAAACACACACACACACACACACACACACACACACACACACACACACACACACACACACACACACACACACACATGTATGCCTGCTCATACATGCGCGCGTACACACACACGATACACGGTACGATACTTTGTTTGTCCTCAGAGAATACAAGGAAAATGTATTTGTGGTGCCATCCTCAAAATTCACATATTACAAGAAATTATAAAACATGCATATCATTAAAAATATTCCACTCTTTTTGTGCTCGGTCATTCTTTTGTCAACACACACACACACACACACACACACACACACCAACACACCACACACACACACACACACACCACCACACCACACACACACACACACACTCTCTCTCTCTCTCTCTCTCTCTCTCCTCTCTCTCACACACACACACACACACCACACACACACACACACACACACCACACACACAACACACACACACACACACACACACACACACACACACACACACACACACACACACACACACACACACACACACACACACACACACACACACACACACAGTGCGACTCAGAGAGAGAGAGAGAGAGAGAGAGAGAGAGAGAGAGAGAGAGAGAGAGAGAGAGAGAGAGAGGGAGAGAGAGAATCACTGGCGTTGGAAAGAAAACGTCGGCAGTCCCTTGACTGAGAAAAGAACATGGAGATCCTTTGAAGTGACGTCACTCTCTGCCGTCATTGATATGCGAGAACGCACAAGCTCACCACAGCAGGTGCACGTGGGCAGTCCTTTGGCGGTCGACCCGGAAGCAGCAGCTGATGTGGTGAAAAGGGCAGTTGTTTCTCCAGGGGATTAACCTTAGTGTGAGGAGGAGGAGGAGGAGGAGGACTCCGAGGTCTGGTGCTGAAAGAGAATGGAGGAAATTAATTGAGCATTAATTTGCTTCTCTCTTCTCTTTCTCCCTGTTAGGAAGATTGGAAGTTTGGTGTCAGGAGGAACAAAATATAAAAAGTCACGTCCTATTTTGCGTTTCCCCTTCTCATTTCTCTCTTAGGAAGACTTGAATTCCAGGGGTTTGTTGTTATTGTTGTTTTCTAACCTTCCGCTCAGTAATCATGAGTGTTGCTTTCCAGATGTCAAACTTCACGTTAAAATCAAAATGAAGAAGAAAAAAAAATCACTTCCCTCCCCCCTCCCCCCTTAATTCAAAACAAATAGGCATTCAAAGAAATCAAACTGTGCTATCATCTCAACAATTTCTCTTCAATGTTATATTTTGTTGTCATCTCTGATTTTCATTTCAAGGAACATGATGTTAGTAGGAATAATGTTATGCTGAGTTTCGAAGAGAGAGAGAGAGAGAGAGAGAGAGAGAGAGATGAGATGATGATAATCTTTATTTCCAAGGGTAACAGATAAGCAAACACATGCTTTTTTCATCCGGCCCTCGCCCCACTAAGGGACTAACTAAGCATGACTAGCGACTACTAAGCATAACTAGCGACTAAAACTTACAAAAATTATAACAAACTCACATATCTTCACAAATGCATTAAAACTTGATAAGTTGTTCATTCATTAACATTTAAGGCATAGATGACTTTGAAGGAGAAAAAAAAAAAGAAAGAAAGCAATTGCAACAACAAACATAAATAAAGAAATAAATTTCATAAAAGAGAAAAAAAAATATAAAAAAATCAGCACACACAACATAGAATAAGAGAGAGAGAGAGAGAGAAAAGAGAGAGAGAGAGAGAGAGAGACAGAGACAGAGAGAGAGAGACAGACAGACAGACAGACAGACAGACAGGCAGGCAGACAGACATACAGAGGCAGAGACAAGTTTTATAACCAGAGCACCTACTTCACTCACCACAACAACAAACATAAATAAAGAAATAAATTTCATAAAGAGAAAAAAAAAAAAATCAGCACACACACATAGAATAGAGAGAGAGAGAGAGAGAGAGAGAGAGAGAGAGAGAGAGAGAGAGAGACAGAGACAGAGAGAGAGAGAGAGACAGACAGACAGACAGACAGACAGACAGGCAGGCAGACAGACATACAGAGGCAGAGACAAGTTTTATAACCAGAGCACCTACTTCACTCACCACTTTGACTTCACAAGGGGAGTATTGTGCATGTTTATGTCTGTATTTTTTTGTTTGTCGCTGAGGAAGGCATTTTGCCGAAAATTTCTTGTCCTGTTTTGTGTCGTGCAATAAATCGTCGTTACTTCACACTTTGTTTTGTGTGCTCTTCTGCTTCTTTGTCGTGTTTCAGTAACGCCGCAGTTTGTTTCATTTGCCAGAGCACCAATGTTTCTTTCCTATAGAGTGACATGAGAACCAAATCTTCGTTTGCAAAGTCCTTCTTCACACGCCAAACTACTTTTTAGTTTTCATTAGATGTTTTCGAAGCCCTCTAATGAATGATAAACTATGGTCACACGCTACAGGAAAGTTGAGGCAAGTGTTTTGCTTTGCTATCTACAAGTCTGAGTGAAGAAAAACACATGTAAAACATGTATTGTTTACAGCATCGTAATCAGTATTTTATCCAAGTGTGTTGTAGTTTGTTTTTGTGTCCATTTATATGATTGGAGTGACTCTCTCTCTCTCCCTCTCTCTCTCTCTCTCTTTCTCTGGGAGAGAGAGAGAGAAAGAGAGAGGAGAGAGAGAGAGAGAGAGAGAGAGAGAGAGAGAGAGAGAGAGAGAGAGATAAAGAGAGAGAGAGGGAGGGACGGAAGGAGAGACGGAGGGAGACAAGAGTGAGTCTTCGTAAAGCGTTGAGATCCAAACGTTAGGTACTGCACAAATATCATTAACTACTACCACTATTGTCACTACTATATATGCCACCTTTCATAGATTAAATGTGTTTTAAACTTCTCCTGGATGTAGACATAGAGTCAGAGGGCTTGAGAGACAGAGGCAATGTCCTCCACGTAGTTTATTTTGAAACGGAAAACAGACCTCTTAACCTCTGATCTCTGTTTTCAGAGTTGTGAAAGTCGCAGGAGGAGAGACGCCAATGAAAAACGGAGCTGACGAGAGGATGTGTGGGTGTGAACTAATGTAGAGGGATAATCAGGAGCAATTCTGCGATAACTTCAAAGGGGTTCATAGCCGATCCTGTCAGAGATCTGAGACCATTCATGATAGTTCAAAAGCAATGAGACATGCCCGGTGTTGTTAGACCCGAAGACAGATCGAGCAACTTGAATTAGAATTCTTTTGAGTCTATTAATGAGTTTCGGAAGGCCGGTAAGGAGAGGGACGATGATGTAGTTCAAGAGGATGGGGGGGGGGGGGGGGGGGGGCACAAACCAACATATCAGCAGAACCAGCGGAGAGACTGTGAGGGAGAGAACTTTCCCTGTGAAGCTCAAGGTTGGGATTTCTAGAGATGTTGGAGACATGGCATTGAAAAGAAAGAATGTGTGTTCTAGAGATATGGAACACAGGGAGGATAGCAACGTGAAGATGATTGTTAAAGAGTGAGAAAGAGAAAGCCGATTCTGTCATTTCTTTTTGGCGGCTAGCACCTCTTCAGTCTTATCACCATTTGCTTGTAGTGAATTTCATTACATCCAGATATCATTAACCTCTGCAAATGATTCCAATATTTATGACACTTGACTGTCAACTTCATTAAGAAAGTCTCAAAGTGAGGTGACGACGGGCGGAAATTGAAACAAACTTCAAAGAATAATTACTATGACGCCGAACAAAAGAAACGAAGAAAGCAACAAACAAATAACAAGCGTCTTGTAATTTGAACGTTCCTTTCATTCGGTGGCATAGCAATATCTGCTTTAAACTTGTCTCCATAAGAAAGACGAGTCGATCAAGCCGTGAATCAGCAGCAAAACTTTCATGCATCAAAAAAAAAAAAAAAAAAATGAAAGAAATACTGTAACGCTTGTCCAGTCTCTCCATCTTAACCCACACCCTGTTCCTCCCACGCACAAGGGTCTTTCAAGAAACCTTGCTCACTTTCCAGTATCGACGTTTGGTTCCAGCTTCTCTACACAGGCATACAGCCACCATTAATGCAGAGCCGAGCCAGAGCTCTGTGTTTTCATGCGTCTCAAGGACAGCAGAGAGTAACGTCAGTAGAAAGGATGGGTTTTGTTTTTTTCATTTTTAAAGAACTTTTTCTGGGGCCCTCAGAATCATAACTCTCCTGCCTTTTTTTTTCAAGAGGCAAATGGTTTATTACATAAATTATTATTTGTTTCTTCGGGTTGAGTCTATGACATTTTTATTGGAGAAGGTGAGTGCTGATATCTGTGATGTATAAATAAATGACATGGATATCTGAAACTGTACGACAAGCACGTGAAGAGGTTGGGCTTCTAACTGTAACTGATGAAGGTCGGTTACGTAGGTAGGACCCAAAGGAAGCATATGTGCCTATGCATTTGCGAGCAGATTGCTATTGGCTCACACACAATTTCTCTTGGAGTGAACGAGGATTGCACCCACACTGATATCTGTGATCCGCATAAACATAAGACAACAGTCCTGTTGGAGTGAACACGTATTGACGTCCATTCTCTCCGTTCCAACGGAATTGAAAAGCACACACACACACACACACACACACACACACACACACACACACACACACACACACACACACACACACACCACGCACGCACGCACGCACGCACGCACGCACGCACGCACGCACGCACGCACCACACACACCACCACCACACACACACACACACACACACCACACACACCATGCACACATGACCATACACGTGCATGCGTCATTCTCTCATTTCACGAAATTGAAAAGCACACACACACACACACACACACACACACACACACACACACACACACACACACACACACACACACACACACACACACACACACACACCACACACACACACACACACACACACACACACACGCAACACATGAATGTCAACACGCACGGAGAGGAGAGGAGAGAGAGAGAGAGGAGAGAGAGAGAGAGAGAGAGAGGAGAGAGAGAGAGAGAGAGAGAGAGAGAGAGAGAGAGAGAGAGACAGACAGACAGACAGACAGACAGACAGACAGACAGACAGACAGACAGACAGACAGACAACAGCCAGACAGCCAGACAGACAGAAATACAGACAGACATCAAGGAAATAAACAAGACCTAATCATCGTTTACGTGCAGGATGTGGGAGGACCAAATTGCAAGACTAATCGGATTGATGTCAGTATACTGGTTGAGTCGCTGCCGATACTGGATTTGCCATCGATGCTATTCTGGTCTGACGGGGTTGTTAATGGGTTCTATCTGCTTTGTCGTGTGTGGCTTCTCTTCTGTGTTGGATGTGACCTGCTTTGCTTTTTTTGTTGTGTATAGAATCTGAATTTGAGTCGTAGTCGTAGTTGTGTGTGTGTGTGTGTGTGTGTGGTGTGCGTGTGCGTGTGTGTGCGTGTGTGTGTGTGTGTGTGTGTGTGTGTGTGTGTGTGTGTGTGAGAGAAATCTGAAATCTGAAATCTGAAATCTTTAATGAGGATAACTGAATAAGCATTTCAATACTTTTTTTCATCAGGTCCTCAAAAACAAAGCAAACCACATCACAAATTAAACAAAGGCCAAGAAAGAGCAGTAAGAGTATGTTAACAATAATATCAGCTATGACAATACAATAAATAATATTAATAAAGAAAGGATCGGGATGCAATAAACAAAATAAAAACAAAGGGGGCAGAGTACATTATATAATCAAGACATAATATCTATATATATATATACATACACGTATACATGTACACTTACCTACTTGTACATATAAGTACAACTGAAAGAGAGAGAGAGAGAGAGAGAGAGAGAGAGAGAGAGAGAGAGAGAGAGAGAGAGAGGAGAAGAGAGAGAGAGACAGACAGACAGAGAGGCGAGAGAGATGAGAGAGAGAGAGAGAGAGAGAGAGAGAGAGAGAGAGAGAGAGAGAGAGAGAGAGAGAGAGAGAGAGAGAGAAGAGAGAGGGGTCATCATCAGGGTAACTGAATACATTGCAGATATATACCTGTCACGACCGACCCCTGAGGTCTGCCCTGACAGGATCGGTCTAGATGGGAGTGAAGGGAGTGACTGACCTCACACGCCCCGCAAGAGACCACACAAGAAAGATTACAATACAACACCCCATTTATTCACACCAACACACACATAGTCACAAATAAGCATTCCAACACACACAACATGCACAATCACAATCAAGCATTTCAACACACACGACATACACACAATTAAGCATTTCAACACACACGACATACCCATAGTCACAAACAAGCATTTCAACGCACACAACATAACCATAATCATAAATAAGCATTTCCAGCACACATTCCTTTCCGTGCTTCATGTGGTTCCCCCACACCCCTGCCTTTTTCCAAAGTCCACTGGGAGCACCGAGTCGCATCAGGTGCCCCAAACCGGGTCGGTTCTTGAACGGAGTTTTTTCAATGCCGACACCATTGACACAACACACACACAACCCAAATTGCACGACACAGAGCTAACCACACTGTCACATGGGCTGTATGAAGTCCGAGGACAGTGGAGAACGCATCCCGTGGGACAGGGCGTTGTCGCTGAAGGTCCCGGACAGGGGTTAGGACCCTCCAGCAAAGTCCACGTGCTCCTCAACCAGTGCGCGGCCCCAACAGCGCAAGCTTCGGGTGAATCCCCCGGGAGGAGAGGAAACGGAAGGAACTGGAAGGAAAGAAGGGTACTGAAACCCGCAGTCAGTACGGTCTGACACATGGTGTTAAATCCTAACAGCCACTCGCATGATGGGCGAGGGGAGGTTTGCTGAATACATTAATAGCACCAGCTCAACACAGACCTGAGCATAACACAGTAAACAAACCAAATCAGGAATGTTCGCTAAAGGTCTTCTCACACGAAGCAGGCAAGAGACTGCATTAAATTAACAGGCTATAAAACGAATAGGAATTTTATGTCTTCATCCTTCCTTCATTCACGTTCAACATTTTCCTTTCTTAGGAACTGAACTAATACAGCAACCATTGCTTTATAACTGACACCACATTTACAAATAATCATAATTCAATGGCACAATTATCCCCACATTTTATAGCAACATTTCAAAATAACACAATTCTCCAATCACGCATCCAAACGACCAATCATGCGTACGCACGCTCGCAAACATAAAACACTCGTTCCCCTTGCACACACAAACAGACGGTGGCCGAAGAATAAGAGACCGGTGATTGTGACAGGGGCGGACGAGCGAGACCAAGCAAGTACCAACCCTGAATCACCAGGTTCTCCCCATCCCCACCGACTACCGCATCACCAGATGCATAAAAAGGAGAAAGACTTTTGGATATAATTTTGACTGGCCAGATTAAAGATTGAATTAACCAGAAAAAAATGGTCTCAAACAATATTTCTTTTATAATTTTGAAAACCAAAAGAAATTGCGCAAAAGAGAAGAATTAGCCGGCTAACAAGAAAACCAAACAAACCACGAAACTGATGCTTACCAGCTACCCGTGGGTGACCCAAAAGTGGCGGGTCAAGCGACTCTCTGCCCTCTGTCCAGTCG
>CM031621.1:63566005-63571005 GCA_018398815.1 Conus ventricosus
GAGAGAGAGTAGCAGAGAGAGAGACAGAGCAGAGACAGAGCATAGGAGAGACAAGACAAAGAGACAAAGACAGAGAGCAGAGGGACAGAGACAGAGAGGACAGGGACGTGGCAATGCCAGTTCAAATGACGTGTTTCTTTACGGCACAGAAGGATGATTGTTTATGATAACATTTTTCATACTGGCTGAAGTTTGGCACCAAACATCAAATCTCTCCTCATGGATAGAGAGAAAAATCAACACGGAAAATTTACTCTTGATTTTTTACACTCCATTCAAAGTTAACCAGAACTCAATCTTTCAGACAGTGAAGAAAACTAGAAGAAGCAAGCAAACGGATGGCTCGATTGTACCTCCTCTCGCTCTCCGCATCAAACACCAATCCTCCTCGACACTAAAGTTAATTCCTTGGAGAAACAATTGCTATTTTCGCCCACCTCTCAGCCCGCGCCCAGACTAACGGCTCTTCCGCCAAGAGCGCACCATGCACCATGCGCAGCTGCTGAGCACCGCTTACGTTCTTCATGAATATCCCCAATGGCCCGGCCGGAAGTGACGTCAGTTAAAGGATCGCAGAGTTCTTTTTTTTTGTCGTTGATTTTATACCTAAAGTATTCACTCCCCCCCCCGCCCCCCCGTTAAATCCTCTCTCTCTATCTCTCTCTCTCTCTCTCCTCTCTCTCTCTCTCTCTCTCTCTCTCTCTCTCTCTACTCTGCTCCACCTCGCCTGTTCGCCTGTCGCTCTGTTCTTGCGCCATTCGTCGCTCTTTGAATTCACACCATACCGCATCACACTGTGCTGGGGTCGAAATCAACAGGAACGAACGAGGGGGGGGGTGGAGGGGAGGAGAGAGAGAGAGAGAAGAGATGAGGGGAGCGCGAGAGAGAGGAGAGAAGAGAGGAGAGAGATCAGGAGGAGAGAGCGAGAGAGAGAAAGATGAGAGAGAGAGAGGAGAGAGAGAAAGGTGAGTGATGAGCATAAGAGAAGAGAGAGACAGACAGGACAGGAAGAGAGAGAGACTGAGAGAGCTTTGTTCATGTTTATTTAATAACAAACTCTGGCAGTGAAACAATATGGTTTCAACGCCATGCTTTATTTGTGTTGCACGTTGCGTGTTTGCTCTGTTTACAAGGATAATTCTGCGTAATTGCTTTTTTTTGTTTTTCATTATTTTTTGTGGCTATGGTTCATCTATTGCAGCTGAGGGATGAAAACAAAGGCAGGAATTGAACGGAAAAAAGATGGTATTACAGGACAAATAATAAGAACTCACAAAATATATTAAAACAAATAAAAAAAAATTTAAAATGACAAAATACCTACTTCATAAGGAAAATCAAAAATAGTGAGATACCATAAGAAAATCAAAGAATCAATCAATCAAAGACAATAATTTAGTAATAATGCGCTCGTACGTGAATGAAAAATAGATGACTAACAATAATTAAGTACTCAAGAAAGAGCAAAAGGAGATGAAAATCAGTACCGGCGTTCTTCATTCTTTTTTTTAACAATTCCCTGATCAATATATGAAACGTTGCAACTTTTCTACCTATTATCAGTTTTTCCCCTTTTCAGGTTTCACTGTTTCAAATTTAAAAAAAATGGCATGTTTATAGGCCAACCTATAAAGAATACCATTTATCGTAACTTGTGCGAAAACATACGGGCACACACAACACACACACACACACACACACACACACACACCAACACACACACAACACACACCCACCACACACACACCCACACACACACATACATACACGACGCACGCACGCACGCAGCCGCACGCACGCACGCACGCACACACCACGTAACAACACACTCCACATAAAGACAATACATTCCACACAACACATAACAAATTACATTCACACACATATAGAACACAACACTCGCACTACACCACACATCCACACACACACACACACACACAACCCCACACCACCCCCACACACACACACACACCCACACATACCACCCACGAGCGCACCGCCCCTCCCCCCGATCCCCCTCCCACGCCCACCCGACCGCCCACCCCCACCCCCACACCACCACACATTATCACACACACACACAGCACACACCCAAACACATACACACACACCACACACACACACAACACACACCACACACACACACAAAACACACACACACACACACAAACACACACTCACCCCACACACAAAAGGGCACAGAATATTTCTTACTGCAGCCCATTCGAATTATACTGATGATTTCATTTAGATAACTGTGACATCGATATTAATCCAATTTCAAAACCCTCCAACCTCTGCCACGGTTCCTCAATTGGGAGCATATTTCTCCAAATTGATATAGATTACACTACTTTAAAAAAGAAGATAATATCAATTTGATATCAATAGAAGCCAAAAGAACATCTTGAAAAACAATATCCACATCATCTTAAAATCTACACGGATGGTTCTGCTTTAGATCTATAACAGGTGCTGGTTTTGTACTTCCCGATTTTAAAAGTAAAGAAATCATTTTGTTTAGGAAGGAAAAACTTTTCAGTTTTCACTGCTGAAATTCGCAATCCTTATGGCCTCTTTTTGGATATTCTGATTCTTAATGTGGCAATATTTACAGCATTTTTAATCTGTGTTGACTCTAAATCAGTACTTTGAAGCTTACGAAAATTGGGATGCAAATGTAAGGAAAGACTAATTTTTGATATTAATTTGTGATACATTCGGTATGGCGAAAGGAAACTTTTGTAGAGTTTTGCTGGATCCCATCCCATTGTGGTATCTATGGAATGAAATAGTGATAAATTAGCAAAAGAGGGTGATCTTAGAAAAAATCAGCTAGTAAATTAAAATTGGATAAACATGAAATCAGTTTCTATTAGAAAATTGTAGAAACAATGAAAAAACTATCTGCAAAAAACGAACGCGTTTTTATGTCAAAGATCGTTGTCAGTATTAATTTATAAAATGCGTTTTAACTGTGGAAAACCAAATTTTTAAAGGAGGTAGTTTGCGCTTGTGGTCTCCATTATCTATTCAACATATTCTTTTGAATGTCCAGTTTCTAACATTTATATATTTTCTAAAGATAGATATTGCTTCATTAGGGGCTTTACATGAAATTCTTTACAGCCCCAAAAGATTGAGATACAAAGGCTATATCGAGTTCTGATATTATTCATTTGCTGTAATTTTGATTTATCAGTTTATAATTATTTGTTTGGTCGATTAATAGGCAAACTTTCATGTTTTGGGTCTCTCTCTTCTCACTCTCACATACACACGGGTGCGCGCATGCATGCACGCACGCACACGCACACTGCGTCACACCCACTCTCATATAACGCACTTACACACAACACAATGTATATGAGGTGGTTTTTTATTTAGTTATTTTTTTTTTTTATTATTATTTATTTTTTTTTTTTTAAGTTATATCACAATCGTTGTGAACAGACTCTAAATTAAATCCCCCCCATCAAAATCAAAATAACCACACACACACTCTCTCTCTCTCTCTCCTCTCTATCTTCTCTCTCTCTCTCTGTCTCGCTCTCTCTCACTCTACACTCACACACTCGCACGCTTAGACCACACGTACGACATAAATACACATATCACTCCCTCATTTACAGAGTGTGAGAGAGAGAGAGAGGGAGAGAGAGAAGAGATAGAGAGACTGAGGAGAGAGAGAGAGAGTTGATGAGAGAGAGAGAGAGAGAGGAGAGAAGAGAGAGAGTAGAGAGAGAGAGAGGAGAGAGAGAGAAGAGAGAGAGAAAAAGAAGAAAGATAAGAAAGAAAAAAAAGCAACAAGAAAGAAGAAAGAGAGAGAGACATGAGAGAGAGGAGACGATGAGAGAGGAGTGAGGAGAAGAGACAGACCTAAGACAGACGACAGAGAGAGAGAGAGAGAGTGAGAGAGAAGAGAGAAGGAGGAGAGAAGTGAGAGAGAGGAGAGAGAGAGAGATGAGAGGGAGCGAGATGTGGAGAGAGAGAGAGAGAGAGAGAGAGAGACGGCCAATGAAGTGGTGTTAGTGATGTGGAAGGGAATGTTTAAAAGAGGTATGGTTAGAAAATCGACAGCAGCTTCTGAGAATTAGCTCTAAGTGCAATGAGCAGGGACTTCCCTACAAATGGGATCATATCTTTTTTTCAAATCATGTGAACGATGACTCTAAAAAGATTGGTATTCATCAGGTACGTAGCGCCAATTCGTTATTTCTCAAGTAACACCACACACACACACACACACACACACTCACACACACACACACACACACACACACACCACACAAACACTCACACACACACACACACCACAACACACACACACCACACACACACAAAAAACAAGACTAAAAACGATTCAACAGTTTTGATCACAAATAAACAGAGAAGGGCATAAAACCCAAACCACACCCCCAAAAAACTAAAGAATAAACAAACAAAAAACAAGCAGCAGCAGCAGCAGCGCAAGCAGCAGCAGCAGCCAGTACTCGACCGACCCCACCGCCATTACCACCACACCACACCACCACCAACAACAACAACAACAACATAGTTAGAAAATACATCGTGAAGTAAAAACATGTGAGCAGCGCGGGGAGCATTTTACCAACACATCCCCCCCCCCCCCCCTCAACAGTAAGCCAATGACCCAGACTAGAAGAACGATGACCTAAACCCAATTTATTAATTCTCCATAAAGTACACAATGCTGGGAATACAACAATCATGGAGATCCAGTGACACAAATAAAATTCATTGGTATGGAAACTGTGATGCCTCCTAGCATAATAAAAAAAAAACCCACGTGGTCAAAGAAATCACACAAAAAAATCTTCTTCCGGCTTGCTCACGAAATCGAGAATTCACAGAGACCAAAAACGCCACGTTCATTAATGTTTCCTTTTTCTTTTTCTCTTGCTTTTGCTGATCTCTGCTCAGTCAATTCACTGGTCTGTTGTTTTTCTCTTGTCTGTTTTATGTCTGTGGGAGGATTT
>CM031621.1:63580661-63585661 GCA_018398815.1 Conus ventricosus
ATAGGTTTTTATATATGGATAGGTTTTTATATATGGATGCAGCCACTGGAGTGAGAAACAACAAATGGATAGGTTTTTATATATGGATAGGTTTTTATATATGGATGGGTTTTTATATATGGATGCGGCCACTGGAGTGAGAAACAACAGAAAGGTCAAGAAAACCCACGTCATCATTGGTGGGGTCTTCTTCTTCTTCTTCTTCTTCTTCTTTGTTATCTGCCCGCCTTCATCGAGTTGAAGATTCTGGCATCAACAAGGGGGTTCCGGTTTGCTGTGGGAGTTTGGGTCAGTTTATGCAGCCAGTGCTCACTACCTAACTGCATGGACAGTGGGCAGGGGAAGTGGGGCCACCACATTCACTATTTCAGGCCTCTAACCATACTTTGGTAGGCCCTACTTTGGAGTGGGTGGGAAGGGTTTGTACTCTAGGCATGGGGTGGGAGGGGATGGGTCGGGGAGTGGGGCGGGGAGTGGGGGGGGGGTGAATGGGGAGGGGGGGGGGGGGGGGGGGGCAGATCAGAGGTAGGACTGAAAGTCCACCACCGAGGCTGATTGAATTGCCTCAGGTGGGAGCTTATTAAACTCCTTGGTGGTGCGGGGAAAGAAGGAGTGTTTTCTATAGTTCCTGCTGTTGGACTCCAAGGCGTACTGGTGCTCATGAAAGTGTCGAGTGGCATATCCAGTTGTCAGAAGTCTTGGCGCATGATTGGTCTCGATCGTGATGTCACCATGGTGGTATTTGTACAGTGTTGTCAGGCGGATTCTTCTTCGCCGAGCTTCCAGTGATGTCCATTTCAGTTGATCAAGCATTTCTCCCACGCTCGATGTTTGGCGGTAGCGGTTTACTACCCAGCGGGCAGCCCTCCTCTGGATCTTCCCGAGGGACTGTATATTATTGTCAGTGTGCGGGTCCCAAACTTCGCACGCATACACGGAGTAATCCTTTCGCAAGATGAGCGTTAACTTGACAAATCGGAATGTGACTGCCCTGTCGTACAGAGGGCATTAACAGAGCTGGGATTTACGTTCCTAGATCGGGAAGACACGGCTGGGCTTGGATTGGTCTAAGTGCAAAGAGCTCGAGATGGGCGAGAGAAGTCCATGTTGCCATACAATCGGACATAGAGTCTAGAGGCAGTATATTTCATTATGGTTTGTTATGCGTAATAGGGATAACTTTGGATGATGTTACCATGTTGGTATGTTGTCAGTGTTGCGCGATGTTTTGTTTTTTTCTCGTTTTGCTTTTGGAGACTTGGACTAACTCGTCGACATCAATTGTTAGGATAACTCTCCATAGTTTCTAGGAGAAACATGTTAATCACACTCACACACACACACACACACACACACACACACACACACGCACGCACGCACGCACGGACGCACACACGCACGCGCGCACACACACACACACACACACACACACACACACACACACACACACAACACACACACACACACACACAAGATCTACTGTCATCGTTGGAAGGGCTATCATAGGACAAGCACGATCGTTCAACTGACAAAGCAGACTGTGAATGGTCTGGCGTGCAGTGGACATGGACAGAGCTGGGACTGACGTTCTGAGGTCAGACACACAAGTTGTAATCAGCTGGGCAAAAAGTGCACGGAGGCCGAGATGAGTGAAAGAAGCCAGTGTGGCCATAAAATCTGACAGCGGGTCTTGAGGCTGCACATTTCCTTATCATGAAGGTTTGCTATTAGTCAAATAGGAAACTTGTCATGATATTATCACCACCCCCTCCACCACACCACCACCATCACCACCATCGTCACATCATCATCTTCATTATTATAATCATCACCATTTTCATTTTCATCGATTCATTATCTTCACATTTATTATCATCATTATCAACGGCATCATTATTACTTTACGACTGTTCTCGTTTAAAGACCAAGCCAACGCATTACAACCCAATACATTTACTGAACAGGCTACCTACCTAAAGAGTTGCTTGTTGGTACGAGGCATTCATTTCCTGCGTGGTTCAGCGGAATATCAGTCAATGAAACATTCGCATATTTCCTCGATGTTTACGGAGATTGCACGCTACTTGAGAACTTGTCATGTGGACAATACCTTGATTTCTTTTATTTAGCACAGCTGTGTGCTTCACACGATTGGTAGGGCAATGATTAACACGGCATGCCAAATTATTAGTTGGCTGAGGCAATGAGTCACTGGTCAACTAAAGTCAATCCCGGTTGACTAAACAACTACGCAGTCATGCCTAGGTATAAGCAATCAGGTAAACAATGAACAGGTGATCCAGTAGTCAAATCAACACGGATTTGTAGAAACAAACTTTAGCTCCTAAGCTAACCAACCAGCCAAGCAACCAGCTAAGGAAATCTGTGGCAAACATACCACGACAAGAAGTAACAACTGCAAACATTTGTTTCGCAATGCCGTTGATCATATTCACTTGATTATATGAGCGGATTTTTTTTCTCCACCTGAGGTTTCACTCCTGTATGCCTTTCTTTGATCCTTTCTTTATCCCAGTGGGGCTTTACTTTCAGACCTGAACATTCCAGGCTACAATCATTCAAGCCAGAGTTCAAGACAAATTCACAACTCTGTTCAATCCAAATACCCACCCGGTGGTTAAAACCACCCTAAACCAACGTTCTCACCAATCCCAGTCCAAACCATCCACTCATCACATTATCAAACTGAGTCGCATCACATAACTTTATCAACACTGCTTAGCTATGTGAAATAGTAAACTCCACAAGCGAGGAAAAGCAAGGAACAGTTGCCTTCCAAATATGAGGTGGCAAATGAACTGGCAACAGATCGCAAGATCTCCGTAAGTTAAACTGAATTTTGAGCAATGCTAAGACGGGTTCTGATTCCTTTTCCCTAAAGGTCCTTCGACTATGAACCGGGTTTCTGTGTGTGACAAAAAAAAAAAAAATTGCACACACTTATAATCCCAACACCACTTTTTTTCTTTCTTTTTTTTTTTGTAAAGAGTTTAGCCGTTGAAGTAGGTGACAAATGTACCCATAGCATGCATTGTCTGACACAAAAAAAGGAATGAATGAAAAAGTGAGGTACTGATCTTCGACTGAATTGCATGGGGAACGATGGGAAGTGCTATCAGAAAGCTCCTCAGTCAGTTTTAACCAGGCAGGCAACCCGAGAGTGTGGATTGTACAGCATTACATACAGAAAGTAGTTAAAAAGAGATGGTAGGTGTTATGGAATTAAGTCTCAACAATAGCAATGGCAAAAAGCAAAGGCAGTGACTGTTGACAGTCTCACATGGATGACATTAGAATATCAAAGTTTATAGCATGGAATGCTCAGCCTAATCTAGTGTGCAAGTTCATCCAGTCAACCAAATTAAGCCAGAGGCGAAAGCAGAGGAAGAGATGGAGTGACGCAACCCTGCGAAGTGATCTATATGTCTATGAAGAGAATTCTAATCTCGCAAAGTCGTCCATTCGTGAGAGCGAAAACTTTCTGTGTGATTGGCCGCCTGAGCATCTCTTCATCTGATTTATCACTCTCTCACTGTACTGGAAGCTTACCCTTTAAACCACCCCTACCCTTCTTTCCTTCTCGTCTGACTCTTCTTTGTCACAGGACAGTAGATCAGTCCCAGTCATTGTAGCTGCTGGGTGGACGTTGAGATGGGACAGAGTTGTGAATTTGTTTTTGGGGTACTGGCTTGAAGTATTGTAGCCTGGAATGTTCAGTACTAAAACTAAAGCCACACTGAGATGAAGGATGGATCAAGGAACAGTGCACATGGGCTTAATATCAGGTGGAAAAAAAGTGCATGATCTCACAAATTCAAGTGAATTTGATCGATGGAATTGAAAGAGAATAATTTTCAGTTTGTCAGTTCTTGTGGAACATTTGACACAGATTTCGTCAGCTGGGTGCCTGGTTGGTTGCTTAGCCTAAAAGCTAAAGTGTGTTTCAATAAAACTGTGGTGGTGGTGGTGGTGGTGGGGGGGTTACTGCTAGATCACGTGGTCATTTTGTTTATCTGATTGCTTACTCTTAGACGTGGTTCCACTTATTCTTAGGCATGGCTCGTTCGTTGTTTAGCCGACCGGAATTTCCTCTCATACAGCAGTGCTTCGTTGGCTCAGTCGACCAGCAATTTGCTATGCCAAGTTGATCACTGCACTACCAAACGTGTAAAATAAACAGCTTTGATGAGAAAAAGATATCCAGGTACTGTTAACGAATTATGTGTAATGATCAAACTACTTTGTATACATGTTTAAGGTTTTCATCCGTCTCCCCAACCCCACTCAGTCTTTCTCTCTGTTTCTCTCTGTCTCTGTGTCTGCCACTCTCTCTCTCTCTCTCTCTCTCTCTCTCTCTCTCTCTCTCCTCTCTCTTTCTCTCTCTCTCTCTCTCTCTCTCTCTCTCTCTCTCTCTCTCTCTCTCTCTCTCTTCTCTCTCTCTCTCTCTCTCTCTGCCATGTTCATTTGATCGATCCAGCACTCCTAGTTTGCTCTTTTATTGACTTCATTCATTTTATTTGCATTCCACCCAATGTGATACGTATGGATCATTTTATATAGAAGAAATAACCCATACAGGGACGTTTGGTTTAGAAACGTTGACACTGAAATCTGACTATGAATTCAAAATACCTTTCGTACTAGATGTATGATCTGGTTACTTTAGAATTTTTAGGAGAGACCCAGTTATGTCGTCCTCGTCTTGTCCTTTCGTAGCAGATTTCCGTGCGGTTTCCCAAAATGCATAGAAAACATTCCAGTCTCTAGGTTATGTGTAAGTACAGAATGGGAATGGCGTCATTAATAGTTATCTGTTTACAGGATATTGACAAGAAATAAGGGACAAAACGCATACCAGAAAATTAAATCTGTTCATAGAGTTGTTCAGATTGTATATCTTTAAAAAAAAAAAAAGCAACACACACAACACCACACACACACACACACACACACACACACACACACACACACACACACAC
>CM031621.1:63590661-63596309 GCA_018398815.1 Conus ventricosus
CATCCTATTGCTCTTCCTCAATCCAGCTCGTTCAGTCTTCGACGTGGAAGCATGCTGTTGCATTGCATTTTTCGCCAGTACAGTGGCTTTTAAAGACATTTGGTTGAGCATACTTTATGACCTACAGCCTGATTTGGCACGTGCTTCACATGATTTTGATTCAGCACATGCTCCTCGGATCCCAAACACATCAGAAATTCACCCCAATTTGTTCCAAAAATGACAAGTCGCGACAAGTGTTTTTCAAGGCGCGTGAGAACTGTGTGCCACAAAATTGCAGTTGCCGCATTCACTATCAATTTGTGCGTGTGGTTCAATTTGTTTGGACCACAAAGGCGGTACAATTGAATTTTTGTGAATTTTTAAAAGTTTTTGTGCGTTCTCAATGTTGGTCATAAACGTTTTTTGAACAGTATATATTCTATGTAGTAAATATCATTGCTATGTGTCAATTTCAGATGCAATTGAGAAATTCCTTTTGACTAATGTTGTCCAGGACTCATTTCTTTAATAGTCTTTAATACAAATCATAGACACTGAAATACAGATTTGTATTTACCAGCTAGGATTCTGCATGTTTTTGTGCCATTGGAACAATGTTTGCTTGCGTATGAAAACAGATCAGAGCCTCACGGCGTATAGAGATAAACATTAATTAAAATCATCTGCATCATTCAAAACTCTAAATCCCGAGCTTGGATATGACTTGATCAGCATGCGTCGTTAGGTTAGGGGCTCTGGTAATTCAAATTTAACATCAAAGACAAAATTTGGATGGATTTTTTTTTCAATCCGCATTTTTTCATAATTCGCAACTACCGTATGATTATGACTTCAAGACGATTTATACTCACACTATCATTTACAGTTATAAATCACTCTCTCTCTCTCTCTCTCTCTCTCTCTCTCTCTCTCTCTCTCTCTCTCTCTCTCTCTCTCTCTCTCTCTTCTCTCTCTCTCTCTCTCTCTCTCTCTCTGTTACGAGGTTATCTTAGATAGATAAACAAGAGTCAAGAAAGGGCACGAAATGTTGTGGACATATTGACCAGGAAGTACCAGAGAGACATTTGCGAAAAGAATTTGAGGTTGACCACTAAAGAAACAGGCAGACAGACAGACAGACAGACGGACTGACTGACAGAGAGACAGAGATTACACACAGAGAAGCAGAGACAAACATACTGACTGACAGAGAGAGACAGACAAACAGACAGGCAGACAGACAGACAGACAGACAGAGGGTTATGCATTGTCATCAAACTGGTCAAGGATGGGGAAAGGGAAATCATGTTACTAGCGGTGACCCGAGCCCATATGTACTCGCCATAACCACGCCTTGAAAGAGCTCCTGTAAACGGTCTTCAGTAACAGAAAGTTGAAAATTACTTCATCATGTGCAAGTGTATGAGAATGTCTTTGAACCAAGCACTTACTATCATCAGATTGGCTCAATAACTGGTGTTCTGCGGATGTTCGATCAGAACAGGGATCACTGAACTTCATCGAATTAAATGAGTAATCCTGTGAGGGCAGGTTCATTCATCAGATCTGATACTGACTGCTCCGTGTGATCTGCCAGTACTAAGGCTCCATCATGTCTCTGTGTCTGCCAGTCTCTCTCTCTCTCTCTCTCCTCTCTCTCTCTCTCTCTCTCTCTCTCTCTCTCTCTCTCTCTCTCTCTCTCTCTCTCTCTCTCTCTCTCTCTCTCTCATGGCGTGTGGTGGTATCCAGGGGAGTCAGAACCAGCAGCGTGGCAGCAAAGTTACTGAGAAGATGTACCAAAAAGGAGACAGCAACGAATAGATAGCAGGGCAACACAGCTCTTGTTTTAATTAACAAATTGTAAGTGTCATTATTAGGACAACACAGATCTTGTTTTCTGAACAAATTGTAAGTGTCATTATTAGGACAACACAGATCTTGTTTTTATTAACAAATTGTAAGTGTCATTATTTGGACAATACAGATCTCGTTTTTTCTGAACAAATTGTAAGTGTCATTATTAGGACAACACAGATCATGTTTTTTCTGAACAAATTGTAAGTGTCATTATTAGGACAACACAGATCATGTTTTTCTGAACAAATTTTAAGTGTCATTATTAGGACAACACAGATCTTGTTTTTTTCTGAACAAATTGTAAGGGTCATTATTGGGACTCCGCCAAACAACGTGGACAAAGGAATCACAAGACCAAACACAACGCGTTTGGACCTTTTAGGTCTTCTTCACACAAGACACTCGACACTAAGGACAACCAAAATGAACGTGCAATCACTTATCCTTGTCGATTTCGGTGCAAGATGGGCGTTGAATGAAAACGAGGCCGTCGGGAAGGAGACGAAGTCAGTCTAAGTAGTGATGATGATAATAATAACACTGATAGTGATGATAATAATGATGATGATGCCGATGATGATGAAAATATTAAAACGATAATAAAAAGAGGACTTTTACCAATTTTGGTAACAATATGACAATAGTAGTTGTAGTATATGTTTATCCCGAGCGTCGTTTATCTTGCCTGAAAAAGACCTAATAATAATAATAATAATAATAATAATAATAATAATAATAATAATAATATAATAATAACGTACATTTATAGAGCGCCCTTTCTCACTAGAGCTCACAGCGCTTTACAATGTTTAACTACAAACATGTCAAAAACAAAAATCACTATACAAAACCATAAACCCAGTCACCTCAACAATTATGACAATGAAACACAGCAAGGAAAGGGGGGGGGGGGGGGGGGGGGGCTAGCCAACCAACATTGACACACATACACACGCACACACACACACACACACACACACACACACACACACACACACACACACACACACACACACACACACACACACACACACACACACACACGCGCGCGCACACACACACTGTCAGTTTTCAAGTGTAACACTTACAACACGTAACGCCATGACACACCCGATAACAGGACAAAAATGTTTTCCATAGAAAAAATTCCTTGAACAGATGGGTTTTGAGAGCAGAGCGGAAAGCAGAGTCAGTTTTGGCAGAGCGGATCGAAAGTGGAAGAGAGTTCCAAACGGAAGGGGCTGCAAAAAAGAAGGAACGTTCACCTTAGGTTTTTGTTGAAACGCGTGGCTTGCAGAGTGTGAGAGTGTCAGATGATGAGCGGAGTGTTCTTGCCGGTGTGTATATGCTAACCAGGTGAGAAAGATAGACTGGGCCAGATTCATTGACGGCGCGAAAACACATGCATGCAATTTTGTATCTAATGCGTGCTGCTATGGGGAGCCAGTGCAGAGTGTAGAGATGCGGGGTGATGTGGTCTCTACGGGGAACCCTCAAGACCAGGCGTGCTGCAGTATTTTGTAATCTCTGAATTCGTTGTATAAGATCTTGTGGGCAATTTACAAGGAGACCATTGCAATAATCCAGACGGGAGAGCACAAATGCTGAAACGAGAGTTTTTGTTGCCTCAGTTGAGAGGAAATGGCGAATTGAGCTGATACGACGGAGCTCAAAGTTAACTGTACGAATTACGTTCATGACCTGCGCATTCATTGTCAGATGTGAGTCAAGAACAACGCCAAGATTCTTTGCTGATTTTGAAAATGGAACAGTGGCATCACCGACAACAAGCGAGTCCGGTAATGGAGCAGACAGTGACGTTCTTGGTGAAGAAATGACTAAAGCTTCAGTTTTCTCATCGTTTAACTTGAGTTTGTTAAATGTCATCCATGATTTAACATCCTGAATACATGCTTGCATTGACTGAACCAGCTCGTTGACATGGTTGGGTTCTGCAGACTTTTGTAACTGAGTATCATCTGCAAAAGAGTGAGACAGAACAGAGTGAGATGAGATGATATCAGACAAGGGTGTTGTATACAAAACAAACAAAACTGGGCCAAGGACAGAACCCTGTGGCACTCCATAGACGATTAACGCTGGGTTAGATTTGCAGTCTTGAATAGATACAGTTTGAGTGCGGTTGGACAGGTATGATTCAAACCAGTGAAGGGCTGTGTCAGAAACACCAAACACATGTTCTAAACGAGAGAGAAGAATGCTGTGATCAATGGTGTCGAATGCGGCAGAGAGATCTAACAATGTCAAAACAGAGAGTTTTCCTTCATCAAGAGAAAGCAGGAGATCATTTACAACTTTCATCAGGGCAGTTTCCGTGCTATGACCGGGTCTATAGGCCGACTGATGGATACTGAATAGTTGGTTGGACGATAAATGAGTGGAAAGCTGAGACAACACAATTTTCTCAATAATCTTTGACAAAAACGACAGATTTGAAACTGGACGGAAACTTTTCAGATCGTTAGAGTCCAGTGTTGGCTTCTTCAATAGAGGGGTTACAATCGCATTCTTGTGAACATCAGGGAAAATACCGGAAAGTAGAGAATCATTGATCATCTTTGTCAAAAAAGGCAGAACAGTTTCCAAGCATTCATAGAGCAGGGGCGTGGGGAGTGGGTCAAGATCACAAGTTTTGGGAGCTGATTTTTTCAAAATTACCAAAACCTCTTCGTTAGTGACAGGACTGAATGCACAAAGTGGATCACCACTGAACGGTTTACCAAGGGGGTGCGCCACAGTCACTTGAGCGTCCAGATCTTTCCGAATTTTCTCAACCTTGGAACAAAAGAAGTCTGAAAACATATTTGGCAATGCAGACAATGGATAGATAGTGGGAAGCTGATTACTTTTAGTCCTAGCACACAGAGTGTTGGTGATGTGATGCAGTTCTTTGCTAGACTTTGCCTCCGAAATACTGGTGATGTAGAATAAAGTCTTGGCTTTGTGAACAAGGAAAGTCACAAAATTTTTGGCTTTCTGATAGATCTGCTTGTGAACGGTGAGTCCTGTCAGTCTCCAGTGCTGCTCTGCACATCTCCGCTCGTGTTTTGCCTGAAGCAGTTCATCGCCGAGGACACCAAACCACGGGGACGCCACCTTCCTCTCCATCACCCTGCGTCGAGACACAGGGGCATGCTTGTCCAGAACGTCCCGGAGAGCAGCAGTGTTGTACTGGTCAGTGGTGCAGTTCTCAATGCTGCCCAGCTCCACCTGCAGATCGATTCTCAGCGCTGCTCTGTCAATGGCACGGGTGTTGCGGACGTTGCGGAACACCGGGGCAGGGGAAGGGAGATCAATGTCGAAGGCAGACACCACACTAAAGTGGTCAGACTCCAAGGCGCACGTAGCCTCGGATGATCGGTGAACTCCATCAGAAGGCCGCACAATCACCAGATCTAGAGTGTGACCCCCCTTGTGAGTAGGGCCAGACACAGTCTGACTTAAATCATACATCGACAGGAGCTCTAAAAACCTGCATGCACTAAGACCTAGGAAATCGAAACGCGTCGTGATCTGTCTTGTGAGTCGTTTTCTCACATTGTTCGGTTGAGTCATAATACTTACTTTTAAAATGTGTTTAGATCTCCGCTTGCAGTCGCCTTACTTTGCAAGTTCTGTTTCGTGTTAATCACCACAAAAAAAAAGGAATGAAAAAAGTGAAATACTTTGAAATGAATGGGATTTATATGTGGGTACAACCACTGAAGTAAGAGAAAAAGCCAAGACAGCCCCACGTCATCATTAGAGGAGCAATCCTGTCGCAAGATGATCGTTAACTTGACAAATCG
>CM031621.1:63596409-63601409 GCA_018398815.1 Conus ventricosus
GAATGTGACTGTCCTGTCGTGCAGGCGGCAGTAACAGAGCTGGGATTTACGTTCCTAGATCGGGCAGAGCATGTACTGAGAGGGGCTCGAGTGCCGAGAGCTCGAGATGGGTGAGAGAAGTGATTGTAGACATAAACTCTGACACAGGATCTAGAGGCAGTGCATTATTTTCATCATGGTTTGTGATGCGTTAAAGGGATAACTTTGGATGATGTTGTTATGTTCGTATGTCCTCAGTGTTTCTCGGTTGTTGGTATTTTTGTTTATTTGCTTGTTTGTTTTTTAATCTCGTTTTTTTTTCTTTATTCTGGAGACCTAGACTAATACTTTTAAGTTTTATTGCTAAGGTAAGTCAATAATTTGCAGGAGAAACTTGCTAATCACACACACACACACACACACACACACACACACACACACACACACACACACACACACACACATACATACACGCGCACACACACACACCACACACACACACACACACACACACACACACACACACACACACACACACATACACGCGCACGCACACACACACACACACGCACACACACACACACACACACACACACACACAACACACACACACACACACACACACACACACACACACACACACACACACACACACGAGCACGCACGCACGCGCTCGCATACACACGCACCCACGCACACATGCAATAAGCAGGTGTACACACATAATACAAACACTCCAATCCAAACCATGTTTCTAGTCACCAAGAGACTGCCATTGGAGGGATTGGAGAAACCTTCTGGATTCAAGGAGATGGTTTTGATCTGATATTAGCCATCTAAAGATCAAAGGCTTCACCATTTTCATCGTAGAATGCTATCCCTTTCGGAATTTCCACACATTCATATAGAGCTTATATAACTTACCGCTGAAGAATGCTGCCATTGTGGAGAGAGAGAGAGAGAGAGAGAGAGAGAGAGAGAGAGAGAGAGAGAGAGAGAGAGAGATGTTCAATCTGAGATAAGCCATCTAACGATCAAACACGTCTTTAAGATCCAACCGTCCACCGCTTTTTTTTCCCAATACAAAAGTTATAATTCTCTCTCTCTCTCTCTCTCTCTCATCTCTCTCTCTCTCTCTCCCCTCTCTCTCGCGGGGTGTGAATTGTGACACTGACTGAACAAGTCGACTTTCACGGCGCTCCGTTGTTTTTTTGTTTACCTTGGCGTCCTGCATCATTTTTCCAGTACTGTCACTTTGCAAGTAATTGGGACTATACCATGCCTTCCTGCCAGCTGAGTTTTAGGGTGACATGTGGCACCTTTCTTCCTGTCTACATGAACTTTATGTGGAAACGAGCCGTTCGAAAGCCGCCATGAGAGCTTCCATGTTGACACTCCGTACAAAGTTACACGTGTCTTTCTTGGACTGACCCTCTCCTACCTGTTTGGGGCGGACTCCTTTTGCTGAGGTCGGGGGACGTGGAACGTCATCCTGGCCCTCCTGCACCCCCTCCTGAGAAGGACAACTCTGGGACGCTGAAGGCCATGCTGACTAGCACCAGGCGGGGAAAACCAGGAGCAGGGTGGGATCTGCTTCTGCAGACCGGACACAGGCGACCACCTCTTCCTCCTCAGCGCGGGACCCCCTCAAGAAGAACCATCGAGAGCAGAGTTGATGGATGTTCTGCAGAACGTGCTGTCCACCATGAACTGTAAGTTTGACAATGTTTGATAAGAATTTTCCCACGATCTTGGAGAAAAGTGTTCGGCCCTGCAGTCTGATGTGAGAAATCTGAGAGAGGGGGTAGCGAATTTGAAAAGAGAAAATGAAGATCTGGCCAGAGCTAACGCTGATCTCCTGAGTAAAGTTGAGCAGTTAGAAAGAAAGACTGATGATTTAGAGGGGAGGTCAAAACGAAATAATCTGATTTTTTATGGCATACCTAGGGACCAGAACGAGACAAACGATGTCTGTGAAGAGAAAGTACATTCTATGTTGACTGACAAGCTTAACGTGACTAAGAAGGTAGAGTTCGACAGGATTCACCGACTCAGTGCCAAACCTGACTCTCCCATCATCGCTTGTTGCACCTTTTACAAGGACAAAGTCTACATCCTAAAAGGTAAGAAAAACCTGAAAGGCAGCAATGTCTTTGTGGAGAAGATTTCTCTTCCAAGTCAGGGAGATCAGGCGTGGTCTTCATCACACTTGAAAAAAGCAAGAGCGGACGGGAAGAGAGCCACCATGATCTTTGATCATCTAGTGATCGACGGGAAATCATATTTCCTTGATGGACATGGAGGGCTCAAGGACTCAAGATAGGGGTTTGGCCGGCCAGCTTTTCTTCCTCATGCTGCATTACAATAGGGGTCGGGAAAATACAAGAACCCCGGGTAATCTCGCCAACAGCAATAGGCAGGGACAGTGATGTTCATGTTGACAGCTGCCGGGGTGAGTTGCAGTAACCTGCCAGAGCCAGTTGCGGAAATCCCGTGCGTGCATGAGGGAGAGAGCGAGGAAGGGAAGGAGAGAGAGTGTAACATACAAGGAAAACAAACCTTTTTCTTTTTTGTCATGGAATGTTAATGGCATAAAGTCTAAACTTGCCGTTCCAGATTTCTTTTCTTTTCTTTTTAAGTTGATTTTGTCTGTCTTGTTGAAACTTTTTCTTGATGATGGAAGTTTGATAACCTATTTTCTGACTATGATGTTTTTGCAAACCTGCTGTCAAATTCAGTAGACAGGAGAGCATCAGTGGAATTGTTTGTTTGATTAGGAAAGAGTTATCTCCCTTTGTAAAAGCTATTGATGTCAACCACTCCAATTTTGTGTATTCGTAATTGACAAAAAATATTCGGTACTGACAAAGATGTTTTGTATTTTTGTTGCTACATTCATCCGGAAAATTCTCCTTTTTACACCTTTTTTGATGTTGAAAATGGAATCAGTTTACTTGAAGATTGTTTGATAGAATGTTTGTAAGAAATGATGTATATGTCATAATTAATGAGACTTGAATAGCAGAACTTCCAATATTTCTCGGGATTTTTCGGGAAAAAACATTTTTGATAGACAATGTCATAGTCATTCTCTCAGTATAAATCGTAACTCTGAAGACTGAAACATTAAATAATTATGGAAAGTGATGCTAAATGTATGCACTGCCTTTGATTTGTGTATTCTTAAGGGGGTATGTAATGGCGACCTGGAAGGACGCTACACAACATATCTGATTCTGGCTGCAGTTCGATGATTACTTTATTATTTCAAGCGATCTTCTTGTTTTGGGTATATGACTCATGTAAATTTCAAGTTTAGACCGCATAACTCAGATCACATGCCTGTTTCTTTCATGGTTGTTCTTCCAAAGGAAAATGTTGTTGTCAATAATGAACAAGAAAACCATGTTATAGAGAAACTTGTATGGAATAATGATTGTGCTAATCGATTTCAAGAACTATTATGTGGGGTAATGTTGTTAGAAAAATTGAAAATGCCATAGATATGATACAATCCGACGTAAATGAAGCTTTAAACATGTTTAATGAGTCTGTGAAGGAAAGTGCTAAGTGTATGAAGAAGCATATACGTGTCAATAGAAATCACAGATGTGATGATTGGTAGATAAAGAGTGCCGAATCAGTAAACTAAAAGCTAGACAATTATTAAGAATTAGCTGTACGTACTCATGATCCACAAGATAGAGTGCTTATTGTATTGCAAGGCGAGAATACAAAAAATTGTTAAAAAGAAAGGAGAAAGAGTATAATAAGGTCTTAATAGATAAGTTGATTTCCTCAGTTAAATGCCAAAAAGATTCTGGAGACTGCTCGGAAAGTATCTTTCAAAAGAAAACAACCGAAGAATAAGATAACTAGCGATATTTGGTTTCATCATTTCCAAAATTTGTTAGAACTGAATGTTAGTGACAGTGTTAATGAAGAAGTGGTGGATGCTGATGTAGATAGTTCATTTAATCGTCCAATATCCAAAGAAGAGGTTACTTTAGCTATTAGAAACAAAAAAAATGGCAAGTCAGCTGGCCCAGATGGTCTTATTGGAGAATTATTTAAACACGCAACACAGCAGGCTGTGCAATTTTTTCATAAATTATTTAATAAGTTATTTAATGAGGGCTTGTACCCTGATAATTGGTGTGAATCTATTATTTTGCCTAATTTAAAAAAGGAGATGTGGACAATCCCAATAATTTAAATAGAGGAATTTCCCTTAGTGACATTAGCAGTAAACTATTGGAATTTTTAAATTAATAGGAGAATACAAGAATGGGTTGATGAGAATAATATAACCGGGAACAGCAAGCAGATTCAAAAAGGGTTATTCGACCGTGGGTCACATGTTTACCTTGTTGGCACTTATCCAAAAGCAGTTTTCTCGTAATCGTAAAGCTATATGTTGCTTTTATAGATTTCCAAAAGGCATTTGATTCAATCAATAGAAATAACTTTGGCCAATTCTACAAAAGAAAGGTATATGCGGTAAACTCTATAGGTGTATTAAAAGCATGTATAATGTTGTTAGAGCTAGAGTCCGTTTGTGGAGGTAAAAATGACAGATTTCATTAACTGTACAGCTGGAGTCAGACAAGGAGATGCATGTAGTCCAGTTTTATTTTCTTTGTTTATAAATGAACTAGCTATAGAGAAGTTATCAATAATGGTAAGACATGGTGCCTTGTTGTCTCTTGATACCTTAGAGTTGTTTATTCTCTTATTTGCTGATGATATTATTTTGATATCAGAAACGCCTGTTGGTCTACAGACTCAGTTGAATAATTTACGACGTGCTGCTGGACACTTCAATTAAAAGTTAATATGTCAAAAAGTAATATCATTGTGTTTCGTAAGGGGGCTATCTTGGTGCAAGGGGAAAAATGGGTTTATGATGATGTTAAATATGCCAGTTGTTAATGCATACAAGTATTTAGGTATAATGTTTTCCACGCGGTTGAGTTTCACATGTGCTTGTAAGGATTTGGCAAGTAGGGCAAAGAATGCTT
>CM031621.1:63638289-63640789 GCA_018398815.1 Conus ventricosus
ATTGTTTCTTCATATTAATATGTGCAATCTGTTTAGTTGAATGCTGTAGATAGCAAGGACAGATTGGAAGAATAGCACTGCCTAAAATCTCTATCCTTGAGTAATAAGTTTTTGAGTCTTGAGTCTTGAGTCTTGAGTCTCTCTTCTCTCTCTCTCTCTCTCTCTCTCTCTCTCTCTCTCTCTCTCTCTCTCTCTCTCTCTCTCTCTCTTTCTGTGGTGTGTGCATATGAGTGTGTGTGTGTGTGTGCGTGTGTGTGTGTGGTGTGTGTGTGTGTGTGTGTGTGTGTGTGTGTGTGTGTGTGCGAGAGAGAGAGAGAGAGAGTGTGTGTGTGTATGTACGTGTGTGTGTGTGTGTGTGTGTGTGTGTGTGTGTGTGTGTGTGTGTGTGTGTGTGTGTGTGTGTGTGTGTGTGTGTGTGTGCGTGCGTGCGTGCGTGCGCGTACGTGCGTGCGTGTGCGTGTGTGTGCGCGCGTGCGCGCGCGTGTGTGTTTGTGTGTGTGTGTGTGTGTGTGTGTGTGTGTGTGTGTGTTGTGTGTGTGTGTCTGTGTGTGTGTGTGTGTGTGTGTGTGTGTGTGTGTGTGTGTGTGTGTGTGTGTGTGTGTGTTCGCGCGCGCGCGCACACGCGGGCGCACTTGTGTTCCCAACTCATAACCAAGAAAAGACAAAAAGACACAAACATTTTGAATTTTGCATATCTTCATTTTTTCCCCACTCCTGTTGATATCCATTTTTCTGTGTGCACGCTAATGACGACCCTTGGCATGTATTGCCAGATGAAATGGTGAAGTTGATGGTCTGTCCAGGGCGCTCTCTGTTCTCACGATCACTGTATTGAAGGTCTGGCTGAGCGTTTAGGTAATGGTGAGAGCGAGCATTTTAGTGTTTCATTCTCAACATATAGAATGTTGTCATTCCTGGTACAAGTGGATGGGAGGCATAAATGGGAATGATGGTTAAACATGATAAGAATATATATATATATATATATATATATATATTATAAATATATAAATATATATATATATATATATATATATAATATAATATATGAATATAACCAAAGAGCCTAAAAGAGTCTTAACCTCGAGTTTTAACCTTCCTTTTTAACATCATTGATATGTATATATATATATATATATATATATATATATATATATATATATATATATATATATATATATATCGTTTCTGATCTCTAGCCTGTAAAACTAATATATGTTTCGCTTGTGGTGGCGATGAGGCGGGTGTTTAAACGGAAAAGGAACTGCTGAATTGGAAGCTAGATTGTAAAACTTCGTTTCTCTGGGTTCTTTGTTTGTTTGTTTGTTTGTTTTTTCATCTCTAACTCTTTTGTGTTCTTTCATGGTGTATGTTAAAAGCAAGTGTGTCAGACAGAAGATGGATTTAAACCCCCCACACTTCGATCTCCCAAAGTAGATTATATCTTTCATCATCGACCAGTTAATCTTCTGAATAAGTAAATAGTGTAAGAAAACATAGGGCTTGCAAAGTTCCGGGAAGAAAAGGTACATTGTAACTGAAAAATGAAATAATAGGTTTGAAATTCCTTTGTGGCACCCTTCTGTAGATCTTAGGTTTGGTTTGAAACACTTTGTGCCTACTCATGTGGACAGAGAAGTCGCTTCATCTACCATGAGCAACCATGGTTTACCTAGGCAGAGAATTTGTCTGTGTTGGCGCACAGACGTTTTCTGCGGTGAGAGTCAAGAAGAAGACGACTGGGGTCCTTGTTTGTATTGGAGTATGCATAGTGGACTGTAGAAGTGTCTAAACGATCGGATTGTAGATGTGGTGTTCATACAACGACAACAACGAACTGTCTAAACGATCGGATTGTAGAGGTGGTGTTCATACAACGACAACAACGAACTGTCTAAACGATCGGATTGTAGATGTGGTGTTTATACAACGACAACAACGAACTGTCTACACGATCATTTTTAGATCCGATTTCATCATATCAGTCTTTAAGACTGCTCATGCAACGATCACTGCTACACACAGCGTCAGTCAATTTATTGTAACGAGGATGTATTGTTGTTTGGACAACTAGAGCGCCCTTGCTAACCATCATCAAAGCACTCCCGCTGGGCAGCCTCTGACAAGGTTTCAAGCACGTTCCGCAGTCGTGAAAGCAACATGATTTCAGTTTCAATGATGACCAAATCACCGGAAATAAGCTGAACCATTTCCGCTCCTGTTATCCTGAACGTAGACGCAGAGCAACATTTGTGAGGTGCAATGCTGCCACGCTGCGTGATCATTACACGAAGAGCTAGACACTGCACGCAACCTAGTGTCCATCTCCTGTATTAGACGCAAGGGGTGTATGTGATCTCCCCTTACATGCTGTGCGTGCGTCACGGAAAGATAACTTTGAGAAAGAAAGAAAAAACCAAAGAGGAAAGAGAAAAATCAATCACAGCATCAGTTTTCACCATTGACATTCTAACACGGTGAGTCGTTCAAGACCGAGTGC